>JBBBDQ010000548.1:4447500-4810000 GCA_037127315.1 Ascarosepion bandense | reverse complement strand
TATTGGAGTTCAACAAAGTTAAACCATCTACTGTGCAAAGATATCCTGTATACTTGCACCTCCCTTGGCTGAGTTCTATTAGTGATAAATTTGCCAAGCATATATCCATTGCAGTTCGACACTGTTACTTTGTGGCTAATACTCATGTTTTTTCTGCTAAATCTGTCTTTTCTTTCATAAGAAAGAATGTCCTCCTTCTACATCACAATAATTTTTTAATTTATATGTTTAAATGTAGTTGTGGATTGCACTACTTAGGGAGAACTACCCAAAGATTAAATGCCATAATTAAACAACATGTATACAAAAAACTAATTTTAACTATTCTTCGTCAGATACGTTGACCAATACATACATGTTTGCCATTGCAGAACACCTTATAAATAACCATAATTTTGCCGCTAACTTTAGTGTGAATGCGTTTTCTATCCTAAGTTTGTCACACTCAAGTTACCACCTTAAAGTATTGTTGGCCGTCTATATTCAATCATTAAAACTTCCTCTGTGTAAACAGAAAGAACATATATTCAACCTCCAACTCATTTTCATTTAGAAATTTTTATTTTTTCTGTATCCTTCTTACATCCTGTTCTGTTCTTAAATAATTATTTATTCACCTCAATTTAGCTCTGTTGAGTGAGGTGTGAAACCGGTTAGCTAACCTGTTTTTTAGTTTTATTTTTTTTAAATTATTATCATCATGGGTGGTAATAATAATAATTTTTGTCTGTTCATAGTGGTAATGAAGTTTTGTACCACAAATCATATTTTCATATATATATATATATATATATATATATATATATATAAATATCTGTTTTTAATATATATATATATATATATATATATTCTCATGTATTTACTCTTAACCATCACCATACTATAGAGACAGACTGTCAATAAACCATCATAAACTATCATTCTTTCTTTCTCCCTCAATCTTACCAAATCAGCAGTCAAATTAACATAAGCCAAAGAAAGACTCTTAGAAACAGAGTCACATACGTTCGGAGTCACATGACCCAGTAAGAAAGATTGCACAGGAAAAATAATTGAATCAGTTGGACAGTGGTCTTTGAGAAATAAATATTCTTTTTCATTTGAGGAGATTGTTTAATGAAGAAACTAAAAATTGCATCCAATTCACTAAAATTAATCCTATGTCACATATGGATATTTACTTGATTGTCTAAATAGTCACAAACCAAGAAGCAATGGTGAATTACTAAACATCTTAATCACCGAATGTAAGAGCATGTGTGATTCTTCCAGTTAAGAAAAACTGAGAACACATTGGTCAACTCAACGTTAAATCGTTATAACTGAAAGAAAAATTTTCTGCTGTCAAGATTGCAAAAAGGAAACAAATATTATTTGACAACAGAATCTTTCAATTTTGAAAAAAAGTAAAGAACTGAACTGGTAATGAAAAGTAAAATATAAAAGAGAGAGAGAAGTAAAAGAAAAAAGTGTATATTTTTTATTTTAGATTACTGACAAAAGTTATTTTTTTTATTCTTATGTCACATACACGCCACACTTTTCCACACAGACATGTTTCTTCATATCAGTGTTACTGTATATTAAATTCTATTGAATTATAATCCCAGCTTTTATTGTTAGTATTTGTTGGTTATTTTCCATATCTATGTATCTGACATTGTGAGAGAACCATCCACTACCAGAGTGGAACACCTTGGCAACAAGTATAACATTTTTTTATATATTTTATGCTGAGCCAATTATGTTGTTACAATATATATAGCTAACAATATATATATATATATATATATATATATATATATATATATATATATATATATATCAGGGTGAGATGGGTAAATTATCCCTATTTTTTATAATTTTAATTTTATGTTTGTGTATTGTTTCTTCTTTGATCTTGTGAACTGCAAAGGATGTGCGTTGTGGTACAGTGGATATCGGCTCGGAACGAGAAGCCGGGGAACCGAGTTCGAATTCCGGCTGAATCCATTGTATTCACTTACGCGCAAATACCCTTGGGAAAGGTATTAATCCGTCTCTTCCTTCCAGTTATGGGTTAAATAGCAGGACAGATTGGGTTCTATAGCCTTGGTCGGCAACCAGTCTACCGTAGAAAGCAATGGCAACCTACTGCGGGATAATCTTCTGCCCAGTCAGTCATGTCTCTTTTGAGACATGATCGCTCAAGCGTGTATCACGTATGGCACCTAAACTGACTGACTGAACTGCACAGTATAATAGTCAGTTGAGCACCATCTGTCAGAAAAAGAGCACCATGATGCAATTCACTCCACCAGAAATTTAGAAAAATCAAGGTTCAAAGGATGGCTGTTGGAAGACACTATATCTAGCAATAGTACTCTGTACCATGCCACACAAGCAGAAGAACACAGTTATTTACAATTTTTGTGATATCACTCTTTACATTTGGTCATCAAACTCTCCAGACTGCAACCCCTTTGCTAATTATGTGCAAGTTGCAGTTGAGCAAAGGACCAATGAAACTCTTTGTAATACCAAAAATGAATTGAAAGCAAGGATTATAGCAGCATTCATCAACTTAAACAAGGAGACTGGCCAAAAGAGTTGCAGAAGATTCCAAAATTGTCTGGAGGCTTTGTTTGAAGCCAATGGCAATTTTATTGAATAAATTTACTCTTTAGTATTTCAAACATTTTTGTGTAATTTTGGTAAATATATATATATATATGATGAAGTGGGAAAAGTTTTATATATATATATATATATATATATATATATATATATATATATATATATATATTATTCTAAGTGGATGGCAATATTTGAGTAGACACTCCTTTTACTTTAAACAATATTTTGTCTATTAGCCTGCACATTCAAGAAAACTTATTAAATCTTGCAGAGGGGCTGGCGGTTTATGTCTGAAGTTTTTTTTAGATGTGCAGATCAGTAGATGAAATGAAACATTGTCAAAAACGAATGTAGTGTTTTAGAATAAGGGTTCAGGCCTTCTTCTTTTGGTTACCAATATTTTCGTGAAAGAGCTGTTTGAAATTTTAGTTATATGCCAATGAAGTGAATTTCAATCACTGAAATGGTCATATGATCTTGTTAAATTTTGAATTTTTTTTTATGTAATATATATATATATATATATATATATATATATATATATATATATATATATATATAGGATCTGTAAATCAATTTGTGTTATTATAGATTAGTTTCCTGTTTTTCTCTTTTTTTTTTATTCCTGAGGTAAATTTTTATATAAATTATTTTGATCTTAACAATATTCAGGCCCTATTTTGTTTTGAAATAGAAAAAAATTTGGGAAAAATTCAACAGAACCAGGCAAAGCTTGTCATCTTTTTTTTTAATATATATCTTTTTTATCTTTCTTTACTGTATCTATCTTGTCTCCCTATCCCTCTTTGCCAGCATTCCATTCTTTTTGTCTGCTAATCTGATATACTTTTTCACTCCTTTTTCTTTCTTTTCCCCTTCTTTTTTTCTTTTCCCCTTCTTTTTTTCTTTTCTTTTTTCATTCTTCTGTTCTTTTCTTTTCTTCTTAATTTTCCTTTTTTTTACTGTTTACTTCCATTGTCTTTGCCCACACACACAAACAAATATTTGTATTTTCCATAATATTTAAGATTATCAACAAAGTGAATTTCAGTTGCTGAAATGGCCATACAATCTTTGTAAATTTCAATTTTTTTATATATGTAATAAATATATACATATATATATAAACCATTTATAGACAGGCCTGTTTTGGTGTATCACAGCTATTCAGTGCGGCTAGATTAACTGTTTTGCCTCAAGCTGGGACTGAAACCCGACTGATTTGACAGCAGTCAGATATTCACTCACCAGGCTGATTTCATAGCGTGTAATGTATTTTATGAAATGTAAACAACACCAACAGCGATAGTGTTCTATCTAATAACCGCTTTGAATGGGCATTCTACACTGTAACCAGAGAACATAGTGTAAAGCCATAAATAGCTGCTGTTTAGAAAATTTTCCTCTCTCTACTGGGCTCAATCACAAGCGAGATCATAAATATATATATATATATATATTATGATAATAATCGATGTATACTGTCTTAATATGTATAGGAAAAACGACTAAAATGTTGTAAGTTAAAAATGTATTTTTTGACAGTAGTTATTTATTTCTATTATTATATATATATATATATATATATATATATATATATATATATTTGATATTTCAGATTGGCCTCGATTCTAGTTCCACATACTCACACAGAAAGAAAGAAAAATACTGGATTTTAAAATTAAATATATATAGGCTAGGGTTAAATAGGGACTTAGGTATTTTGAACCTTTATAAATATTTCAATAGTTAAACATTTTTTAGATACACTTAAAAATTTTTTCTTTAAAACAACATTTAAAAGTATTATTACAGTTAGATTTACGTTTAAAAATATTCAGACTCTGTTGCTTTCTGCATCACATGATGGATGCTCGTCGCGACGGACGCTTCTAGTTTAAATTTTAAAATCATTTATTTCTGATGAAAGGCCGAGGGCGGTCTGAAATATCAAATATATATATATATATATATATATATATATATATAATAGAAAGAAATAAATACTGTCAAAAAAATACATTTTTAACTTACAACTTTTTAGTAGTTTTTCCTATATATATATAATCATTGGATATTTTGAGTGCATCTGAGTTGAAATAAATGAACTGTTTTCAGTGGAATGAGTGTTGAGACAGCTGAAATGATTTTTGTTGTTGTTGGCTTCCATAGTATTAAATGAAGTGCACTTGACAGGAACACCCTATTGAAGTAGAGACAGTGAACTAGTACACTCTGTAACCTATAGTTTGTTCATGAGCAGTATCATTAGTATCATTCAATCATATGAAAAGGGATCAAAAGATGAATAGAAATGGGAGGATTGAGTAGAGAAAAAGGGAAGAATGGCTAAGAAATAGATAAAGATGGAAAGATGTGGAGAAATAGAAAAAGAAAAGAAAAAGGAAAAAAGAAATAGAGAAAGGAAGAGAAATGTAAAAGAGAAAAGGAGCAGAAGGAGAAAGAGTGAAAAGTAAAGGATAAATTAAAAAAGAGAAGAAAGGAAATAAGAAAAGAATAGGAAAAGATAATGTGGAAAGAAAAAAAGGAAGTGGAAAAGAGGAAAAGGAAGAAAAGCAAAAACTGAAGAGAAGAAAGATTAAAAATCTAAAAATGGAAGAAAAAATGTAAGACAAAAAAAGAAAAGAATGCAAAAAGTTAAAAGAAAAGGAAATGAGAGCAAGAGAAAAGGAAGGAACGTAAAGAATATAAAAATGAAAGAAAAAATAAAGAACATGAAAGAAAAAGAAAATGATGGAAAGTAAAGAACAAGAAAAGGAGAAAGCTGTCAGGATGCGAGAAAGATGCAAAAAAGAAAACTCTAAAGAGAACCTAGAAAATATCATAAAATCAAAGAGAGAAAGTAAGAAAGAAAAAATAATAATAAATATCACCCCCATCCAATACACACTTTTTTTTTAATGCTGTTGTTGTTATTATTTTCCTTCTGTTCAATCTAACGAATGTCTCCATGTCAAAATAGAAGTCATTTCCAACATTCCAAAGTTTGCTTGTATCAAAAGATGAAATTCAGTCAGTGAAAAGTAATGCAGTGCATCTCATAGAGTGACCCTTGCCTTGAGGACTGTCTCTAAAATGTCAGATTGATTCATCTCCTTCCAACCAAGTTTCTTACTTAGATACATGTTTAACTGTTCTTATTATTTCTCACTGGAAGCAGAAGTGGTAGAAGTGGGTTGTATCAAAAACTTGCTGTTTTTTTTATACATAGACACATATATTTTTAAAAAAATTTTTTTCTTTTTTTTTTTTGTGCAGCATATCAACTTCTATGGGTTATTTAATGACAAAATTCAACTATTTTGTATGCAATTTTGTTTTTGAGACAGTAATGGTTTTAGTGATACAAGTTTTACTAATTAACCCATAGATGGGGGAAGAGGCTGATCTCTACCTATCTCAAGGGTATTTGTGTGTAAGTGAAGTATAATGAACACAAATGGAGTTGGAACTCAGCTCTCCGGTTAACAATTCTGAACCATTATCCATTATATCATCTGCATCATCCGAGCTTACTACACCTGGTATTTCCAAGTGGTTACCCATCTAAATACTGACCAGGCTTGATGTTGCTTAACTTTGGTGATTGTATGGGAACTAGTGTTTTAACATGAGCTGGCTTTTGAATTTGTATCTATTAATACAACTGCATGATTAAACAATGAATAATTTATACCACCATTTGTTGTTGGCCACTTGTGAAAATTCCTTTTTTTTGTCCACAACAACCAGATACAGTTTTCTTGACTGCATAACATAATCTATCTGGATCTTATACTCCTAGAGTACTTAAGTCAGGTTTTATTATGGTCTATTGGCAGAGTTTTGAATATGCTAACTACATCCTCTGCAAAGGAATATGGGTCCCACTGCCTCCACCTAAAGAGTCACCTTCTAGGTGAATGCTTACAGATGCTTACCAGTGTTCACTTAAGAATGAGCTTAATCCATGTTTACATATAGACACAGGCATTGATCGATTTGCTTTTTTACAGCTTATCAACCCTTTGTTATTTAAAGCCAAAATATTTGGGATTGAATTTTTAATAATTCTTTTCTGAATATGACATTAACAGTTTTTTTAAGAATATCAATGATTTTTCTAGATGCAAGTCTGTTTAACCAATACCTAGGAGGAGATGGATTCAGTGTAGGTCAATATAATGAGCCCAACTGAAATTTGAAATTGGATCTCTAATTTATCATCCCCGGCTGCTATCCATTACACGAACTGTACATCCATTTGATCTCATGACCACTGGGTAAATGACATGTCTAATCAAATGCTGCCATATAATCAAGAAAGATGTTAATAATTGATTGTCCCACTGCATTGTGGATATAAATATTGCTTACTCAAATTATAACAAATAGTAAAATACATTCAAGGTAAAATGAATTAAATATGAATTTAAAAATAAGTGAGGATAAAACATTGCTAATATACTTTTAAATTAAAAATTTAATCCAAAACCTAGCAACAAATAAATAAATAGCAAAAACAGTTATTAAATTTAATATTAATTAAATTGAAATGAAAAATTTTGAAATGGAATTTCCAGGTAAATGATTAACAATTACCAGAAATAAAAATTAAATATTTTGAAATTTTTGAATTTTTTTCTTTTTTTACTGTTAAAATTAAAATAAGAAATAAAAAGAACTGCACCAATGATGAAGATGAACATAAAAATGAGCTAAAATTGTTTTTTGAAAAAAGATAATTTGTTTTTGAATTATGTCAGCTTGTAATCTTAATATCTGATGATAGGAAGAAAATTAATCATTTTCTCCACCCCCATATCACGTTCCCACCCATATACATGCCTTAGACTTTTGTATTTTTTTTTTGTTTCATCTTATTCTGATTAATTTTTTAAGCTGATCTCAAGGAAGACAGGAAGATGAGGAAGTATTTGTTCGAGAAGAGAACATCTTTTTAATTATAGAACTATAGATAAATCAGAGATAACAGTAAAAAAATGGATGGGAAGTAAATATTTTGATAGACATCAATTTTGGCAAACTTTCTTGACAAGCTCCCACCTACTGAAACTAGATGATTTTCAATCCATTCTGTTTTTAATTAGAAATCCTTTATAAGTCTTTATTGCTTAACCATATTTAACAGCATGTAAGACCTCCAACCATTTACATTTAAAACATCTAATAATTTTAATACCTCTATTATATTCAAGTTAAGCAAAGATCTGCTGATGCTTTATTGGTTAGTGGCTCTGAAAAAAAAAAAATCGGCAAGCTAAGTTCAAATTCTAGTCAAGTTAATTATGTTCACTTTGTACATGCACCATTGGGAACATATGAATTCATCTCTACTCTCCTAGCTATGGGTTAGATAATAAAATGGGCTTGTGTGGCAACCAGTCTAGGAAAAAGACAAAACTGGTTAAGTTATCCTTATTAGCATGGAAACATGTGATCATCTAAAGGAAGAAAAATACTAACAGGAAATTAACATTTCTTTAAGATACAAGGGTTTGGGGTGGCCACTTAGTCACCTCACTTTGTGAATTTTGTTTGTTTGTTTTGAAGTTTAACGACCTATCAATCCTTATGGGATCATTTAAGATCATAACCAATGATTTTAGGTAAGGTTATTTTATTTTTACAACATTTTTCTTTTCAAGTATCAAGATTCATTGGGATTTGTTTTTTAAGAGCAGGGTCCCCAAGTCCTACCCTTATTATTTAACCCATAACTGGAGGGAAGGGACGGATTAATACCTTTCCCAAGGGTACCAGTGCTTAAGTGAATGCAGGGTATTCAACTGGAATTTGAACTCAGCTCACTGATTTCTTGTTCCGAGCCGATATCCACTGCACTACAACGCACATCCGTCACTATACGCTTACAGCACCTGGTATTCCCAAGCAGTCACCCATCTAAGTACTGACCAGGCTCAACATTGCTTAACTTCAGTGATCGAGCGAGAACTGGTGTATTCAATGTGATAGGCCATAAGCCCACCTTGTGGAACAATTTGATTAAAGAAACTTCACCATTGAGCTTATGTTCCACAGAGCACCACACAGCTACAAAAAACAGAAAAACCATGAACTTCCATACTTGAAGACCATAGCATATAAATAATGATATATCATGTAGTAAGATAGAAATACTGATAATTTATAGTGTCAGGGTAAACATTAGTCTACTAGATACTTCAATTTTTTATATATAACTATGTATCCACTGGACAATGTATCCTCAAGGACACATGGCCCAGTAGATATAGATGCTGGTCAGTTCCAATGACTTGACCTAAAGAGCTGTGAGTTAAATGCCAGGCCATAGCAGTGGTGAACAAATAACTTAGAAAATCTAAGTTAAAAGGGAGATACCAGAAGTGGCATCACATGTGGAATGCAAATGATACACCCCAGTTTGGTTCAAAATTCCTAGCACCTGAAGAAGGCCAGAGTTTACAATGGTCGAAACATCATAAACAGGGCAGTAAAGATGAGGACAATAGTCTGAATAATGTAAATAGTGTATGAAAATAGACTTGTGAATTGCTAAGAAAAAAACACTAGCATGCTAATCATTGTGAGCAGAATATGTTCTTTTTCTCTCAGTGCAATTATTTTCATGCTTATCTTTGTTATTTTGTCTTTAGCATCTTATAATACATAACATTAATTGATCATAGTTGGGATTATTGAGTCAGTGCAAATGATCCTTTTCTTTGCTGCATAGTATGTGTTTCGCCAGGGCTGCATACAGTTTTGAATTCAGAGTTTTCCTTCTCTTGAGTTGAAGCTGGTTGGCACCCAAGGCTATAGATCTATGTCTGTTCTACTATTTCCTCATAGCTGGAGTGAGGGAGAAGTGAGTTGGATTCAGACCTTTCCCAAGGGTATTACTGAGTAAGTGAACATGACTGGAATTTGAACTTGGTTCTCCAATATTTCAATCCAAATGGAAATCCATTATTCTACCATGCTTCCATTTATAAAAAGTAAAAGCTTATGATTCTACCTAATATTTTTTAAGAGATATAAAAGTACAGAGAGTGGGAAAATATGTGTATATTTTATACTGATTCATGAACTACATCTACACTCAAGTCATATTGCCTCTCTGTTTACTCAGCCCCTATTATGAGATAAAGAGTTACTTCCCCTGACAGAATGAAAATAACATGGAAAATTATCTTCTTTAATTGTTTGTTTTAATCAGTATAACCTCAAACAAAGCAGAGGTTACAGGTTGTGGAAGAAAGGAAGAATGAGGAATAAAAACATTAATAGTGAGTGAAAAAAGAAGTGAGTAATCAGGAGAACAGTAGATAGTGATTAATGCTATATTTCAATTTTTTCGGATTAAAGTTGTCTGAAAAACATGGCGCTGGAAGGAAGTTCCATAGGCAAGAATTGTAGGTGAAATTACCTAATGTAGTTATGCAATTTTATAGTATGACTAGCAGTATAGCCTGGCGTTGCTCGGGTGCAATGAAAGCTTTAAAACTAATCCATGGTCCTGGAGCTCAGACTCTTTGGATGTTGGCACAAAAGACTAAAAAGCAATAGTTGTTTCCAGTTAAAGTGAAACCATAGACGGAAAGAAAAATGAATGGATTTAAGTCAAATTTTGATTTCCTGGTATTAATATCAAATAAGTTTTTTTCATCGTAAACTGAATTTTGAAGTCTAAATAAGTCCTCTGAGTAAATGGTATCATGAGTGAGACTAAGAACTACAATTATACCTACTTAGAGCCAAACCTGAAGCAAAAACTAAAATAAAAGGGCTGAAAAAATACAGACATACAGGCAGATAAACAGATACACACACACAAACATCTTGCCTTTTATATATATATAATTTATCGATTTTCTGCACTATTGTAAGAACTGCAACATTGAAACTTCTGAATATTGTTTCTTATGTCTTTGTCTATGAGTATATCAAATTTGATTAAAATCGGACCAATCCTTCTATAGCCTGATTTTTTCGATTATCGATTTTCGATATTTATCAGTGGTACCTCAACACAAAACCTAGCTAAGAACATTCGCAGACACTTATAGTACAACTGTGTAAGTTTTCAAGAAAATCAGTTCAGCCGTTTTGGAGTCTATAGGTAATGGACATACACACACACACACACACACACACAGTTCCATTTATAAATAAGTTTAGATTATGTAAATTTTTCATTTTAGCTTAAGACATGATTCTTTCATGTTTTTTTTTAGTTTCTAATCACTAAGGCACATTGGTATAGTGAAAGAGACATTCCAAAATCTAAGCAAAGTATTAAGAAACAGGAATCTTGTTAGAAATAAAGGAAAGGGTACTGAACATTTACATAATATCAGTTCCTCTATATGACAATTAATGATGGACAATCTTCTCAAAGCTGAAGAAGAGACTTCAAGCAACAGAAATCTAGTTCTACAGAAGGATGCTGAGAGTACCATAGACTGAACATGTGAGCAACAGCAAAGTTTTAGAAAACTGAAACAAAAATGACACTTATACTCATGATCAGTGTTTAAATTTTTTAGGGCATATAATAAAGAGAGATGTGCATTGTGGCGCAGTGGATATCGGCTCGGAACGAGAAACCGGGGAGCCGAGTTCAAATTCCAGTTGAATTCCTTGCATTCACTTACGCACAAATACCCTTGGGAAAGGTATTAATCCATCTATTCCTTCCAGTTATGGGTTAAATAACAGGACAGATTGGGTTCTATAGCCTTGGCTGGCAACCAGTCTACCGCAGAAAGCAATGGCAACCTACTGCAGGATAATCTTGTGCCCAGTCAGTCATGTCTCTTTCGAGACATGAGCGCCCAAGCGTGTTTCATGTATGGCACTTAACTGACTGAATAAAGAGAGAGCTTTATATTCCAGGGCTTGATGAAAGCAAGCTGAATAAAGGGAAACAATGCTTGTGTAAATGAATGATGGAACACGGTTTAGGAGAGATAGCAAAAGGACAAAATTTATTAAGAGCTACAAAGAACAAGAAATTGTGGAAAGCCATGCTTACCAATGTTCTGAATGGACGCAGAAAATAGAATAATCACGCTTTCTATAATGTTCTTTCTACTTATTTATTAATTAGTGGTTTTGTAGCAAAATAATTTTGTGAACAAAATTGATTTTGACCCCATATGAACTGCTTGGATTTGACAAACATACAAAACCATTATATTTCCCTTAATGTCTTACCAAATTAATTTCTGGAGACCAAATTTGGTTGTTTTTATTAATTAGCTCTGGAAATTGATAGAAAAACCTCAGTAAATTATATATTTTCTGAAAGTTTATGATTTATCCTTCCAATGATTACTTCCTAGCAATTGTGTATCTGAAGATCAAATTTGGTTATTTCTAAATACCAATAAACTCTTAACGTATTTAATGACAATAGTTGTTTGCTTAAAATTTTCATTGCTTTATTAATGATGTAACGTTTCTCTTTTTGAAATGTGTGTCTTGTCCTCATTTTGTCCTCTGCATACTACTGAAACTATTACATGATTTGCAGTTATCATCATTATTTTATTCTTGTCTTCCATACAACCATAAAAAATGTGTGTGGTAAAGGTGTTAAAATAGAAAGCTATCCAACAAGCTATATTTTTTTCAAAGGACTTATAGTCTTACTTATTGAATTTCTGGAAATAAATTTGAACAAATTATGATTGGGTGCTAAAAAGTTCTTGGCCCAACTGACTTCTAAAAATCTAACTAAATGACCAAATATCAAATATTTTTAAAGGCTTCTTAGTTAAGCTGAGAACTTTTCAGTTCTCACATTTTCTGAAGCTATATGATCCTTCCTTCCAGGTATCATTTCTTAGCCATTGAATTTCTGTTGAAAAAATCTGGCCATTTTTTTTTTTTTTATATGCTCTCAAAATTGGTAGAAAGAAATTCAAGAACTTTTGGAAAGAACGATTTATGTAGGGTGATGGTTAACAACGTTATTTTGTAGACCATTTTCTAGTGCAGTGTGCTGATTTTAACTGGGTAAGTTTCATTGTGGTAATGTCGTTTGTAATGCCTGATATATTTCAGAAGAAATTCCTTTGTTCCTTGACTGACTGATGGAGATATCTGTCTCTTAAGAGATTTCATTGTTTCTGGATCTTTTTACTCTGGCAGCGAATTGGACAGTAATTCAAGATGATTCATCGATAGTGATGAAAACAGTGAAAACAATGATTGTTCTTTAGCAGCAGACAATAAATTTCACTCTGATATTACACAAAACATCCTAATCCAATAGGGTTAAGCAGTGTACTTGACAAACTGTTGGTTTTACAGTAAAATGGAATTCATGTTTATTTCTCTTAATAAAGTTGTAAACAAAAACTGGATAACATATATAGTTTTTTTATTGACTGCTGGTAAATGTTTCAGGAATTCTATTTCCTTCAGTAGTCAAAGAGTTACATTGATTTAAATTTTGACTTCAAATGCCACAGTACAAGACAGATTTTTAAAGAAGAAGAATTTAACTTGTTTATTAAAAAAAACTTGCCTTTTATCAATTGAGAATACTTAATAATCAAATTGTATGTGTTTTCTTTACACTGATCATTATTTGATAAATGCCCTTACCACTAAGTTATCTCCCCTTTGTTTTTTCTTCAAGCCAACTTATATTTGTTGTGCAAATTACAACTATTAACTATTATAATTCAATAAGTAAACACATATGTTGCACCTTGTAATAGCTTTTCTATCTCCTGACCACAAATTTAATTTATCTGTACCTTGCCCACAAATTCTTGATATAGCAGCAGCAGAGTATATCTATTTTTTTTTATTTTTCAACCTCATTCTAGTGTGAATTGTAGCTGTATTTCTGTTTTTACAAAAAAAGGAAAGAAAGTGATAATGCCTTTTTGCATTTAATATCAGTGAAATGGTATTAAAATACAAAATATCAGTCAGTTAAATGCCATACATAAACATTTGGTGATCATGTCTCTTTCAAGACATGACTGACTGGGTAGAAGATTTTCCCACAGTAGGTTGCCATTACTTTCTACGATATACTAGTTGCCAACCAAGGCTAGAGAACCCACTCTGTTTTATTATTTAACCCATAGCTGGAGGAAGAAGCAATGGATTAATACCTTTCTTAATGGGTATTTGTGCAGAAGTGGATGTAACAAATTTAACTGGAATTCAAACTCGGCTCTTTGATTTCTTTTTCTGAGCTGATATCCACTGCATCATAATGCACATCCAATAATATACCAGCCCAAAATGATTGCTTTCAGTAATAAATATTAGCAAAAACTTGGGAATTTCCAATTGTCTACTCTACATGATTAAAAGGAATAAGTCAGTTAAGTGCCATACGTGAAACACACTTGGGCGATCATGTCTCGAAAGAGACATGACTGACTGGGCAGAAGATTATCCCGCAGTAGGTTGCCATTGCTTTCTGCGGTAGACTGGTTGCCAGCCAAGGCTACAGAACCCAATGTGTCCTGTTATTTAACCCATAACTGGAAGGAAGAGATGGATTAATACCTTTCCCAAGGGTATTTGCGCGTAAGTGAATGCAGTGAATTCAACTGGAATTCGAACACGGCTCCCTGATTTCTCATTCCAAGTTGATATCCACTGCACCACAATGCACAGGAATAGATATAATAAAAACCTATTTGAAAAATTATTATAATGCAATATTCAGTATATGACTTAATGGGTATTTAATGAATGCTTACAATTTAACCCTCTTAAAATGTAAAGACAATATGTCAAGTGTCAACTTGTTAATTGTAGAATTTCTATGGGCTTAGTTAGTGAATTATCAACATGCTTTATATTTTGTAGTAACTATTATTAATAAACAATTTTACCTTTATAGTATTTTCCAAATAATTGACTTTAGCATTTCAATCTAGTGCTGCTTCATCTTTTGTAAATCACACTCATTGACACCATTTAACTTATGAAGTAAAAAGTTGCTTAATATTTTTTAAATTATCTTTAATATTTCTTATTGACATATTGTTGCTTTGTTGATTTTATGATGTCTACACTTGTTGGATTATTTAATAACAAATTTTGTATGGGGTACCCACTGAAGATTTTAAATTTTGTATGAAGTATCCACTGAAGAATAAACTCACTACTTAATATTAATAGTCAGACAGGTTAGTCTTGCTGACTATTACCCTATTCTAGGCATCCTCTAACATTTTGTGCTCATTCTTTTAAGAAATTCATCATAAGACATTAAATTTCACTATAAATTTCCACAGATAAATAATTCTTCTTATCTATATTCAGTCACTGTGCAGATCATTATACAACATCTGTTTTTCATCACAATGATGATCTGATGAGAAAATTTCTGAAATTCATACTGTTTATCATTAAACTATATTCTTCTGGTATCAGTTCAATTTGACACTTTTTCCCCACAAATACTATCTCACCAAATTAACAAAAAACAGTCCTTTAATCTACTAGGCTATTCTGATGCAGAAAAACAATGTGAGTTTGAGTTTGAGTTTTGTTTAACAGCATATCAACATCTGTGAGTTATTTAACGCCAAAAAGGTGGGATTTTAAGTTTTTTTTAAATTTTCAATTATAGTGAGAAGGTTGATTTAGTCAGATTTTAATGAATTTTTTTTGTTTTTGTTCTTTTTTATTTTAGAAAACTGAAAATGTCTTCTAGTTTTGTATTCAAAAATGTTTTGCTGAGAATAATTTTTTCCTTTAAAAATGTTATGGTAATAATTTTTTCTTCAAAAATGTATTGTTGGTAATATTTTTTCTTCAAAAATGCATATTTTTTTCTATAAATGTCTATTTTTATGTATATGCTTCTATAAAAGTGTATTTTTATACTTTCATAGTGTTTTGACCCCCTAACAGGTGCTACCATTCTAGGTCAGGGTGGACCTGGGAACAACAGCAATTAAGAGGTAGTCCCATGCTCCTCGTGACCTCCCAATCAGAGGCCTTGCTGCCAGATGTAGTTTACCATCAAGCCTAGGACTGAAAACAGTGCAAGCAATAACTAAGCAGTATTTAGTACTAAGAACTAGATGAGATATCCTTAGATATGGGCAATGGATTGGTAGAACAGTCTACCCTCATAGATTAAATAAAGGATTCAGTTCAGAATTCCCTGTAGGTTACCTGGATCAATATGCACCTGATGATGACTAGAGGGCAAAACTGTGGAAGTGTTGTGATAACAACAACAAAGATGAGGATAATAATTCAAATGTAAATCATGTAAATAATGATAACTCCTCATCCCAGAAATTCAGCTGTACATGCTTAAGCTATAAACATCTCACACTGAAACCCAACAACCATTCCTTTTATTTACACATAGAAGGCAGTTTTGATTTAATAAAGATTAATGTTAAGATATATGAATAAAAAGGTATCAATTTATACTTACACCAAGAGAATATCTAGTTAATGAAAGTCTCTGTATGTTCTTATATTTTTGTTTGTTCAATTCATCTAGAATTTATTTATCTCATATTTATTTATATCTATTTACTCATATTTTTTGTATATTGTTTAGAAACAATTTCAACTGTTATGTTTAAGTTTGAAAGTTCCATGTTTCTTAGAACAGTTTCTACCACAATTTTCAAACACACATCGGCACTCAGTTTTAGCCAGTCTTTGTATGTTTTCTAAACAAAAATCTCTGCTTTTTGAAAAACAAATGTGTATTTTTAATTCACTGAAAACACTGATCTCAAAAGTAGAATTTATATTTATTTTAACTTCATTTCCATTATGATGGAATATTTTGTTTTTGCTTTTTTTTCGTTTGTCTTTATTTACATCTGTAGGTCACTAGATATATTTATACACAACACAATGTCTCAGCACAAAAGATCACAGTAGAAAATGGGTCAATTTTACATTGTTCAAAACAACTAATGCAGACATTGTTATCTCTGATATTATTTCATCATTCAGTTTAGATAGAATTCATTTAGTGATAACTTTGTCTCCTTTTCTTTTTGTCTATGCAGAAATCACAAAATTTCATTGATGAAAAATTTTGGTTGGCCTCTTTTCTCTTTTTCTGTGCATAAATCATAAATCTTAAATGACAAGGGATTTTGGTTGACCCCTTTTCTCTTTTTCTATGCAGAAATCTCAGAACTTCAATGACAAGGAATTTTGGTTGATTTCTTTGCTGGTTTTTTGTACATAAATCTCCACTTATGAATTAATTAAAATATAAACTTCGTGTTAGTTCAGTATAGTAACATTTTAAAGTAATCCACTTTATCCCTTATACATTTATAGCAATAAAATATCCACTTTTGGAAAGTCTTCAAAGCTTTTTGGAATTGCCATCACTACTTCTAGTTCTGCTTAAGTTCATCTCTGGTCTGAAATTTCTCTTTATGTTGCTAGGGAGCCATATCTAGGCTGTATGGGAAACCAATAGACATAGGTGATGTGATGTTTTTCCAAAAAGCCATGCACAAGACATGGAAAACCTATTTGATCTTTCATTGTTAATATGATGGTCAGATAGTATATCAGCTCACTGTTGACTGAGTAACCCATATAGGAGAATGTTTTTCATGCATGAATAATAACATTTTCTATTGTCTTTCAAGTTAAATCAAAACCATACATATAGTCCAATGATATATAAACACCATATCCTCATCCAAACATGTTTCATTGAATAATATATACATACTGTTTCAACTTCTTTTTATACTAACCCTTTCTAGTTGTCTAATCAGTTTCTTGATATCAAGATAAAATCTATTAAAGTGTCTTACTTGTTGGATTTTTTCACACACACACACACACACACACATATATAAAATAGGTACTGGTTAGATCAGCAGACAGTTGTTCAAAGAAGTGCTCAATGTACAAATAAAAGAACTGAATATACAGAGCCAACAATACACCAAAGAACAAAATGTTCACCACTTACTTGCTACCCAGGTTTTAACCATACCAGTCTCTTCAGGCAGTAATGCCTTACTTCCTGAATAGATCTGGTATGGTTGAAACCTGGGTAGCAAGTAAGTGGTGAACATTTTATTCTTTCATACATACACACACGCACACACATAGCTCAGTGGTTAGAACATTTTCTTTGTGACTGTGAAACCCAGCTTCAAATCTGACCATAGTCTATTTGTCACCTCTTGATGCAGTGTGGAAAATGCCCGAAAACCATGCCATGGATTGATACAAGTCTTGTGAGTGAAATTGGATAAACAACTGTTCAAGATTGTCAATGGATCTGCTAGCACGAAGTCACAAGTCATCATGACTGAGGGTCTGAATGCACCAGACTTGTTCAAACTGTTGATCAGGACTGATGATGTAACTAAGCACAGTTAAAATATAAACAACAAGTGGGATCTTTGGGTGTTGAACAAATATAGATATCTGTAACAGTTTCATAAATAAAGGTGTTTGCAACAGTATTTGGCTAGCCAGCCTATGAGATGGACGTGCTCAGAAATGAGTAACTAGCCATTATTAAGCAAGGCTGCTAATCGAGCATTGTTTCCAAATGTAGAATTCATGTTCTTTGCAGCTTCAGTTCCATTATAGTTTAGTTAGAACTTATGCAAAAATAAAATCAAAGAATTGTCAGATAAAAGTCTTTGTGGTTTTGTCTAAAAACAATACAGTAAAATTGTTCTAAAATTAAATAACATCTTTGCTGAAAAAAATCAACAATTAAACTATTATTTAAAAACAAAAACATATGCAGAATTTTAATTTATTTGTTTAAGCATTATTTTAATGGATATGCTAAAAAAAGTTGAACTTAAAAATCAAATTCAGTTTCATGTTGGTAAATTCACAAAAAAGTTATGATTTTTAAATTGTAATGCTAACAAGCACAAAGTCAGAAAAAATACCACTCATAATATTACTATTATTATTTGCATTGACAAATTGGAAACTATGAAAGATATTCAAATCAATATAATAGAAGTGATCAATAATAATATAAAACATCAAAGATTAAAAGCGTGGTACTGATGTGCTTAGGGGTTTGGTTTTTAAGTTATATTTTTTCTTCAATTCTGCGGCTATTTGTATTGTATAAATAACAACTAAAAGCAATACCAATAATGATATTTAATATAATTTTCCTTAATATCATTACCATTATTGTTTCTCTCAGCAAAAACTTATCTTTCAAGGCTTTGATGAGAAAATAAAGTTGGGTTCTTTGGAATTAATTGACTTATGCCTGCAATAAATCTTTCAAAAACTGTTTGTTCCTGATTGATTCAAATTAATCCAATTTGCAGTTAATTCAAAATAATCAAAAGTTGTTAATTAACTGCCCTTTCTCAAATTCAGTTTTATCTTAAAAGCTAATTAATGTCTTCTAAAGCTGTTAGATTAATTATTCCAGTAGATAAAGTGAAATCATTACAAAACGTTATTAGTACATTTATTAATTTTATTATTAGCACACTGGTTAAAGTATTAGGAGTTTGATTAAGTCCGTGATTCAAATCCTGGTACTCAGTGTGTAAAATTTATTGACAATTTACAATAAATTTTTTGTAACAATGATTAGATCATTAGGCTGGATACTTTAAGGTCTGTGGTTCAGTTTAACTAAAGCAAGAAATTGATAGATGGTTACAGATTTTGACTGGATACTACAAGAACTCTGGTTCAATTTGATTCAAACAACTAGAGTAATGAATTTTTGGGTGATAGCCAAGTAGTTGTAGGATTGGGATGATTGGTATATTAGGGAGTTTTTAATTCTTATTGCTGGGTTGATGAACTACATTAACCATATGAAAATTTACTCTGTTTGTCAGTGTGTCCATCTCTTCCTGTGATATTCAATTTATTCCAATCTAATTTTTCTTTCATAATTGTCTGTCTTTTAGAGCCCGTGCCAGAAATGGTCTTCGCATCTTGGGTGCCACTGAAATTTCGGACAGTCCCTGGCAGATCCATGTTGAAATTAGCGACCGCCAAAAAAGTGCCACTGTCACAGCCAACCTTCGTGAATCTGCACCCTTTGTGAAACGTGTCTGGTAAGTACATGGCTTATATTCCTTGTTCTCTCTCTGTCTATATCTTTCTCTTTTCAAATTTCCTAACTGATATGTCAAATTAAACTTGCTCTGGTTGAACAGCTTTGCCAAATAAAAATATTAGTGTAATTTTTGACATTCTGAACTCAAGGAGAGAAGATACATTCCTTATAAGTTAAAAAAAATGAATAGATTTCAATTATACTAACATTGCTTAACAAGTCAAATGCATGTGAAACATGATTATCCAATGAAAAATCAAACAACACAAAAATATAAATGCCAGGATTTCTTACTTTTTTTCTCTATATCTCATTCTTTGATGAGGCTTTAATAAAAGTGAAACATGTTTGATTGATAATCATTTCTTATTTGTTCTTTATTCTATCATTCTATTCATTCTGATCCATATTTGATCCCAATTCATATATATATATACACACACACACACACACACACTTCACACATGGTGCAATGAATAAATTGTCATTTAAATTACATAAAAATGAAAATAACACCAACATCTCATTTTAACAGATATATTTACCAAAATTACACAAAAAATATTTTTAAATACTAAAGAGTAAATGTATTCAATAAAATTACCATTGGTTTCAACCATGGCCTCCATACAACTTTGGAATTGCCTGCCATCTCTTCTGGATGATCTCCTTGTTTAAGTCAGTGAATGCTGCCATAATCCTTGCCTTCAGTTCATCTTTGGTGTTTTAAGAAGTTTTGTTGATCTCTTGCTCAACTGCATCCCACATAATAATCAAGGAGATTGCATCTGGCGAGTTTGCGTCGTCTTGCGGCCTTGGCCGAGGTAGAACTCACTACACCCCTCCAGTATTCCCTGTGTATTTGGAACCCTGGCGCAGTTTGTAGCTAAATTCATAATTTTGTCAAATAGCTGAATACTTGATGCTTTGCCAGGGCTACCAAGGGCGTTTTTTATTGTGACACCAACACTAGATGGGTTGCCTCCAGGCCCAATCCTGTTATTTAACCCATAACTGGAGGGAAGGGATGGATTAATATCTTTCCCAAGGGTACCAGTGCTTAAGTGAATGTAGGGTACTCAACTGGAATTCAAACTCGGCTTACCAATTTCTCTTTCCAAGTCGATATCCACTGCACCACAACACACATCCATCACTGAATGCTTGTAGGGGGTGATGTGGTTGCTGGTCATTTTAACTGATCCATTCTTCTATAGTTTTCTTCAGGTACAGAATCTGTAATGGAAAAATTGGTCTTTATTTTGTAGAACTAGATAACAACCCCAAAACAAACTGAATGGTTTTGTTCATTTCCATCAATGTGAGCGATACAAAATACCATTTACACGTACTTCTGTAAGTGATTCTAATTTATGCATAGACGTGCTCTCAAATTCCATTCCTGCCTAATAAAGAAAGCCACACTGAACTGAACTCTGCATATAAGTAACACTTGCTTCTTTCAATTTTCTTACTCTCCAGCTGTGTTTCCTGTCAATTATTTGTACCTCCTCCCGGAGAGGATAATGTAAGCTTTTCTTTTTCCAGACATGTTCTGCCATAGCAGAATTTTTCTATCTCCTCTTTGAATATGACTTTCTTTGGTTTACAATTTTACAAACCTATTATTATCCACTTCTATTTATAATACAAGATGATTTTGTAATGTACAGATACAATTTATCTAATAATAAATCCATTGCTTAACAATCTCCTTTTAAGATTTCAGCTTTGTGTTGTTCTTATTTGGCCATTTGTCTGGTTGAGAATGGAAGTAAGAATAAATTTAGCCTCATAAGAAAAACAAGGCTCATTATAGAATCTTTGAACTATTATTTTACTGTATATAGAACTGGAGGTGAAGATAATGGTTTAGAAATGCCTTCACTTGAAATGGGAATCTTGTTTCATGGATGGAAATGTGCGCATTAGGAGTGCAGGTGTCTGCTTCTTTCTCTGCATAAAGAAATCACAGGAAATAGATAAAAAGCCTGTTTAAAAGAAGAAAAAACCGAGAAAGCTAATTTCCCTACCCACTCAACAAAAAATGATCTTCAAGGATTTTTAAAAAGTTTTTATTGTGAGTGTTTAAGTGTACCTCACGGTAGAACAGTGGTTAGCAGGCTAGATGTTGCAGGAGATAACTTTTTACGAGTTCCAACCTTACTAAATCATCCCACTTTAAGTATCTGGTTTTAAAAGAAGAGGGAAAGTATGATACTATAATCCAACGAAATAGTGAAAGATGTATTTCAAAAGCTAAGCAGAGTATTAAGAAACAGAAAAATGTTGTTATAAACAAAGTAATGCGTAATGAAATGTTACATAAGATCTTCTTCTTCTATGTGCCCTGTTCCTTCAGGATGTAGGCGATCATGGCTTTCCACATTTCCCTATCCCTGGTGGCTTTGGGCATGCCTTCTCCTGTTACACCATGCAATCCTCGTTCCATCATCCAGCTGATTAGGTCCTTCAAATATGTTATCCATTGCTTTCCCCTGTTTCTTTTTCCCTCTATCTGGCGTGTTAGTATCAGATTCACCAAGCCCTCTTTCCTCATTACATGTCCCAGGAACTTCAGCTGTCTCTTCCTGGTGCTCAGTATTAATTTCCTTTTTATTTCCATCATTTCCAAGACTTCATCATTGCTCACATGCTCGATCCATGGTATTCACAGCATCCTTCTGTAGAACCACATTTCAGTTGCTTCAAGTTTTTCCTTCATCTTTGATGATATTGTCCAGCATCCACTGCCATATTGAACTTCGACGGACAGCACGTAGCAATCCAGTACTCTCTTCCTTGTTTCTAGCAAAATTGTCCTGTTTCTTAATACTTTACTCAACTTCTGGAATGCTTCCTTTGCCATGCCACATTGCCTTCGGATCTCTGTGTTGCACTTTTCGTTTTCTGTTATAACACTTCCCAGGTATTTCAATTTTTGTACCTGCTTGATTCTAGTATCCCCAACCTGTATTTGGCATATTGGGTTGCCCTTTTTACCGATGATCATGTATTTGGTTTTCTTGCAGTTTATTTCTAGTCCTTTCTTGTTACTTTCTTCAGCTATCTTCTGTAAGAGGTCTTGTAGTTTCCTTTCTGTGTCTGCTATCAGCACTGTATCATCTGCGTCTCTTAGGTTGTTTAAATTGTGGCCTCCGATTACAAATCCAGGCATAACTTCTAGGGTCCTCAAAATATTCTGTTATCCTATATGACAGTGAATGCTGGACAATCTTCTCAGAGAGGAAACTTGAGGCAAAAGAAATATGGTTCTATAGGCAAATGCTGAGGATAACATGGATTGAACATGTGAGTAACTCAGAACATAGTCGATTACAACTCTCCACAATTTCCTGTCCTTTGTAGCTCTTAATAAATTTTGTCTTTTTGTTATTTCACCCAAACCCTGTTCTATCATCCATTTATCCAAGCTCACTGAGATTGGCTATGCATTGTTTTCCTTTGTTCCTCTTACCTTTAATTTGTCCTGTGAGTATCAGATTTTCCATGCCCTCTTTCTTTATTATGTGCCCTAGAAATTTCAACTGTAGCTTCCTGATGATAAAATATAAGTGTCCTTCTTGTTTCCATTTTCTCTAAAACTTTGTTATTGTTTACATATTATGTCCATGATATTCTCAGCATCCTTCTGTAAAACAATCTGTTGCTTCAAGTATCTTCTTCATCTTTGAGGAGATTGTCCAACATTCATTCTAAAATGAAAACAAAGAGAAATATAGCATTAATGAGTTAATTGAGTGAATTTAATGTTCTATACATTTGTTAACTTCTCAATACATGTTATACTCGGCCTTTTCTTCTCACTTTTACTCTCTGTAACTTTCTGCAGACTAGTGGCATTTCCACCTTGCTTGGGGTGAAATCATATGAGTGTGTATATGAGAGAGAGAGCGAGAGAGAGAGAGAAGTGGTTAATACTAATGGAAGTACATTCCTCAGTTAGATATTTACTTTTAAAAAGTGCTCAATATGAAAGTAGAGCATAGCTATATAGTTATTATTATTATTATAATAATAGCAAACTGCAACTTAATAGCTATCAACTTGCAATATGCTATTATAATAATAATAATAATAATAATAATATATATATATATATATAGGATCATTTAATGCTGTGGCATCATGTATCGAGGCAGATACATTTACATTGAACAGCATATGTTTAGAAAATTATTTGCTGCCTCGATACACTATATATATATATATATATATATATATATATAACTGTCCATCTTCAAGGACTAAACAAGTTTGTTTATTTATCGTGTGTTACTCCAAATAAAATTCTCTCGTATGAACTATTGAATTTCATGAAGGACTTTGGTTAGAATAGAGGTATTAATATGACTATCAATCAGGCTCTGTTTTTGATATAGACTTCCATAACTCAATTGGCTAAAATGTTCTCTTGATAAAATAGGTTACAAGATATTGGGCCTACAATTTTTGTTAGATTGATTAACTTTTCTTTATTCTGATTTTAGACTATTTACTTTACAAGTTGGTAACTATTTAGCAAACAATATTGTGATAAAAAGATATGTTTACAACAAGAGAAGTCAAAAGTTATGGAAAAGACTTCATAGCAGAATAAACGATTTGAGATTATCACTATAATGATCCAAGAGTATTCGATATTGAAAATTGCATTAAAAATCAAGAAGAAAAAAATAGTCAAAAAGTTATATTAAAAATAACTATATTTAATGGCATATAAACAGGGTTTCCAGCAGATACTGAAAACTTTGAAAAACCTGAAATTTAAATCATAAGGCTTGAGAGGCCTTGAATTTCTGAAAAAGATGTGAAAATATCTTTGGGAACCTTGAAAATGTCATTATGTTACTTGCTATTTCAGATTACCTCAGGGTTAAATCCTTTATTCTCCCTAATGCATGTAATCTTGAAACTCAACATTAAATTAATTTATGACGTCATTTTTATCTTTATATCTGAATTTTATTATATGTTTGGTTTTTCAACTATGGATAGGAGGTTGGTTTCAGGGTGTGCTAAATCTATTTTTTTCTTCTGGTACCTGTTATTATCATACATTTTTTAAGTAGAATTTCTTAGAACTCTTTATTTTATTTTTGTTGTGTTCCAGAAAAAAGATTTAATATCCTTATTTAATTTATTTCATCTTCATAATGAGTCAAAAGAAGCAATTTAAAAGTACCTTTTAAGACAGATGGTTAACAGATGATTTTCACAAGTTATGGATTGTGAAAACATCCACCAGTATTGCTAGATGCACACTTTGTTAAAAAGATATTGATGTTGGAAGTATAAGCACTCAAACATGTTGAGTAAGAAAAAAAATTAAAAAAGAAAATTTTAGCCTTGAAAAATCTACTTATTAGCTAGAATAAACCTCAAATAACCTGTAATTTTCATTATTTATATTGTTTGGACTATTGCATTCATCTTTATTGTCATGCTTATAATGTTTCGATCATTTTGGGCTCTGGCCTTCTTCAGGTGCTAGGAATTTTGTACTGAACCTGTTATTTCAATCACTGGGGTATATCATTCTTATTTCATGTAGCCTGGTACTGAATTCACAACTCTGGGTCAATTCAATAGAACTAAGTAATACCTATATCCATTGGGCCATGTGTCCCCAATACCTGGCTACAGCAATGGTGAACAAGTAACTTAGAGAGTTGAGTTAAAGGGAGATAACTACATTGCATCTGGAAGTGGCACACATAGAATGAGATCAAAATAATGGGTTTGGTTTGATTTCTAGCACCTGAAGTAGGCCAGAGCGTACAATGACCAAAACATCATAAGCATGGCAATAAAGATGAAGACAACAGTCCAAACAGTGTAAATAATGTAAATACTACCTCATCTCAGAAGTATAGACAAACCTGGAATTTTATTGTATATTTTTGCTAGAAACTATGACAACTCATTTTTATAAAAAAATAATATAAACTCAGAACAATTTTTCCTACATCAATGGGATGTTGAGATGTCTGGTAATCTAATGTTTCCCTATATTACTTGTACTAAGTATAACTCTATTTTACTTGAATATTATTTCCTCAAATATCACCAATGATAGGCAGGGTCTTATTGCAAAGTTGAGGTATCATTGACAGAGGAAAGCAGTAAATAACTTACCCAGTGAGCTTCTTTAATGGTTGGCAGAACAGGGATTCTTTTGTTTTAATCATTTTACCCCAAGTAAGGCAATAAAGTCACTAAGACACAAGGGCAAGTGCATTAGAGAATATGAGAAAAAAAGGCACTGTGAAGCAGGGAGAACATTAAAAGAACAAGGGTTAAGAAGACAATAGTAGATAACAATTGACATTGCATTTAAATTTTTGGAAGATCAAACTTGACTGGAAAGCAAGAAGCAGGAAGAGAGTTCCACTAGCAAGAAGTGTGATAGAAGAAACTGTTAGCATAGAACTTACAGTTACATTTGAGCTATTTCAACTACAAAATGATGAGACCTTGCCACTAATCTGGTACTTTAAATTCATAAAGTCTAGGTACCATATAGGAAAGTTCATTGGAACAATTACCACAAAAATATTACATAAAAGACACAGGACAGCTATGTTACAAAAGGACAAAAGGGAAAAGGACTGAAGCTGAGATGCCAGGTCAGGGTTCTTCTTTTGATTTTATCAAGAATCTCTAAAGGAGAGAGTTAGCAAAAAGTCAAAACTTAATGAAGAACTACAAAGGAAAACAAGTTGTGGAGGGCCATGAACATCTATGTCTTGAAGAGACATAGCATATAGAGGAATGCTTCCTTAGACAATGTAGACTATTATGTATTAGTATCCCTAGATACTAATTCCCTAAATCTATAATACTGGAATATTGAATATAAAGAGCGAGAGGCCGAATATGTCATCAAATATTGTAAATAACTGAAGCCTGTTTCCAACTGAATAATGTCGAATGATAATTAATTTTGTGCAAACTTTTCTATATATAAATATGGATATTACTGAACAAGAGACTTGAATGTGTGTATATGTATATCAGTCTATTTTTTTAGGGCTTCCATCTCTGAATTTCAGTACATATTCAAATCAAACTTTTTATATAAGCTACAGTAATTTCTCAATTATCAGTACATTTGTTTTCTGAAGTTTGATTATCAAGAAGTGAAATGGGCAGCAAAAGTGAAATAATCTAAATATTTTTCAATTATCTGAACTAAACTCATTCTAATGTTTCATTTCAGACAAGAGTTTTGAAAATTTAGAAAACCATACTCAACATTTGATAAAAATGCTGATGAAATAATTCAATTAATTTTTGTTAATTTCTCCATTGTTTTCGTATTAAGAACAGAGATATGAATTATCACAGCTTGGTTATGACAAAGATTTTGGCTTATATAACTCTCAGATGTGTGTGTGATATACCAGCAATGATTATATTTGACAAACGTTTAATTGTGTTTTCAAACTGAAACCACTCTTACAAATACATATACTTTAACCCAGCTTTAGGATTAGTGGGAGCAAACCACAAGGTCAGCTGAAAGTAGACAAAAATTGATATATTTTTCATAAAAAATAAACCAGGTAAAACACTGAAAAATGTGTCTGTTATGAAGTACGATTTCTTTTGTATTCTCTCAGTCCAGCTTAATTGTTAATCACGTGTATTCTATTCTGCTCCTCCTCTTACTGCTTGAGCACATATAGTCTCTATGCCTTTAATCAATTAATTGCCATACATGATACACACTTTCAAGACATGACTGAGTAGACAGAAGATTTTCTCACAGTAGGTTGCCATTACTTTCTGCAGTAGACTGGTTGACAACCAAGACTGTAGAACGCATTCTTTGCTGCTACTCAACCTACAGCTGAGGGGAGAATAGATGAATTAATACCTTTCTCAAAAGTATTCATATGTAAGTGATTGAAATGAATTCTACTGGAATTTGAACTTGGCTCTCCAATTTCTCATTCTGAGCCAATATCAGTTACACCACAATGCACACTCAATGCCTTAGCTATGCTAGTTAGGTAGTCATTTATATATCACAACAGTGTGAAAATATTATTTGATGATAAAAATGATAAAATTCTTACTGAAAATGACTTGTCTTTTTCATTCTTTTTCAATAATTTGCATATTCAATTATCTGGAATTTTGGATTATCCGAACATATTTTTTCAACCCAAGGTCTCTGGATAAACAAGGAAGTATTATATTTAACAGTAAAGGAAATGCATAGGTTAATTTGGGATTGACTTGATTATTTTGAGGACTAGAAATCAATAACTATAATACATATGAACTCTAAAATCTTTTTATAATCACCATTGCTGACCTTATTCCATCTGCAATTGTACAAATCTAGCTGCTTTTCAAACCAGAGATAACAAAGAAAGATAAACAAGTTTAAACACAGGTGAACCTACTTGAATAAGTAGAAGAGAAATGAATACCTTCAGGCAAACAGGATTAGATTCAGCTGATTTCTTTTTTCTTAAAGCTAGTTATTCTTTAAAATTACTTAAAAAAAAAAAAAAGAAGTAAAATAGACAATTTCAAGAAGACTAATAATTCTAAAGATAGTAGTGATCTCCTCTTATCCTGGTGAATACTTGAAAACACAAATATTACCAAACTGTATATACTATGCTTTTTTTCTGTACATCTTCTTAGTCATCATATATGTGTCATGTCCCTTTAGGATGTGGGTGATCATAGCTCTCCACAATTTCTTATTTACACTATTTACATTCAGAATACTGTCCTTATCTTTTGCGTCACTATCACAATGTTTCAGTCATTGTGCTCTCTAGCTTTCATCAGGTGTTTATCCATCTAGGAATTCTGAATTGAGCTCTTTATTTAATCCATGAGTGTAGACAAAGATTAAATAAAGGGTTCAGTTCAGAATTCTCTGTGTTACTTAGATCGATATATATGTGATGAAGATCAGAGGGCACAATAGCCAAAGTATTGTGATAACAACAACAAATACAAGGACAATAATTTGAATGTAATTAGTGTCAATAATGATAACTCATCATCACAGGACTTCAGAGAGAAAGCATAATTCTTTATCTTTTGTATTTCTGAGTAAGGTTTTTTCTTTTTAGCATCTCCCCATTTCACTCCCTGTTATGCTATGCATTTATACAGTGTCATTAGGTAGGTTACTTCTGTTCCTCCTTGCCTTCTTTATGTTCTGTAAGTGTCAAATTCTCCAAGCTCTCTTTTCTCATTATGTGTTTCACCTATCTCTTTCTGAGGTATAAATCAATCATATTGACCCACAACATTCCTGTATGTACATAAGAAAAACACATCAATAGGTCTCATAAGCCATTAAGGTTGTTGGAATATCATGTATCGTGCAGCAGTGGATGTGTCTGGGTAAGCACCTGTCCCTCTTTGGCATTGTTCTTTTCCTAGACTAGTTGGTATATCAAGACTAAAAAATACCATCTGCTCTGTTATTTAAATTATAGTTGTAAGAAGATAAATTCCTGCTTTTTTTAAGGAGATTAGTGTAAAAGTAAACACATCTGGGATGTGTGGATGGTGTAATAACTAGCAATCTGTGAACCCCCCGATTAGCTGGGTTTCTTGAAAGAATTTTGCTAACCCTGTAATGAAGAACCTGACTATAGAGTTTGTGGTTCCCTGTAACTCTCCCTCAACATGTGAAGGCTTTTTCATGTTCTTCAGTTAGAGACTCCTATATCGACACTAATGAATCTTCTTGTCATATAACTTTCAAAGGTATTAAGAAACAGGACAATTTCGCTAGAAACAAGGAAGAGAGTACCAGATTGCTACATGCTGTCCATCCTTCAATATGGCAGTGAATGCTGGATAATACCATCAAAGATGAAGGAAAAACTTGAAGCAACTAAAATGTGGTTCTACAGAAGGATGCTGCGAATATCATGGATTGAGCATGTGAGCAATGATGAGGTCTTGGAAATGATGGAAACAAAAAGGAAATTAATACTGAGCATCAGGAAGAGACAGCTGAAGTTCCTGGGACATGCAATGAGGAAGGAGGGCTTGAAGAATCTGATACTAATAGGCCGGATAGAGGGAAAAAGAAACAGGGGAAAGCAATGAATAACATATTTGAAGGACCTAATGAGGTGGATGACGAAACTAGGATTGCATGGTGTAACAGGAGAAGGCATGCTCAGAGCCACCAGGGATAGGGAAACATGGAAAGCCATGATCGCCTACGTCCTGAAGGGACAGGGCACATGGAAGAAGAATCTCTTGTGTCTAATTTTTAATCTAAGTTTTAACAAATGTTTGTTTGTACTGATGTGCTTGTAACATAATGGTTTCCAATACTGGAAGTTGAATTGGCATGCCAAGTTCAAATTCAGACTGAATCTGCTGTGTTTAAACATGCCTAACTCCCAAAGATTTCCTAAGGAGTATGAGGCCACAACTCTGAGAACACTAAGCATTGCTACTGTGGTTTCCACAGCAAAGAGTAAGTTTTTACAGGATGAAGTTGCTAGCCTCAAGCCCAACTGGTTTTGAATTCAGAGACGTCCTTCTCCTAAACTGGTTACCGACCACAGCTAAAGAGCCAAATCTTCCCTACTATTTAATCTATAGCTGGAAGAGAAGAGGTGGATTTCTATCTTTTCCCAAGTGCATTTGTACACAAGTAAATGTGATGAACTTGGCTGGAATTTGAACTAGGCTCTCTTATTTCTCATTCCAAATCCTTTAGGATTTTGCTAATCCTGTGGTGAAAAAAGACACTAATCAGGAGTCCACAGACACATAAAGCTGAATTAAATCAGTTTGCAATTATGAATTGTAAAAGTGAGAGAGAGGGAGAGAGAGAGGGGGGTCTGCAAGCAGGCAAAATTTTGCCCCTATTCTAGTTAATTATGTTTATTATGTACAACTTGAAAAATACAATTGTACATTTCTTAAATGTGGAGAAATCATCAACCCTATTTGCCTCTGTCACAAAACATACAATTTTCCCACTTTTCTTAAAATGTTCAGTTTTCCTTGGCAAATTTTCTTTTCTTTAACATTATCAATATTTTCCTTTTTTGTTTCAAGTTGTTGACCAAAAGCATGTTTTTCGTCTTTTGAAATTTCAGTTTATTTGACAATCTTCTGTCTTTCTAATACAGTGCTTCTCAACTTTTTTTTGCCAAATACACCCTTTTTTGCCAAATACACCCTTTTTTGCCAAATACACCCTTTTTTTCATTAGTCAGAATGCCATCCCTCCTTTCCATGTTTGGAAATGTGCATTCCAAATAATACGCATATATTACTGAAAATTCTTTTCCACATTAGTACTTATGTATAATATGTTTGTTGTAATCTGTTTCATGTTCCTCACTGCCATGTCTTTGTCCTTGAATCTCGCAGCTAACTTGTTGAAACATATTCCTTGCCATCCGATAATCTTTGTTCTGCCACACACCTCAAGCACCGTCTACCAATTTCCCCCAAAGACAAAATCTGCCCACTTTTATGTGTGCCTCAGTCACTTATGCAAATTTTTTCATGCCCACCTACAGGTATTTAATTAGTCCACCTACAAGCATTTAATTAGTCCTAAGGCACTGGGTAATTTACATGACTGTGTATGGCACATGCAATTTTTTTGCCTCTTTTATCGAGGAGATAGGCCATGTCCACTACCTCTTATACATTTACATGTATTATTTTTATAGAGGAGCTTTACAAATTTAATAGAAATAGGAAATGATGATGAATTTTTAAACTTGAATACATGTACAGTAATTTGTTTTAATTCAAAACTAATTATTAAATAAATAAGCTGAAGCATACTTCAATAAACAAAAAATTCAATAAAATACCAAGATAATGTAATTCAATAAACAAAATTCTGTAAATAAAAACAAGAAAAAGTAAAATATCCTCCCTTGAAATTCCTCCCTCCTGGTTGAGAACGCCAGTTCCAACAAGATTTTTTATTGTTTGCTTTAGTTGTCTTTTATCTCATGTACTACTTCTGCATCAGTATGATATCAGATCTATTTCTCCTCCTTTTATGAAAACAAAAATCCTTATTTTCTGTTGTGTGTGGCCACAATCTGAACAATAATAAGATATGCAGATGATACAGTGCTGATAGCAGATATGGAAAGGAAACTATAAGACCTCCTACAGAAGGTAGCTAAAGAAATTGAAAGGAAAGAACTAAACATAAACTTGGAGAAAACTCATTTCATGGTCATTAGTAAAAAGAGGAGCCCAAAATGCCAATTATGGGTCATGGATACTAAAATCAAGCAGGTACAGAAATTTAATTAACTGGGAAATATTCTAACAGAGGGTGGAAAGTGCAACACTGAGATAAGAAGGTGTATTGGCATAGCCAAGCATGCATTTCAAAAACTAAGAGTATTGAGAGACAGAAAAGATTTGTTGGAAATAAAGAAAAGTGTACTGGATTATTATGGGATGTCTGTCCTTCACTATGGCAGCGAATGCTGGACAATTCCATCACAGATGAAGGAAAGACTTGAAGCAACTGAAATGTGGTTTTATATAAGGATGCTGAGAATACCATGGACTGAGCATGTGAGCAATGATGAGGTTTTGGAGAGGATGGAATGAAAAAGGAAACTTATACTTAACATCAAGAAAAGACACCTGAAGTTTTTGGGACCTGCAGGAAGCCGAGTTCGAATTCCAGTTGAATTCATTGCATTCACTTATGTGCAAATACCCTTAGGAAAGGTATTAATCCGGCTCTACCTTCCAGTTATGGGTCAAATAACAGGACAGATTGGGTTCTATAGCCTTGGCTGGCAACCATTCTACCGCAGAAAGCAATGGCAACCTACTGCGGGATAATCTTCTGCCCAGTCAGTCATGTCTCTTTTGAGACATGATCGCCCAAGCATGTATCACGTATGGCACTTAACTGCCTGAATGAGGAAGTGGGGCTTGGAGAATCTCATAGGACAGATAGAAGGAAAGAGAAACTGGAGAAAGTAAAGCATGACATAATTGAGCAAATGAATGACAGAGCAGGTTTTAGGAAGGGTAACAAGAGAAAGAATGTTAAGAGATACAAGGGATAGGAAGATGTAGAAGGCCATGAACACCTATGTCCTAAAAGAACATGGCACATCAAAGAAGGAGTACACTCCAACCCAAACATGAGTAGCCAAATTTATCTCTTTTCAGTGTTTCGCCTTAAAAATACAAAAGAAAAACTTGTTTAATGTATATATTAATTTGATACTTATTTCCACTTTTCCCAATATGAAATCAAATTTCTTTCTTTTTATAAATCTAAAATGATAAGAATAAGTACATTGTTGCAAAGGTACATTTACACTCTCATCAGGTAGCTGATGAAGAACATGTGATGGTGGGAAGGTTGAGTTCCCTCTCTTGGAGAGTAACAGACCCTGTTCAATGTAAAAGTGACTGACTGTCAGTTTACATTGGTAGTTAAATCAAGGAACAGTCAGGGATAAATTTATTAACATTTGATAAAAATATTGGTCACAAAATTGTTTCCCATGTGCTGTAGAAAGATAGTCAGCAGGGTGGATGCAGCCTGTGTGTTAGGATCTCTGGTGTAGATCCAAACAACATAAGTATACAATTTTTTTTCCCTTTCTTATTAACTCAGCAACATTCGCCTTTTGATATAAAGGAAGCATTTTGTTGCTTTTTGGATGTTGAGATGGAGGTAGGTGCTTATCCAAATTGCTAGTCTCAGCACTTTTAGGTGCCAAATGTCCCGCCCTTGCTTATTAAATTTTGGATTCTCTCTCTGAGTTCATTAAAACCCTCACCACTGCTTATTAATTTTTCACATTTCTTTGATGATCATTTATTTATACTGTAATGGCAAAACTTCATGAAAGTATTTTTGGTTTTCTTAAAGCATTTTATTTAAATACATTGGTGGACATTTATTTTTAGTTTTGTTTCTTTAAAGTTTCCTTATAGTTTGGAAGATTTATTTTTTCACCATTTCCCAACCACCTCCATTTATTGACCCCTCATCCATTTTTTAGATTCTCTCATTTTTCTCATTCTCCCATTTATTATAAATTCTTTTTTTTTACAGTACGGTTCATTTAACATAGAGGGATACATTAAGAGGTAGTTTATCCAAATAGAAGAGGAAGATAATGGTTAACTCTAGACTTTTAAGATTGTAGTGATTGGGGAAACATCTGTTCTACAGAGCAGTGGTTTGTGGGAAAAGCTGTTCAACTGAAACTTACTTCTTACTAATAAAATACGGAGGGAATGTAAGTGGTATGGTGGGACCTTGTTGTGAAGGTTAGAATTATAGGAACCAAGGAATAGAGTTGGAGTAATTTCCATTGAAGTAGCAATGAAGCAGTGAAAGGCTTGCCTGTGAGAGAGAAGTTAGAGGAACACCTCTCCTTCTTAAGGACTCTTATTAAGTAAAGTTTGTAAATTGTTTATCTTTAATGTTGTCTGTGGGTAACTAAAACTATAGAAAGTAAGACTTTGGTTGAAAACCACTTTATTTTTGAACAAGCAAAGTTATGTAATCATAGATATCTGTGTGTAGATATTCCTGTGTCTAGCAGGATTGAAATCCAGGTTATTTTTTAGAAGTACACTGCACTTGCTTGATTAGCCATTCAGAAAATGTCTCCTCAGGTGAGAACTTATTAATAATGACACCTTTTATGTAAATGGGTACTTTTTGGAAAAATGTGGAAAGTGAGTTTCAGGTAAGGTAAGGCCATTGACTTTTGTGCAAGTTTGAATGCTTTATTTATCAAAGAAATTTTTTTCAGTTTATTTATAATGTCAGTTAAAAAATGTGTAAGGAATGAACCAATGAAATGCATTGTATCAGAAAAAAATATTACTTTGTTATGAATAAAAAAAATTCTTCTCTCCAAGCATTACCCTGGAAAAATGTAATATCAAAAAAATATTATGAATACTTTCAGAATTGCTTTTTTTAAGTACAGTATTAATGTATATTCATGTTTGTGTGTGGATGTGTATTATGCATTATATATATATATATATATATATATATATATATATATATATATATAATACATTATACACATCCAACTGATTGGGGAAGTTGGTCAGGCTGAAAAATTTTCAGACCTCACTATATATATATATATAGTGGGGTCTGAAAAGTTTTCAGCCTGACCAACTTCCCCAATCAGTTATTTGGTCTGAGAGAGACTACCTGGTTAGGCTGAAAACATTTCATCACCCACTTTGTGTGTGTGTGTTGCATGTGCGCACGTGTGTGTGTGTTTATATTTAAATATTTGTATGTATTTGCCAATTTATTTACTGCTATTTATTTGAAGGTTTTTTTTCATGTGAAAGGGAATAAAGGTTTGATATGTGTGTGCATTTATACATATATAAACATACAGACACTACAATATTTTCTGGCATTTCACTGTTTGTTTTTTTTTAGTTTATTTATTATTCCTTACTGTATGCACACACACATACACATACACACATCCACACACATAAATAGATTTGAATTTTTTTTTTTGCAAGTCATATTTTAAATTTCCATTTTCTTTAAATAAATCTAAGATGTAACATTTAAGTTTGAAAAGAAAGATGTTTAGCAAAACCATAAAATGAAACTGAAAATAGCCAATATGTATATTTTAGAATATAAATATAATTACTGAAAATGCATAAAATTATTTGTGAAATATAGAATATAAATAAAAAAATTATAAAACTGTAAAATATATAAAAATTTTATGTAAGATATAAAATCTCTATATATAAAAGAAAATCTGTGAGTCTGTGTGTGACTGTAATCTATGCACGCCAACATTTTTTAAGCTACACCATTCAAACTTTCTAGGGACACATATCTACAGGGAAGCCAGGTCGACACTTACTTTTTGAGTTTAATTTCAGTAAGTTTTCCTTTCGCACTTTTTGACCAATGGAGCTGATTGTTTACATTTGCTCCGTAAAACATCTAAGATCTAAGATGGTTGCTAGATTACGTCACAGAAATCGAATCATAAGTGTCAAACACGACTAAAAAAAAAATGGGCCCTTATATTTAATTTTCATTTTGTTGTTTTAAAAATTCATTTGGTCAACAAAAAATGTGAATATTTTTCACCGTAATTTTGAAACAAAAGAAATATTTTTAAAAAAAAGTGTTTTTTCAAACAAAAACAAAATATGTAAAAAAAAAAGTGCCAATGGTTAATTTAATTATATAAGTCTTTTTTTTTTTCAGATTTAATATTTCATACTTTAGAAAATAAAATTAAAAAAATAAAGCTTTTTTTTGCTAAGTATTTCATGCAGGAAATCAACTGTCTGTAATTCCTGTGGCATTAATGTAACTTTTTCCTCTAAAATTAATTGTCTACATTTCTAAATATTCCTAGAAAATTTCTGAAATTCATTTAGTCAACAAAAAATGTAAATATTTTCCCCCATAGTTTTGAAACAATTTAATTATTTAAGTCTTTTTTTTTTCTGATTTAATATTTCATACTTCAGAAAATAAAATTAAAAAAAATAAAGCTTTTTTTTGCTAAATATTTCATGCTAGAAATCAACTGTCTGTAATTCGTGTGGCATTAATGTAACTTTTTCCTCTAAAATTAAATGTATACATTTTTAAATATTCTTCAAAAATTTCTGAAATTCATTTAGTCAATAAAAAATGTAAATATTTTCCCCCATAATTTTGAAACAAAAACAAATGCAATGTTGTTTACAATGTCACACAAAACATCAACTCACATTTACACAAAACAAAAGAAAATAGATTTTTTTTAATAGAATTTTTGAACAATTTTGAAACAACAATTTTTTTTATATAATTATTTTTTTATATAACTGAGTTAAAGTGCATTAATCATCTAATTAAAGAATGTTCTGAGTTGCACGGGCTACACTGGGCTATGATGCTAGTTATATATAAAATATAAAAATATATAAAAAATTATATGAAAAATATAAACATATCAAAAAACTTATATGTAAAATATAAAATATAAAAGTGTAGAAAAAATTATATGTAAAATACAAAATATAAAAATATAAATAAAGAATAACTTTAACATTTAATTAAAGCAAAATTCATAAACTGGTGATTGATGGTGTCATAGGTCAGGTAACAGTAAATTGCAACCTGCAAGCCCAAAACAGTGTGCACTTCAAAAATGCTTCTAACACCTAGTATAGATATATCACAATTATCAAACAAATGATCATTATTTAAAATGAAAATTTTATCTATATGAAAAAAAGAATTACATGTGTGTGTGTGTGTGTGTGTGTGTGTGTGTGTGTGTGTGTGTGTGTGTGTGTAAGTTTTTGTATATGTAAGCATATATTTTGATTTTGTGAATGGCTTTTTATGTTCAGCTGTGAAAAATAAAACTTGAAACAGTTTGACATGTTAATGGCTAAAAGGCATCTGAGGTTTCTTTTTTATCACTTACGTGCATTAAAACAGGAATGCATTTTACCTTTAAACAAGTGTGAATTAAAAAAAGGTTTTATTTTATTTTTACCTATACACACATATGTGATTGTACATAACTGTGTACACACACGCACACACACAGAGGAATTGCTTGAATAATATATATGTGTGTGTGTGAGTTGTGTTTATAAATCATGTAAGTATACTTATTTTTTGTGTGAAATACATATATTTATCTATATTATTTGTAAGGCCTATCTATCTATCTATCTATCTATATATATATATATATATATATATACATGCAAGTACTCGCACATATATAAATACTGGTGTTAATAAAACAGTGCTCGATATAATATAACACAGTTATAAAGTATATAATAATAAATATACATATTTTTCTATGTCTGTAACATGATTCAGAGTTTCATGAACTCTGCAGTCATCATGTGCTTCAGCTTCATAATAAACATGATTACATGGTGCATAAAAATTTGAGTCATGCTATAGACATAGGATTATATATATATATATATATATATATAGACAGACACTAAAGTGAACACTGAGTGGCAACAGTCTGTTTCATGCTTGGACCCAATCTTCAGACAGGCAAATTCTGTTTGAGTGTTTGATTTACCACTCAGTGTCCACTTTTATATTTTGTATTTATATACTCACTGTCCCTGATATTCATGACTCTTACCTATAAATATAGCATATGATTAAACTATATTTTCTACATAAGTGTGTATATGAGTATATATATATATATACACACATGTAGAAAAAAAAAAAAATATATATATATATATATACTGTAATAGTTGTTACAATGGTTTATAAATTCAATATGAATTTATAAACCATTGTAACAACTATTACAGTATAACGCTCTACATTTGTATCGAGCACTCTTTATAAAAGTAAATGCATGAACAACAGGTTAAAAACCTATGAGTTCTACAACTTAGTTACAATACTATATATATATATATATAATTATAAAAATGTCAGACAAAAACTTCATCATGAATTCAATTTGCATACTATGAAGCGATCTTCTGTCAGTTTAAAGAATATGCATAAGTTCCTACATACACAAATATGCATGCATACGTGTATATATATATATATATAATTTTTATGCATGAGGAACAGTTGAGCGAAAGATCAACAAAACTACTTGTAATACCAAAGATGAACTGAAGGCAATGATTATGACGATATTCACCAACTTAAACAAGGGTACTGTCCAGAAACCTGTGATACAAGCCAATGGTAATTTTATTGAATAAGTTTACTTTTTAGTATTTCAAGATATTTTTGTGCAATTTTAGTAAGCATATCTGTTAAAATAAGATGTCATTGTTATTTTCATTTTTGCATAAATTAGAAAACAATTTATACATAGCACCCAGTACATGCACACATTCCTCCAGTTTTATTGATAGCCCTTGGTTTATTTACACACATGTGTTTTGTGCTTGTGCATACATGTGTTTTGTGTGTATATGCACATATATTTCTAAAGTATTTTTTGTTTTCATTATTAAGATTTCTCAAGTGTGCAGTTTTATAGATGTAATGCAGACAGTTTAAAATAAAAATGGGTCATCTATTTAAAATGCAGGTATCTACTAAAAATAATGTTTGAACTAATACGCACACATATATTAAATATTAATGCGTGCACACACACACACATGCACGCACACACATATTAAATATAAAAGTCCTTGCTTTTGCATTTTCAAGTGTCAAGCTCTTCTGAGCTGACATAATGTAAAAATAAGAATTTTGCTTAAAACATGCCAATATCAAAGGGTATGTTGCAAGGTCTATATTTTAACACCATTCATTCCATGTTGAAATATTTTAACTTTTCTTTTTAACTCATGAGAAGTAAAAAAGATTTTAACAAATTTACACAAAAAGTCATAAAGTCAACCCACTTTGTCATGGCATTTGCTGCAAGAAAATGGGACAATGATTTTTTTTTACTCTCTCTCCTTCTCCTGAATGCGATTCTAATATTGATTCTGTTTTAATCTGAGCAGTGTAGATTGTGTTCCACAGTGTTCCTGGGGGTTATCAAGAAATATACAATGATCTGCCATTTTTTAGATAAATGCAAAAAAAATTTAAGTCACAAAAAATCTTCATAGCGTTTCCAGATAAAAAAATTTTGTTTGTACATTGATTTCAGCTGAACAGTCTTTGTGATGCAAGGAGAACTTTTCATCATTTCTTTAGAGTTAAGTTCTGGTACACACACACACACACACACACACACACACACACACACACACACACACACACATATATATATATATATACTCACACACAGTGTAGGCATAGCTATTAATGCTGGATTGACTTACCAGTGCATTTAAGCTTTAAAAAAATTGTCACCATCTAGTATAGATACCTATGACCATAATGCTTGTATTTACTTATTCTCTGTACATAATTTTGAAGTTTTTTCTCCTATAAATACATCATAATTTAAAAACTATACTTTCTCACATATGTGCTTCTGTGTGTGTGTATATATATATATATATATATATATATATATATATATATATATATATATATATATATATATATAGAGAGAGAGAGAGAGAGAAAAAGAGAGATAGAGGGAGGGATAGAGCATTCCTATACATACATACATACACTTAGGAAAAAAAGATTTATACGTACATACATTTAAAAATAATTGCCTATTGCTTTAATACGTGTGACACATATCTGACCAATAAAAATCAACCCCAAACAACATTCCAGTAAACTGTCTCATTCTAAAAATTATAAATTTTTTATTTGCCATGTTTTAAAGAAGCCTTAATATAAGTGAAACATGTTAGATTGAGACATGATTTCTACCTTTTTCTTTATTTATCCTATCATATATATATATATGAAAAAAAGTTTTCATTTAAAAGTTACAGCAATGCAATATATATATATATATATATATATATATATATATTGCATTGCTGTAACTTTTAAATGAAAACTTTTTTTAAAAATACATCTTTGAAAAATAATTCAAATTTAAATATTTCAGCATTCCAATATCTTCAGAGTTTTCTTTCAATACATAATTGTAATCAACATTTGTATTTTTATATCTTTCCCTCTCCCTTTCCTATATATATATATATATATGGTTCGATTAACAAAGACATTAGTTTAGTACAGGCCTTTGTTAATCCTAAAGGAAGTCATTTAGTATATATTTAGGGCCTATGTCCTTATTCTTGATACTGTACATGTATTGATCTCTATATGTAACCATTTACATATTCAGTTATATCAACCTGTATATTTAAACCATAGTAAATGAAAATTCATATTCTAGGTATTGTAACTTTATTTTCAATTAGTATATATATATATATAGAGAGAGAGAGAGGGAGAGAGAGTAAAAACCTTTCAGTACCCTTTAATATATCCACACTAATATAAAACAAAACTGCAACACCTGGAATATATGTTTTTATTTACTAAAGTTTAAACGTACAGGAAATATAATTGGATTACACATCATATAAAGGATTACATACACAGATCAATATATGTGCATAGCCCAAAATATGTGGTATATCAAGAGTACTCGGATCATATACTAATACACTGTATATCTTCCTTGGGGATTACAATCCAACTTTAATTTTACAAGCATATGATTATGCAGATTGTGAATAATTTCAATTATTCACCATGAGGAAAGATGGCTTGGTTAATTTAACATTTGCAGGACATATTGAAGGCGGTAGGAATAAAGTAAAGCATATAGTAACCTACCTAACAAGTTTATGTAAAGAGTTGTTAAAACAGGTATGTATTGGGGTGAAATAATGAAAAGAGAAATCTTATTAAGGTCTAAAAAGGATAGGAATTTGTGGAGAGCCATGATTGCTCATTTTCTGAAGAGACACAGCCCATAGAAGAAAAAGAAAAATTTGTAGTCTGATCTACTTCCCAAAATCTGAAAAAAAAAAAAAATACCAAGCCAGTTTTTTGTTTTCATTTTTAGGAATTGACATCTTTGGCTGAAATTTTTTTTGCATTACTTATATATGCATAATTTCTACAAATCACTTGTCCATAGTGAAATGTCATTAAAAATGTGTTTGGTTTATTATATATATATTTTATTATAAACTTTCGGTGTATAAAATCCGCAGTTTTCATATAATATATGCTCAGTGGGAGAATGAAACAATTAATCTTGTGAAAGATAGGGATTGTATCTTGAACTAGACATCTCATTTGACATGGAGCACATTGTCCTAAGCTTTTATTTATAAATTCCACCAAACCCATCAGCCTTTAATATTACTTTTCATGGTTCACTTCTTTTTGGCGATCATGCTCAAATGTCAACTTAGTATAAGAGAAAAATCCTTTACCCTGACATCTGATCATATTTTCTGTCACTGAGAAAAATATTTTGAATAGCTTTGTTTATTATTTGGAGGCCAATGTACTTGGTTTCTTTCTTGGAGCACACCAAGTTAACTTATATTTATTAGTTTAATTGGGACATATTCTTTTTTTCCAATTATTCTAATGGATAAGTTCTTTCACCTTTTAAAATCATTTCATCCAAAGTGAGGCAATAAAATCACTTATACGCAGGAGGTTACTGAGATTGAAAGAAAAATATAATGATTAAGGTGAGAGGACAAGAGAACAAGATTCAAGGAAACATATTTGACATTGCATTTAAAATTTTAAGGATAAAATTGACTGGAAAATAAGAAGCCGGAAAAGAATTCCACAAGTGAGAACTGCAAAAGAAGAAACTGTTAGCATAAAATTTATTGTTATATCTAGCAACTTCAACTTGCAAGTACAAACATGTTTGATGGCATTGCAAATACTCTTTTTTCTGTTATATGGATTTACCTTTAACAGTTACAGTTACTGTTTGTAACTATTCAGTGTAAAATGACAGTTTTTACTATTAATATTTGAACAAGAAAAAATAATATTTCAATTTTCTACTTTGCCTATTATTTGTGTTATAGATATAGACATGAGAGAGAAAGAGTGTATCGAGTGTATCCAGTTTCTCTTATTCTTTTCTTGATATCATTTATCCAAGTGATGACATCATGAATAAACTGCTAATATGTACAAAATTTTGGTCATTACTTTTTCTTTGCAATGAAAACTATACTATAATATTAAACTTTAAGAGAAAGATATTGAGTAATGAAATTAATTATTAGCGATGTTTAAGGCAAAAGCATAGTTGATACAATATTACTTTTGTAAATATCGTGAGCCATTATTGCAATAAAAACAAAGATAGACAAAATATTCTTCAAACTAATTAACAAACATTTCCTTAAAAACAGGAAATTATCAAAAATTACCAATAAAAATACTGTCAAAATCAATTACAGCTGCATGGCTAATATGGAAAAAATAATAAGTAATCAAAATAAAAAATACTCAACAAATTCACTAACAACAATAGCAATAATAATTAGCAGAAAAATACCATCAAATATAATTGTAGAACCCAAGGAACATGCCCACTTAATAACAAATGTTTAACAAATAACATAATATACAAAGCTACTGTAACTACTAATACCAACAAAAATGTAAAACTTTATACAGGTGCTATGGATAAAACCCTAGAACAAACTACAAAATGTCCTTTGACAGAAAAATATATGCCAACAACACAATCCTATCAAAATACATATGGACCAAAAATAAAACAATATCATCACTAAAATCAACTCAGAAATCATTCAAAGGGTATCCCTATATAGTAGTAATAACAAAACCTGCAAATAATGTTGTTGCTGTTGGAACTGTTCACTATTTGGTAAATTGCATTAAAAACTTTTTAAAGATTTTTCCAGATTCAAGTTCTACTATTTAAACTGTACCTGGAGATGGATTTACACCTTTTCCAAGAATATTTGCATGTAAGTGGATGTAACAATCCCAACTCAAATTCAAACTCAGCTCCAATTTCTCATTTTGAGCTGTAGAAAAGGAAGAAGCCAGAAGAAAATTCCATTTGTGAAAAATGTTAAAGAAAGAATTATTAGAATAGAACTTATGGTTAAAAATTGTATTTAACATTTAATATTATATACGTCGTTGTCCTGTGGCCTTGGCCGAGATAGAACTCACTACACCCCTCCAGTATTCCCTGTGCAGTTAGAACTCTGGTGCAGTTTATAGTGAAATTCATAATCTTGTCAAATAGCTGAATACTTGATGCTTCGCCAGGGCTACCAAGGGTGTTTTTATTGTGACACCAACACTAGATGGGTTGCCTCCAGGCCCTATCCTGTTATTTAACCCATAACTGGAGGGAAGTGATGGATTAATACCTTCCCCAAGGGTACCAGTGCTTAAGTGAATGCAGGGTACTCAACTGGAATCTGAACTCAGCTCACCGATTTCTCTTTCCAAGCCAACATCCACTGCACCATAACGCACATCCATCACTGAATGCTTACAGCGCCTGGTATTCCCAAGCAGTCATCCATCTAGGTACTCATGCTCACGTTACTTAACTTCGGTGATCGAACGAGAACCGGTGTATTCAACGTGATATGCTGTAAGCATATTATATACAGATGATGATTTCAACATTTCTTAATGAGTTGAATGCCTGTCCAAAGATAACTGAAGAATGTATCTACTGAAACACAGTGACAAAAAAAAAAGATGTCTATTTTTATTCAAATAATATGTGGAATGATAAAAATACTTCATTGAGGAACATTCAACCAAACAATTATGAAAAGAATCCTTGGTTATTCTTGTAAGCATCATATTATAATTCTGTTTGTTCTTTAGTGAGCACATGTTATGTTCTGCCAATACCCTATAAATAATGAACTATTTTGTTTTGAATGTGAGGGAAGATGGTAAAGACATATTAGAAATGCTGTTTGGTGTTTCTGTGAGGAAAAAAAAGAGAGAGAGAAAAAAGAAAGAAAACATGATAACACTCACAACTCTCACGTGTTAAGTTCGTAATACTAACACTACTTATGTAAGAGAAATAAGATGAAAGAAATACAAGACCAAAATTAATAGAGATTATAAATGTTTCATCTAATTCAAATTCCAGATAATATTAACATTAATAATACTTGTACGTAATAGAGAGAGACTGAATATCTGGTGTGTAATGGTTGCTTCTCTGAAAATAGAAGTAAAGGAGAAAAGAGAGAAAAAGAAAGGGGTGTAAAATAGAAAAAAGAATAGAAAATATACATCATAATGTAAGGCAGAGGTTAGAAAAAATTGTAAAACAACAAATGGATATAAGAAACCTGTCGTGGCGGACAGACATAATCTCGCTGCTGACCTTGAACGGGATCTGTGGTGAATTGGGGCAAGAAGTGGCTTGTCAATTTCAATGCGTCTAAGACCAAGCTGTTGTCTGTCAACCATCACAGGCAACATCTCCTGCCTCCCATAAGCACTTACCCTCTCCTCAGACCTCAAATGGAACCACTATATTGAATCCATAGCTAAGTCTACTGCTAAGAAGGTTGGGTCACTATGTCAATCTAGGATGTTTTTTCCGCCTGAATCCATCCTGCATATATACAAGTCAACCATCCATCCATGCATGGAGTACTGCTGCCATTTATGGTCAAGCACCCCTGCTGTTCTCCTTAGTGTTCTCGACAGGCTCCAAAGGAGAGTCTGTAATGTGATAGGTACTGATCTGGCAGCTCGTCTGCAGCCACTTCCCACCGTCGAAATGTGGCCTCCCTTTGTCTGTTCTATAAATACTTTCATGGCTTCTGCTCGGATGAACTTAAGTCACTGGTGCCTCCTCAAGAGGTGTTTACTTGTGCAACCAAACTGGCAACTGGGTCCCACCCATTCACTGTCAGGTTAGCCAAATGCAGACGACAATTCTACTCCTGCAGCTTCTTCTCTCGCACTTCCCACCTGTGGAACTCACTCCCATATTCTTGCTTTCCTGACGGCTACAACCTCCAGAAATTTAAATGCAATATCAATACTCATCTATTAACACTGGACTCTAGCTCTCTCCCCACCCCCATATATCCTTCCCTTTTTCTCCACCTATGTATCTGTCATTGCACCTGCATTCTCAGATTTCTATTGCTCCTTTCTAACTAGTTTGTACTCCTCACTCTTTTCTAATTAATCTTTTTACAGTTATGTCGCCCCCCGCTCATCAGTGACATTTCTGCCTTGCTCGTGGTGAAACGATTAAAAATATATATATATATATATATATATATATATATATATATATATATATGTTGTGGAGGAATATCCTGTCTTACCCAGGAATGGGTATGGTCTGGGTTATAAAAGACTGGGATTAGAACGAACTACAGAGAGATCAAGAGTCTTCGTCATTATACGAGAGATCGAAAACCATCGGACTTAGACAAGAGTTAGATGTCACTAGACAGAAGCCTTCTTCTCAAGACGGATACATACGTCCTATACAGAGACATTGCCTTCTTAATTGTTATTCGTGTTAACTGTTCACTAGTGTACTTGTATTTGGTTTATTGTACTGAGGTATAATAAATCTCTATTTCTCTATTTATATATCCTCAGTGTTAAGAGTTATTTCTTGCACTATTCTTTCTCTGTTTATCCCCTCCCGGGATATAACAATATATATATATATATATATATATATATATATAAGCAATATGTGGATATCCATATTTCTATATGTGTGCATCTATCTCCTTCCTGTGTTTCATATTTGCATAACTTTATAATTATCTATTTGTAATGCTTTGTTAAATTTAGAATTTAAAATTCATAGTTTCTAACATTAATTTGTAATATATATATATTGATTGTTTAATTAATTACTTTCTGGTCATAATAAGATTAGACCAGTGCACGTATGTATTAAAAAGTGTTCAATACAATTATATTGTAGAACATTTGCATATTTTCCATTTGTAAACAAGTTGCATAATAACTTGTTTACAAATGGAATATATGTATATATGATGCAGCAAAACAGATCTGTCTGCGGATGACTATAGTATATATATATATATATATATATATCTTTTTAAATAAGTTTAAATTTTTATCATGAATAAAGTGAAGCTAATAGTCAATCAATTATACTGATCTCTTTTTTAACCAAATATTAACATTAATGCCATTAATGCCCCAATAAATTGTTTTTAGTGTCTGTTCTTATGTTCTTCAAATTAGAAATTACTTGTATTTTGATTGGTCGCCACTGAATACATTGCAATATCACCCTGATTAAGAGGGTTTGGTTAGTTTTTAACCTTTCTAAAACCTTTCAAGTTGAATTCAACATCCTCACTTGATAAGACACAATTAGTGTCAAAACAAAATAGCTATTTTTGTAGTGATATTATGACATATTTATGTTATAAATTCTAAAAATAAATATGTGTGTGTGTGTGTGTGTGTGTGTGTGTGTGTGTGTGTGTGTGTGTGTGTGTGTGTGTAAAATTTTATATGTAACTAAAATATATATCTGTAAAAGGAAAATATGAGTAAAGACAAAAGGAAAGCTTGTCTTAGCCGAAAGATTTTGTTTTGCAATAAGTATTTATAAGCAAACAACAATTTACCAAATGCATTAGTTATACATAGAAATAAATTCAACCACAACTTTGAACTAAAGAATGCACCACTTATTAAAAGAGAAAGTAACTTACTTGGATGAAAAATTCTCAAGAGTGCCACTATTGAATTGTAACCAAATATCAACCTGTGCCTTGGATTATTTTTCAAATATTACTCTTTCCCCAAGTCAACATACATGATTATAAAAGTGTCAAACAATTTTTAAAAACAGTTAAATTCATCACCTTCTGTTATTTAAAATATATAATGCATAAATTAATCTCAGACTAAAATAATTTAAATATTAATTGTATAAAAAATATTCAGCAACAACATTATTTACTCACTTTTGTTTATTAGACATTAAATTACTTCAGTTAACATCCTCAATAATTTACCTAAACTTTCAGTTAATCTGAAGAATATTTATGATAGTTTCTTAAATTCAAGAATTAAAAAGAAAATAAAAAATTTTTGCTTTTGTATGTACATTGTAGTGCAGTAGATATCAGCTTGAAACAAGAAATTCAAAGAGCTGAGTTTAAATTCCACTAGAATTCATTGCATTTACTTACATGCAAATACCCTTGGGAAAGGTATTAATGCACCACTTCTCCCTCCAGCTATGAGTTAAATAACAAGATACACTGGGTTCTATTGCATTGATTTGCAACCATTCTACTGCAGAAAGTAATGACCACCTACTGCAGGAAAATCTTCTGCCCAGTCAGTCATGTCTCTTTTAAGACATGATTGCCCAAGTGTGTATCACATATGGCACTTAACTGACTGATTGCAAAATAAAATCCTTATATTTGTCTTGATAAAGTCCATCAGAGGATGAAATGGGTTGGCTAAGTTTTCATTTTGACTTCATATAGGTTAAAAGGCAATATTTTATGATATATAGTAAGCTCACTTGATGGCAGAATGGATGCAACTTCTTCCCTTTTAGTAAAAAATATATTTGACTTATACAGCCAAGAAACTATAAAAATGCATATATATAATTGAGAGTGGTATAAAATTGTACGAACCAAGTTATCATCATCATCATCATCATCATCATTTATTCAAATTTAAAATGGAGAGTGGGGAGAAATGAGCAAATATCAAAACAAATTACTCACTACTTCATTCCATTCATTTTTATTTGGAAATCAATGGAAATTCCTCATTCATTTTGCTGGAATTTTCTACCCCAGTTAGCCAATCACCCTATCATCTCCTTCACCCCACTTCCCACAGCCACACCTGCCTTTGTCCTGTTTTCATTTGCATGTCAACAATGCGCACATTTGCTTGTGCATAAACACTGATGCTGTATATACCAATTCTGATATGTGCAGCAATATGTACTTAAACATTGATGTGTAAGTACATATTACAACAATTACACATTGATGTGTAAGTACACATTACAGCAATATGTACTTACACATTGATGTGTGTTTAGAAATGTATACACACACAAATTTTGGTACATATGTTTGATCCCAGTGCACTAATCATCACTGGTATCACCTTGACATTCACCTCCTGCTTTCCAAACAATCTTGTCATTTCAACTTTTAAATCAGAATAGTTTGCATTTTTCTCAATCAACTTGTTTGCTATATTTGTGTTATTTAATAAGGTGACATCAATAATATGACAATTCTTGGTGCTCCTATCTAACTCAATAATATCTGGACAGCAATAATGTATCACTTTGTTTGAAAATCATAGTCCCAGAATATTGTGTACTTTTCAACTGTTTCATTTGTCCTGTAAGGCACATGCTTGTACCAATTTTCTGCAATTTATGGTATTCATACTTTGAGCACAATAACTAATGTGCTTAAAAGCATACCTTCTCATGGCACCTCTTATATTCTTTTTGAGCTAGCATATTGCAACCACTGATCAAATGAGTCACATTCTCAGAATTGACCACAAAGGAATGATTGATGTTTTGTGTATGTTGTATTTTTTGGCATTAGTAACAAGGGCTTATCATTATTATTTTTATTATTGGTTTCTTACCAAGGTTGACTCTGAAGTTAATGATTTTATTATTATGCTTCTTTGGTGAGATAAAATAGTTATAAGAAACTAGTGTCGTCGAGTACCAAGTTCTTACTTACACACTGTCTTCTTCATTAATCAGTATGTCTTGCAACTAATGATATTTGTATTAATATATTTGTTGATAGGACACAGGTTAGGAAGAAGTTGGTTCATACCTTTCCGAATGGTTTTGTGGCAAGTGGACATAAGAAGTCTCGGCTAAATTTTGATTGAGATTACCTGTATTAGACATTCAGGTAGACATTGTGCCAGTGCCAACTTTTAAATCATTCCATGTGAATATTCAAACATGCATGTGTCTATGTATCAAAATCTTTGCCTGTCTCACATCTGATTACACCCCACCTGTCCCAACCAAAAAAAAATTGGCATTACTGAACTATAGGCCTTTCTCTCTTGTTAAAATTTGAAGAAGACTGTTATAAATTGATACTAAGAATTTTTTTCTATTTTATTTTTAACCCAGGGGATATTTGACAAGCCTTTTTACTATCATACATGCCCATTTTTTTTGCTTCTTGCCAGTCAACCACAGAAGTTAGCAAAGAATGTGTGACATTACTAGTATTTCATAGTTTGTCACTACCAGGAATGATTCATCACTCTGTAAGGCAATCAATGTAATTGATGTGCATTTCTTTCTGCTTTTCAGATGAAAGTATTTCTTTGTGCAAAACTTGTTTGTTTATTTACAATGATTAAAACTAATCATATTATGAAAGTCCTTATTGCATAATGTTAAAAATAGCAGCAAAATTACTTTATTTCTACGTTAAAACTAATTATTAAAAATCTGGTCTTTTATAACTATTATAATATTATCAAAGCAGAAATATGCTTGTTAATATGATGATAAAATTATTTAGTCATATATATATATATATATATATATATATATATATATAACTAAATAATTTTGGATGTGCATTGTGGTGCAATGGATATAGACTTGGAACAACAAATCGAGGAGCTGAGTTTGAATTCCGCTTGAATTCCTTGCATTCACTTACGCACAAATACTCTTGGGAAAAGTATTAATCCATCTCTTCTCTCCAGTTGTGGGTTAAATAATAAGACAGATTTGGTTCTTTAGTGTTGATTTGCAACCAGTCTACCACAGAAAGCAATGGCAACCTACTGCGGGATAATCTTCTGCCCAGTCAGTCATGTCTCTTTCGAGACATGATCACCCAAAGCGTGTATCACATATGGCACTCAACTGACTGATATATATATAATCAGTTAGTTTTTGCTTATAAATAAATTAGACCAATACACAGTTGTATTAAAAAGTGTTCAATACATTTATATTGTAGAATTTTTGAATATTTTTCATTTAGAAATGTGTTATTTCCACAACCTAGGTTTCAACCTTTTGAAATTTTGGCTCTATCAATCGAGTCTTGTGGTACATCAAATGTGCCTTTTAGGGATTTTTAATTCTTGCTTCATCATTGCAGAATAGTATGGCTTTTCAGCAATGTAGAATTATATTTATATAATCAGATGGTATATCTATGTACTGTTTAATGAAATTTAACACTTCCATTAAGTCTTTTTCAGATATTGATGGGTAAAATTTTTTATGTCATGTTTTATGAAAGTATATTTGCTTTTAATTTTTTTGAAACTGAGATTTCAGAATTGATAGGAATACACATTCTAAGTAAAATTAATGAATAATCTACATAGACAACCACGGATTATACAGTGATGACAGATTAATAATAGCACCAGGCAATAAAAGAGAGAATGATAGGATAAGAAAAATGCTTTTTAAAATCTTCAAAGATCTAAATTTTGAAATAGTAGTTGAAATAAATAAGATGATTTTGAATGCATTCAATAAAATCTGAATGAGAAGTTTCTTTAAAAGGATAATTGAATCTTCCTTGGTTGTAATGCTTCACTGTACTTAAATAGTTTACATATTAATATGTTTATTTTTCACTGTACTTAAATTATTAGATAATTAAATTTTTCACTGTACTTAAATTATTAGATAATTGAATCTTCCTTGGCTGTAATGCTTCACTGTACTTAAATAGTTTACATATTAATATGTTTATTTTTCACTGTACTTAAATTATTAGATAATTGAATCTTCCTTGGCTGTAATGCTTCACTGTACTTAAATAGTTTACATATTAATATGTTTATTTTTCACTGTACTTAAATTATTAGATAATTAAATTTTTCAATGTACTTAAATTATTAGATAATTGAATCTTCCTTGGCTGTAATGCTTCACTGTACTTAAATAGTTTACATATTAATATGTTTATTTTTCACTGTACTTAAATTATTAGATAATTGAATCTTCCTTGGCTGTAATGCTTCACTGTACTTAAATAGTTTACATATTAATATGTTTATTTTTCACTGTACTTAAATTATTAGATAATTAAATTTTTCACTGTACTTAAATTATTAGATAATTGAATCTTCCTTGGCTGTAATGCTTCACTGTACTTAAATAGTTTACATATTAATATGTTTATTTTTCACTGTACTTAAATTATTAGATAATTGAATCTTCCTTGGCTGTAATGCTTCACTGTACTTAAATAGTTTACATATTAATATGTTTATTTTTCACTGTACTTAAATTATTAGATAATTAAATTTTTCACTGTACTTAAATTATTAGATAATTGAATCTTCCTTGGCTGTAATGCTTCACTGTACTTAAATAGTTTACAGCATGCCAGATAAGATGGTGATTTTCCTCGAAAATGAAGATATATCTTTCCCAAGGGTATTTGCTAAGTGAATTTAATGAACTTGACTGGAATTCAAACTTGGCTCTCTAATTTCTTCTTCTAAACTGCTATTCCTTGTACCACCCACTTATCCTCTATAAGATAAAGTAAAACTAGTACTCAAACTAGTACTCAAATAGTCATTATAAAATTGCCTCATCTAAAAAAATTTAAACATAACAGATATTTATATATAAGTAATGATTTGTATATTTATAACATATATATGTATTTTATATAAATTATGTTTATATAAAACAATAAATCATTTGTCATTGTTGGCTCCAGTAAGCTTACCCTTCAAAATATCTCTTATAAGCAGTGCATTTTCTGAAAGCCCTGTATCTGTCAAGCACAAACAACATCTCCAAACACAAAAAATTCCTATTCTTATGCTACAAAGACTAAACTGAGAAAACTCTTGCCCATAAGCAAATGAGTCATTCATGATTGAGTCACCTAAGAAAACCAAACAACTTTTCATTTTGAATAATCATTGAGAGATAACTAAACAAAATTTCAGATTTTATAAATGTATATATATACACAAACACACACACACCTACTCAAGCACAGTGTCTATATTTAAAAACATGCTATCTCCAATGCTGAGCACTCTTCTTATCTATCTATCTATCTATCTATCTATCTATGCCATTCTTTTCATCTATTTATCCAATAACTTTAATAAGACCTGTTGAAACTACCTAAAAATTTAGCCTAAGCTTCATTGTATCTAAATTAATCATTTAAAATGTGACAGAAATTGTTCAAAGCAAATTTGAGTTATTGCAGTTTATGTGAATTGCATAATAACTTCAGACAGATACTGTATACCAATTTTTTCATTCTCTCTCTCTCTCTCACTCTCTCTCTCTCTCTCTCTCTCTCTCTCTTTCTATAAATACATACATACATAATTTTTATATTACAGGTAATAATGAGTATAAAATTTAAAATAGAAAACAAGTGGTTTCACTCCTGCTCATCAAAGTTTACTATAAAATCAAACTTACTGTAAAATATAATAGGTGTGAGAAATTAATTGGTCAATGATGAGAAAGAGGAATAAACTACTAGAGACTGATCACAGCAAGGCCTAGCAAACACTCTTCCTGTTTGCGGAGCGGGGGTCTGCAAGACCTGATGTAAATAAACTCTAGCAATTTCAAATGGAAAAGTGAGTGTGAATAAACCAATACAAAAAAACAATCCACATTAAACTCTATGGTACATTGTTTACACAATATTTATCCTTCAGCAGGACACATATTTCTCTAACAGATTTCTCGAATATCCAGGTCAGTAGATGCAAATTAATAAAAACAAATTAATAATAAAACCGGAGCATCCACTCAAATATGAGTATCCATTAAAAAAAGAAAGAAAGAAATAATATTTAAACAAATAAATAAAAAATGTCAGATTTAATCTATTTTAATATATATATATTAGTATATATATTATTCGCATTGTGTTTATTATTTTGGACTGCTGCAGCAATCTTGTTTTTATGGAGGAGCATGGATCTTCAAAACCTATATATATTATATATTAATATATATATATAATTAATAATAATATTAATATATTAATATTAATATATATATACATATATATTAATATTAATATATTAATATCATTCTATTATTATTATTAATATATATATATATATATATATATATTACCTTAAAAATTAATTACATAAATAAATAAAAATTCATAAAAATAGACAATAATTATATATATAAAAAAGAATCCTTAGCAAGAACAATAACTCACTTTTGTTTGAATAGGCCAAAAAAAATTATATCACTTAACATCCTCTATATTTTAACTTTTCTTATACAGAAAGACCATTTTGTAATTTCTGTAATTTAAAATTTTAACTTAAAAAACTTTAAAATATTTTTAACTTACTTCTGTATGTACATAAAGTTTACCAAAAAAGAAAACTAAATTATTGATTACAAAAAAGGTTAAAACACCTATCCTTATCATCAAAAATAACACACCTGTGAAATCCAAACTACAAAGAACCGACATTATTTTTGAGTTCAGATACCACTTTAAATAGATTAATTGTCGTCTAAATTATGCAAAAATAAAAATAACACTGACATCTCATTTTAACAGATATATTTACCAAAATTGCACAAAAATATCTGGAAATAATAAAGCATAAATTTATTCATTAAAATTGCTATTGGCTTCAATCACAGCCTCAGCAGGATTTTGGAATCTCCTGTATCTCTTCTGGAAAGTCTCCTTGTTTAAGTTGGTGAATGCTGCTATAGTCCTTGCCTTCAGTTCATCTTTGGTGTTACAAGGAGTTTTGTTGGTCTCTTTCTTAACTGCACTCCACACATAATAACCAAGGATGATACAGTCTGGGGATTTAGGTGACCAAATGTAAAGGATGATGTTGTCACAGAAATTGTCTGACAGCCATGACTGGCTTCTCTTGCTCGTGTGGCATGGTACAGAGTCTTGTTGCCAGACTCAGTGTCATCCAGCAGCCATCCTCTTGACCAAAGTAAAATTTTGTATCCTGCAATATGATTCTGATCTAAAACAAATCCAAAAACTAAAATCATCACATTTTTATTTTCATCCACGACATTTACAAATGCTTTCAGTCTTTGTTTTCACCTGTTGGAAGAAGTTCAAGGCACTTGATGTGGGTCTCTGTGTTGAGTCTGAGGTCACCAGCAACAAATTTTGGAATTCTTATTGTATCAGAATGATCATGGTGAGTTTTCCAAGTTGCTGTACCTTTATAATCACCATTTAACTCAACTAACTCTTTCCGAATCCTCTGCATTCTTCTCAGATTGATGTGAAAACATTCTGAAATGTTTCTATTAGAGCTCTAGGCACAAATGTCAAGCAGTGCAGCATACTGCTTCCAAGTTTCTGGTGAAGTGAATTGGATCATGGTTCTCTTTTTTTCCCAGACAGTGTCCAACTGACCCTACTATAGTATCAATAAAATCAGAAACAAACAATGCACATATATGAAATTAAAAGTATATAATGGCAACAATTTACCCATTGCACCTTATATATGTGGGTTTTTTTCCTACCCATATACTTTCGATACAGAAACATACTTGTTAACAACACCAGTATATTACATTATGAAAAGAATATACAAATATCAAAATCTCAAAGCCTTCTATATCAAAAAGGAGTGTAGCAGCAATATATTGAAGTACATATAACAAACAGTTAATGCTATTTTGCATGCTACCAATTTCTGGTCAGTTTCTTTATATTAGGAAACTTGTTTGGCAAAAACATTCTATAGCTTCAATGGATAAATTTAAAATTTAAAAATAATTATAAGATAGAACTTTCACAATTGAATTGTTTTTAAAAATCACCATCGCAATGAAATGCAGATTTTATTACATTTACAGTAAGTTTATCTTAGTAATTTACCACTGAGGATGATCTTGGAGGATATCAAAAGATCTTGGGTAGAAAAAAACTATGGTGCCTTCCTTGATAAGTTTCATTGTAACATCAAGAAACTGATTAGAGAACTGGAAATGAACTGTATAAATGTTTGAATGAAGATATATTGTAAATATATATATATGTGTATGTGTGTGTGTGTATAAGTCATCCACATATGAGCCTGTTTCGCTGTATCACAGCTCATCAGTGTGGCTAGACACATCCACTTGCTTCTGGCTGGGATTGAAACTCAACTGATTGGGTGTCAGTCGAAGTTGCTACCCCTTAAGTCATAGGCACATGGAATCAGAGAAGGGAAATTTTAATGTGTTGTATATAAGCAGTGTATACACACACCAGTCACTGAAAGAACTTAATTAATTTCTGAAGAGTCACACATATATCGCAGAAGTGGAAACTGTTTTTAAAATTTTTTTCTCTAGAGAGCTCAATCGTAATGAGAGCATAATATATTAGTCATCCACATACAAGCCTGTTTCGCTGTATCACAGCTCATCAGTGTGGCTAACCACATCCACTTGCTTCTGGCCAGGATTGAAACTCGGCCAATATGGTGTCAGTCAGAGTCGCTACCCTCGAAGACATAGGTGCATGGAATCAGAGAAGGGAAATTTTAATGTGTTGTATATAAGCAGTGTATACACACACCAGTCACCAAATATATATGTATATAAAGTGGAGATTGAAGTCAACACCCAGAGCTGACAGTATGTCTCAGCTGAATACAATCATCAGACCATGAAACAGACTGTCCTTCCTGAGTGTTGACTTTAATGTCCACTTTTATAGATGCATATTCTCTATCCTTATTATAGACCACTTTAACCCATAAAAATAGCATACCTTAAAACTATATATATATATATATATATATATATATATATATATATATATAAGCTTTTTTCTCAGTCCACTTCAAGATTTACAAGACTTAAGACTTCATTTAGGTTTATTACTCTTCATGACAGGGTGTCTTTCTACACTGGTTTTCCCATCAAGGCTAGAAAACCAAACTTGATTTGCAATTTAAATTCATGGCTTGTGATGAGGAGAGATGGATATTAGATTGAAGTGAATATAATATCTTTAGATGGGATTCGAACTCAGCTTGTTAATTTCATTTTCTGCATTGATAATGGTTGCAACACTCCCTGCACATACACACACGCATATATATATATATGTTAGAAATATGCAATAACAAAAGAAAGGTCATTGGTTAGTTACTGAAGACATTTTTCTAGATTATTAGGATTTGTTTGTTTGAAAGAGTGAACAAGTACATTTGAAATTCTCTAACTACCACATCATTTTGCAATCTTAAAAGACTGCCCTACCAATTGCCATTATGGCAAAGATGTATCTGCTTCTTGTCAACCTGCATCTCATGTGCATGTATCTAGCACTTTAGATTTGGAATTAGTTTATTTTATTATATTTTAAAAACTTGCTGGACCCTTTGAAATTGCTGCTTGTTACTTGGCTATTCACAGACTTTCTCCTGCGGTTGTTGCTGGGAAATAATCAAAATTATTGACATATGGAAGATGGAAAAAATTCACAAAGAAACACAGATGACATTTTTTTTTTTACAAAATGAATTTTACTTGTGTATATATGAGAAGCACTCGTATACATATGTGTACATGAGTAGCACTCTATGAAAATGTGCTCAAATTATAGCCCTGTGCATTGATGTGTAGGAATATATATATATATATATATATATATATATATATATATATATATATATGTAATAGTATTAATAGAACTGAAAAAAATATCTGAAAATTAAGAGAATTTTATGTATTAGAAGTTCTGTTGAAAATACTCAATAAACTTTTGTTTTATGTACCATGTTCCTTCAGCATGTAGGTAATCAGGTCTTCTCATAATTACTTGTCCTTTGTAGCTCTTTGTAAAGTTTGTCTTTTTGTTGTCTCTCCTAATCCCTATTCTGCCAACCATTTACACAAGCTCATTAAGTAGGTTATCTACTGCTTTCCTATGTTCCCTTTGCCTTCAATCTGTCCTGTCAGTGTTAAATTTTCTAATCCCTTCTCCTCATTATGTGACCCAGAAATTTCAACTGGTTCCTTCTGATTCTAAGCCTAAATGTCCTTTTTATTTCCATTTTCTCCAAATCTTCATTGTTGCTCTTATGCTCAGTTCATGGTATTCTCAGTAACCTTCTGTAAGACCATATTTTTGATGTTTCAATTTTTTTTTCATTTGTGATGAGATTTTCCAGCACTCACTGCTATATAGAATTGATATTACATAACAGTTCAGTATTCTTTTCTTTGTTTTTAAAATATTTTTCTGTTACTTAATATTTTGCTTAGCTTTTGGATGGGATGTCTTGCTATCCCAATGCATATTTGGATTTTGGTGTCAGATTTTCCATTAAAATAACTCAGAGACTTATTTGCCTAGATGATTCATTTTTGTATCAGAATGATTATTAGGGTCAATTTATTGTGTGTGTATATATATATATATATATATATATATACAGTGTACATTTATTTTTACCCGATAACCATTAATAATTATTAACCATAATGCACCATTGGACAACACTTCGCCAAGCTAAAAAAAACAACACACATGGCCTGAAGATTGCATTCAAGCATGAAACATGGTGTTGACCTCAGTATCCAATTTTACTTTTACATTTTTATATGTACATACATACATACAAACATGCATATAACAGATTTTGTAAAATTTCATAAATAAATTAACTTTGTTTACATTTTTTACATTAGGATATGAAAACAGAGCAGATATGAATTTTCTGAAAAATTAGGAAAATGTGTGTTTAAAGATATTATTTCAGGCTTTGTTTTACTGTAAATCCTTCATGGTTGAGTGGATTAATTGGCAGTTTCTCTTAGGGAATGCAGATTTGAATCCTGCCAGAGGACACATAATTTTTAACCAAATTTCTCAATTATTTAGGCTGGTAGATATAAATAAATATACTACTTAATGATATATAAAACAAAGTATCTACTCAAATACAAGTATCTATTAACAATAATTGTAAAAATAAATAAAATAAAACTAAAACTTGGTGAATGCTGCCATATACCTTGCCTTCAGTTCATCTTTGGTATGACAAGGAGTTTTGTTAGTCTCTCACTCAACCAACTGTGCCCCACACATAATAATCGAGGTGGTTGCAGTTAGGTGGCCATATGTAAGGGGTGATATGTCACAGAAATTGTCTGACAGCCATAACTGGGCTTCTGCTTGTGTTGCATGGTGCAGGGTTCTGTAGCCAGATATAGCATCCAAAGTGAATGCCAAACAGTACAGCCAAATAGTACAGCATGCCATTTCCAAATTTCTGGTGTGGTGAATTGCATCATGGTGCTCTTTTTCTCACAGATGGTGCCCAACTGACCCTATTCTACCGAGCAGTTGACAAAATAAAAAACAAACAACAAGCATGCACAAAATTAAAAATATAAAATGGCACCAATTTACCCATCATGGCCTGTATACCCACATGCACACACACACACACACACACACACACACACACACACGAAATTTGATATGTGTGTAGGTATATAGGTGTGTATTTGAGTAAATACATACTTAATAAAATAATATTACTTGGGTTGAGCCATATTCACCATATGTTATTCTGTTTCATGTTCAGAAAATATTGAAATCTACGACATGACTATTTACTTTGAGATAGATCAAACTTGAACCTGATATATAAAGTTATACCAGGTTCACAATTGATTCTATATTTCTTAGAAATATCTAATCAATGAAACTCTCACAGACATCATCAGTATGACTGTGAAGAGAGAAAAAGGCATAAACTATATGGAATTAAATATTGATTGTTGCTGTTGTTATGTTGGTGTTACACATTGATGTAGTCAATGGAAATTCTGTTCTTCAAGGATGGTGTTAACAAGACTCCTCACAGCTCAAGAACTTTTTGGAGAATCTTTGCAGAGGAAATGATGACTGTTTTTACAGAGGCCTACAGTTTTGGTCTTAATTCCAATTCTACCAGTTTTTTGTTTTTTTTTGTTGTTTGTTTGGTTTTTTTTTCAGTTTTCTAGGTGGTTGTTTTAAGCACACCCATTACTACAAGGATTACTTCTACATTCATGTTTCTTAGCTTCTTCAGCTCCCTAGCCAGAACATGGTATTTTTCACTTGTTGTCATCATCATCATCATTAGTTGTATTACCTTTGTACTATTATTATTAGTAGTAGTATTTCAGTTAAGAGTGAAAGTGGCAGAGGCTTTATTGACGTGGAGAGAGGGAGATCTTTCATTTATTATTCCTAATAATAGTAATAAAAAAAAAAAACTTTAATCAAATCTGAAAGCTGGTGTTAGAGCTCTGACCTCATAGGAAAAGTTTACAGAAACAACAAACCCCTTGATTCTCAGAAGACTGGCACCATTCAGCTCCACATTGCACCCCCACATTTCCAACACTCACTCTGCTGGTAAGAAGTTGGAGCTAGATAGGTGTTAATGGTAGATGGGGGCTGGAGAATGCATTCTCATACCCCACCTGATCTTCACATTCCATAATGTTCATTTGCCTTTAGACATACAGTCTATCCCCCTACCTGTAACCTAATAATAATCTCAACCTTCCTGTCAGACAACTCCATTAAATTAGGGTTAGGCTTACTGCAAAGGAAGGGGTACATCAGTGTAAATGTAAGAGAGATGCCAAGAGGGAGCCAGTGTTAAGGTGGAATGTTTTGCAAACAGTGAAGTAAAGTGATATGGGAACTTGGATCTAACACTGCCTCAAATTCAGGGCAAAATATATATTATCTGGTAACTCCTGAATCATGGTATGTAAAAAGACAATAAATGAACTTCATTAAAAAAAATGTTTATTTCTCTTCATGCCATGAAGCCTCCAAATATTCACTAGAAAATGAACATACCATGATGAAAAAATGTCCCAAACATAATGATCAAAGTTTTATTGTCAACACCTTTATGTTATTATTAAGAAGAAAGACTTAAGGATTTTTTTATTATTAAATTTTACTTTCTAATTCTTTTTTAGAACCTAAACTTTTTATGTTGGTGCTATGACACATGCACTCAAATGAGAAAAAAAAATCTTAATTTAAAATTCTCAGAATCCCCTGTTCGTGCAAATGTGTAATCACACCAACATGACAAATTTAATCTGATGAAGTCCTAAAAGATGAAATGTATCTCAAAAAACTTTTCCACTTTGTCATATATATATATATATGTGTGTGTGTGTGTGTCTGTATATATATATATATATATATATATATATATATATATACATACATGAAATAAAATATAACTATGTATCAAAAAAATTATTATACTAACATAATTAAGTAATATATAATGTAATAGTTTTCTTGCTGTCATTATATATAATTTAGAGTTGTTTATTATTATCATTCTTTGTTTCTCATCATTATTATTATTATTAGTTTTACATTTTACTTAGTAATTTATTATTTCATTGAAAGATTCTAACCATTAATATTTTTATGATAATTTATATATATGGTTCTTATTTATATATTATTACTTAATTATGTTATTATAATAATTTTAATACATAGTTATATTTTATTTCATCTAAAGATACTAACCATTAATGTTATTTAGTAATTTATTATTTCATTAAAAGATTCTAACTGTTAGTATTATTTTTACTAGAATTTAAATAGAAATATATTTCATTTATAATTAATACATGATTCTCATATTATTTAAAATGAAAATCGTTTCATCATTTGATTTCTCTCGACGCATACATTTATAATTCTTTTCTCGTATTTTATTTAAAAATAATGCATTGGCACATACAGTTAAACAAGCACAAAAAGTTTTATCTTCTACATTTTAATATTCATCTGTTGCTTTATTACACATGATACGTATCTGACCTTTAAAACTATACCTCATTTAAAAATACTGTCTCTCGGATTTTTTAAATCATTCGTCCTTATTAAATCTCTGAAGAAGCTTGTTATAAGTGAAACATGTTAGATTAAAAACACTTTTCCTACTTGTTCTTTATTTATTTTATTTATATATATATATATATATATATATATATATATATATATATATATGATTATTTGCTTTGAGATACCTTAAACCTAACATGATATATAAGGTTATATCAGGTTCACAACTGATTCTATATTTCTTAGAAATATCCAATCGATGAACCTCTCACAAACATCATCATTATGATTGTGAAGAGAGAAAAGGGCATAAACTGTATGGAAATAAAAAATTATTGTAGTTGCTATTATGTTTGTGTAAGACCAAATAATTTCTCCTGTAGTGTATATATATATATATATATATATATATATATATATATATATACACACTACAGGGAGATTTATGTGTTCTGTATTTTAAATCATTAACAGTGTAATTCTTGTATCTTGTTACTAAAAAAAAGTGTTGTTCTATGTTCATAATACACACACACACACACACACACATATATATATATATATATATATTTATTTTTGTATTACATTTATTTTATGTTATGCATTTAACTGTATCTGTGTGTGTCTCTGTGTATGTGTATATATAACCTTGACTGACCAAATTATCAGGTGCCAATTCTGCTTTGCTGCTCATGGCATTTTGCTATTTTAGTCATTAAATGTCACTGTTACATGATTTCCTGTACCATTGCATGTTTTGACTTTTGAATTGTTTTTCTCCTAGCCAGTTAAGTGCCATACGTGATACACAGTTGGGCAATCATGTCTTAAAAAGACATGATTGACTGGGCAGAATATTTTTCTGCAGTGGGTTGCCATTACTTTCTGCAGTAGACTGATTGCAATCCAAGGCTATAGAACCCAATCTGTTCTGTCATTTAACCCATAGCAGAAGAGAAAAGAGATGGATTAATACCTTTCCCAAGTTATTTGCATGTAATTGAATGCAATGAATTCAACTGGAATTCAAACTCAGCTCTCTGATTTCTCATCCCAAGCCAATATCTGCTGCATAACACATCCCATCCCTAGACTGGTTGCCAAGAAAAGACATGGGGAAGTTGTCATGGTGATGGGAAAGTGAAGTTGAGATGTGATGTCAGGACTGATGATATTACTGACCCTTCTTTGGAATTTGTCAAGAACCTTAAGATATATAGCAGGCATACCAGACCAGATGTGGCAGCAATATTCAATGGATGAATAAATGATGGATTCATAAATTTGCAGATGGTTTTCGACAAGAAAAATTGTTTAGCACTACACAGTGAACCAACTTTCTTAGCAGCAGATCTAGCAACTGATTTAATATAACTGTTCCACTTCATGTCATTGGAAAACATGAGATCAAAAAGTTGCTCTCCTTGAGGTTGGCATTAGATTTGCTTAGCAAAGGCAAAAATGATTCTGTAAGATAAATAAAAGATATTAGTTTCCTTTTGGAAGAATTAAAGCCTATACAAATATTTATAACAGTAAATAGATATGAAGGTGTGATTTTGGAAAGTAGGCTCAGCCAAGAACGGTTACAGCACCACTTTGAAATAATTTGCAGAAGAACTTAAATGTATGCATGTGTCTATATGTGCACGAATGCTTGTTAATTTTGACATCTCACTACACTTATATTTATGTGTGTGCTTTCATGTGTATAGACAAATAACTGAACATTATCCCACTTGTGTCTTCTGTTCTGTAAATAGATTTCACTCCTTTCCTCCACCATTGTTGTTTTGAGACAGTTGCCAAAGCAACCAACCATAGGTGTAATAAAATGACAATATCAGGACAAAATATGGTATACCACCCTTCCCACCTTTGAAATGGTTGCATGTCATGACACCTGGCTTGTGCAGAGAGAGAGAGAGAGAGAGAGAGAGAGAGAGAGAGAGAGAGAGAGACTGTCATATTAGATTCTTGTTAAATGCACATATTGTTTTACCTCCATCATTCTACACATTTCCTCATCCCATCATTATCTCTCTTCTATTTCAATTTCTTTGCTTTATAAAGTTTCTTCATTACTAGTTACGGTAATAACAAATATATTGTTTTCAGAATTTTTTTACATAATCCTTTTTAAAAATCATTTCTTTTACAATTAGTTTTATAAAAAAGTTTTTCAAAATATTGCTAAATAATCATTTTTAAAATAACTCTTTTTACAAAAAAAAATTGTAAAATTTTCAAATAAAAGTATTTTTCAAATATTTTATGATAATCATTTCTACAGTTTCCCTTTAAAAAATAATGAATGTTTTCAAATAAAAATATTATTCTAAAAAGTCATTTTTACGAATATTCTTTTTATGAAATAATGATTTTTTGGCAATATTTAATCTTTGTGTCTACAAAAAAAAAATAGTGTATCAAAAGGTCAGCTTTTCCCTTGATATTGCTATTATTTTAACTACTGTCCCTCCTTGGCAATGCTTATTGTTTTAAAAAGTGGTGACTATAATTTTTATAAAATCTAAATATCTAAAAGTAAATTTAAAACATTTCCTTTTTCTTGAGAATTTAAAATAAAAATATTAAAAACTTTATTTATAAAGTTGTTTAATTACATGAATGATTTTATATTTACAATATAAAAATATATGTGAACCCACTACAATTTAATGTTTATTATTTATCAGGTTATAAAGAAATAAATATGAAAACAACTTTTTATTTATGGATTTATAAAAATTTCCTAAATTATAAAAATAACTGAACAAACTATAATGAAATGCTTATTATTACCATTTTATAAAAGCTTATATTGAATTGCAATTACCTGATGTTTGCCAATCATTTCAATAAACAATATAATAAATAAATAGTGTTTACTTTAATTATTTTTGTTTTAAATTCTCAAAAACAAAGAAAATATATAAATTCACTTTCATATGTTTAGGTTTTATTAAATTGCATTGCTGATTTCTTTCAAATAAAATTATTTTAGAAATATAAAATATTTTTAATAATTATTTTTACAAATAATCATTTACAAAATAATGCAATTTTAAAAAATAAATGTACTTTTAAAATAATTATTTTTATAGCAATTAATTATTATTTATTTTATTTGTATTTATTATTTATTTACAGATATTTTTTGTCCAATATCCACCTCTTTTAACTCTTTTAAGCTCCAACATAAATTTCTTTTTTTTTTTTTTTAATCATATCACCCCAAGCAAGGCAGTAACGCCACTGATGCGCAGGGGGCTATGTAAGAGTAAAAAGATTGGAAAAGAGAAAGCCAGAAACCACATCCTAAACAGGGAACAAGGGATGAGCCTCTTCACCTATTCAATAGATGTGGGTGGAGTGTGAACTGGGCGATAGTTTAGTCTATCTACTCCAATTGAAAAAAAGAAAAAGGAAAGAGTAAAAAGATTGGAAAAGGGAAAGCCGGAAACCACATCCTAAACAGGGAACAAGGAATGAGCCTCTTCACCTGTTCAATAGACATGGGTGGAGTGTGAACCAGGTGATAGAAAAGTGACAAGCTATCTTTTGTCTTAGTTAACAACAGCCTTGAAATCATTTTGGACTGTTCCAGGAATACCCTTTGGTCTACATGGTTTATGACTAGCAGAAACCATGGAAGGGTTTTACACCTATCACTCAACAGAGACTCAGTTCTAGGAGGGAAGTTAGGCAGAGATATTCCGGATGAGTCTGCTTTCTAAAAAGCACCTTCTTCATTGTCATTTTTTATATAAGAATTTGTTTATTTCCATGATAAAAGTAAGTGTCAAAGTCCCTCACTGAAATATTCATGGTATATCTGGGGACAACTTGATATCATTTAGCAGTAACTAACTCCTTTCCAATAACCACATAAACAATAGTAGTTTGCACAATATCATTAGTTAGAATAAGTCTCTGGATTAACTGAACTGTTTTTCTTCATCCTGGATTCTCTAGCCTAATTTGGCAACCAGTCGAGAAGTAGGATAACTCTAAATCCCAAACAGGTTTAGTGTGTGGCTATCAATTCTACTCTGTGAAAACCTATTGCTATGGAAACCATAGCAACAAAATATAGCATAGTGATAGTGTAACTATGCTCCAATGCGGAGTCTACAGGGTCAAAACACATACATACTTTTCTCCATTATCTATTGTAGTATGCTTTTAATGAGGATGTGCGATGTGGTGCAGTGGATATTGGCTCATAACAAGAAATTAAAAAGCTGAGTTCAAATTCCAGTGAAATTCAGTGCATTCACTTATGTGCAAATACCCTTGGAAAAGGTATTAATCCATCTCTTCCCTCTAGCTATGGGTTAACTAGCAGGACAGATTGGGTTATTTATATTATAGTTTACCATATCAATGGAAATATCTCATTAGTAAATAGGGATTGATTGATTTTTTTTTTTTTTTTTTTTTTGTATGTCTTATCAACCTTTTGCAGGTTATTTAAAACTGGAAAATATTTTTAGATTCTAAAATTGTTGTGGAGATAAAAATGATTTACTGATAAAAGTCTTACTAATTAACCTATAGAATTTGAAGTCAGTTCTCTGATTTCTTATTCTGAGCCTTTATTCATTACACTACTCACACATCCAAGCTTACAGCACCTGGTATTTTGAGTAGTCACCCATCTAGGTACTGACCCAGCTCGATGTTTTTCAACTCCAGTGATCTGATAAGAACTGATGATTCAACGTGATATGGTTGCAAGCCCAGTAAATAAGGGAGACAAGGCTGCATGACTAATCAATATATAATCACATTGTGTTTTATATTATAGAATAAACAATAGCAGTTGATTTAATTCATGATATCAGGGATAGGATTTAACCATTTTGATCCTAATGGGATATACATTTGCTAATAATACCTGTTGGCAATTTCTGTAAATAATCCCAGTTGTTTATTGTATATTAATTCTATTGGGACATTTGAGTTCCCCTCCTAAAACAACATTAAATCTAAAAAGCAAGGCGAATTGAAGATCCCAGGATCTCATTATATCATTAGTGAACTCATCCAATGAGAAAAGTGGCCCAATGTTGTGTGTGTGTGTGTGTGTGTGAAATGAGTATGCATTTTTTAGGTCTATGCATGTAGAGGTCACAACATATGCACATTTTCTGAACCAACCAATGAATGATATCTCAAAGAAATAAAAACCTTGTGCTGTTTTGCTAAAGGGACATTTTCCCCATTTTGTAGTAATACAAGTTATTTAGGATTGTACAAATGATTTGTAAGAGACTAGTTATTTCTAACTAGAACTATCATTGCTGTCAAGAACTTTACCACTGGCAAGGATTATTACTACTGATGAGGGATTTAACACCTATTAATGACCACCATACCATTTTGAAAACAGTGGGTATTAATGATTTCTAAGTAGAATTTTATCATTAATACTGGATCTGACAAGGCTATTTTAATTGATTTATTTATTTTTCAAAGGCTTATCAACCCTTTGCAGGTTATTCAAAGATAGAAAATATTTTTAGATTGTAAGAATATTTTTTTTATAAATAATAATGGTTAGTGATACAAATCTTACTAATTAACTCATAGCTGGAGGAAGAAGAGGTGAATTCTTACCTTTTCCAAGAGTATTTGCATATAAGTGAATATAGCAAATCCAACTAGGATTGGCTCTCTGATTAACAATTCCAAATTGTTATCTATTACATCTTCTGTACATCCAAACCTACAGCACCTGGTATTCCCAAGTAGTCACCCATCTATGTACTGACCAGGCTCAACCTTACTTTACTTCAATAATCATATAGGAATTGGGAGTTCAACATGATATAGTTGCAAACCTTACTGATGAGAACTTGAACTTCTTTATGTGCTATATCCCTTCAAGATGGAGACAATCAAGACTCTACATAATTTCCTGTTCTTTGTAACTAAATAAATTTTGTCTTTTTGTTATTTCTCGTAAATCTTGTTCTGCCAACCATTTACTCAAACCTACTAAATATATTATGCACTGTTTACCTCTTTCCATTTTGCCTTCAATAGTCTTTTGAGTATCATATTTTCCAAGCTCTCTTTCCCCATTATGTGTCCTATAAATTTCAGTTATCTCTTTCTGATGTTAAATATGTTTCCTTTTTGTTTTCATTTTCTCTAAAACTTTGCCATTACTCATATATTCTGTTCATGGTATCCTCAGCATCCTTCTGTAGAATGTCATTTTTGTTGCTTCAAGTGTCTTTTTCATCTTTGAAGAGATTCTCCAGAAGGACAGATATCATGTAACAAACTGCACGTTAACCCATTAATGTCCACTGTCCTGTTTTAGGGGGGAATTGGGTATTAATATAGGTAGATGAGTAGAAACCTATCATTCATACTGAATCTGGCAAGGTTATTTAAGAATATGTTTCGAATTCTTGCGTTGATGGGTTAATTTTGTATCATCTTGCAGGGTTGGACAAAACTCTCTAACACAGCCTATTCTATATTCACCTTCTATATCTCCTGTACTATATTTCTTATAACTGATCCATACACTAAAATAAATTGCAAAGTAATACAATAAAGCTTGTAAAATTGTTTTTCTTCTAGGACTTTATGAGAACAACAAGAATAAATGTACAGATGATAGCAAATATCTGACTCACATGACAGCAACATAATTTTATCAGACCACTGTTATCACAAAAGAAAATCTGATATACCAGCATTAAAACAAGAAGTTAAGATGAGATTTGAGTAGAAAAAGTAAAAAAAAAATGGATATAACCCTGGCTACTTGGAGGCATTCCATTATTAAGTGGACCATCTTTCTAGACAACTGTACATTTTTACAGACAAAAAGAAGCTTATATATATATATATATATATATATATATATATATATATTTGCTCTCTCTTGCCAGAGAGTGCAAATTTATCTTTAATAAGATTTATTTCTCAAATATTCAGGCTGGTCAAAGAAAATAAATAAATATACTGTTTAATAAATAAACGGATCACCTAAAAATAACGTTTTGATTCATAAAATGTTCATTCTAAAATTCTCTTTGTTTATGTTTGGATATGAAACTGTGCAGATATGAAAAATTTGATACATCAATGACCAAATAAATTTTACATAAAATATATATATATATATATATATATTTCTTCCTCTTCTCTTTCATTTTTCCTTTTCTTTTTGTGACCCCTACTTCCATTGTCTTTGCACACAACACACTCAAACAAATAATTGTAATTTATCATAATGATTATGATTGCCAACAGTACGAGAGAGGGTAGTTTCACCCATTGAAATGGCTATATGATCTTGGATATTCTTGAATTTTTTATATATATAAAGTATATATATATATTGGCTCTGTAAATAAATAATTTTAATTATATGAAAACTTCTGGCTGGATCAGTTTTAATTTTTTTTTTTTTAATCATTTCACCCCAAGCAAGGCATTCCATTGCCACTATTGAGCATGGGGCGACATAGGGGAAGGTAAAGAGAAGGAGTGGTTAGACATTGGGAATGTCAGGAGGAAGGTGACAGATGAGTAAGGATACCGAGGATGAGGGTTGGGTAGATGGGAAGAGTGTTTGATAGAATGGGAGCAGGTTAGTGTGTTAGGAGGTGTCTATTGACCTTACATTTAAACTCCTGGAGATTGTAGCCGTCAGGGAAGCAATCCTGTGGAAGGGAATTCCACAGTCAAGAAGTGCGAGGAAAGAAACTGTTGGAGTAGAAGTTGCGGTTGCATTTTATCAGTTTCACTGTAAAAGGGTGGGATCTAGTTGCTAATCTAGTTGCTAATTCGTATCTAGGGGGCACCAGTGATCTAAGTTCATCGGAGCAGAAGCCGTGAAAGTATTTATAGAAGAGACACAGGGAAGCCACGTCGCGCCGGTGGGAGAGAGACTGCAGGCAGTCTGCTAAGTCGGTATCTATCACATTACAGACCCTCCTCTGAACCTTATCGAGAAGCCTGAAGAGAATAGCAGGGGCACCCGACCAGATATGGCAGCAATATTCAATGCACGGGTGGATGATAGATTTATAAATGTGCAGGATAGATTTAGACGGAAAAAAACTTCCGGGCCCTACACAGAGAACCGACTTTCATAGCAGCGGATTTAGCAATGGATTCGATATAGTCATTCCATTTGAGGTCCGCTGAAAGTGTGAGACCAAGGAGGCGTAATGTTTTGGGAGGCAAGCCTGGTCCATGCTAATGGGAGGTAGGTGAGATTGTCGATGATGGTTAATTGAGAGTAGCTTCGTTTTAGAAGCATTAAAATTTATTGCCATTTCTTACCTCAGTCCACTATGGATTGGAGTTCTTTTTCAATCTCGGCTGTGAGGTTAGCTTTGACGCCTACACCAGATTTTTGTAGGAGGTGAGAGTAAACTGTGGTGTCATCGGCGTACAAACCTACTTGGGCTCTTATGGAATCAGGGAGATCATTAATGTATATCAGGAAGAGTGTAGGACCTAAGATGGAGCCTTGGGGGACACCTGCATTTGTATGGTAGTTCTGGGAGGCATGTCCATTTAATACCACCTTCATTGTGAGGTTAGAGAGGAATGACTGGATTAGTTCAAACAAATGTCCAGTTATACCATAGCTCCGCAGTTTACATAGAAGGCCAGCATGCCAAACTCTGTTGAACGCCTTAGATATATCCAATGCAACGGTTCGAGCTTCGCCATTCCTGTTGAGTGCCTGGTATATGTACTCGGTGATGGTCGTTAGTATATCAGCAGTAGACCTGGTGAAGTGGAAACCATATTGCTTGTCCGAGAGGAGCCTGTGTGCTGTGAGATGCTGAATGACCTCGGCGTTGATAATGGCTTTGAACACTTTGCCAAAGATCAGAAGAAGGCTGATAGGTCGGTAATTTGCAGGGTCCGAAGGTTCTCCAGTGTTTTTAAATATAGGAACTACAGAGGAAGATTTCCAACAGGCAGGAAAGCAGGAAGCAGATAGGCAGAGGTTGTAGAGCTTAGAAAGTACAGAGGAGAGTTCAGGGGCACATTTCTTTAAGACTATGGTTGGGATTCCGTCCCCACTGCTCGCTTTGTGAGGGTCAAGTTTTAAGATTATCTTAGAGACAAGCGATGGTGTAATGTGGACATCATTCAGTTGTGCCTCAGTTCTAGGTGAGAAGTCGGGTGTAAAAACTCCAGATGAGTCCAGACTCGAATTGTTTGAGAATCTGCAGGCAAAGTATTCAGCCTTATCTGCTGGGGAGGTGACGACCTCAAATTTGTTGATTAGCGGGGGTATTGGGACTTGCTCTTGTTAAGTACTCTTTTACAGAGTCACCAGTAATCTTTGGCACCGAATTTAGAGCATGCTATGCGTTGCTTCATTCTGGCAGCAAACAACATCTTAGCTTCGTTAAGTATCTTTTTACACTTATTACTAGCTGAAGTGAAAAGGCGCCTGTTTTGGTCTGACGCGTAGTTACAATAGAGTCAGAAGAAATGATTCCGGTGGGCATTGGCAGCTGAGCAAGCGGGTGAGAACCATGGAGACGAATGAGATTTAAGCTCGAATTTCCTAGCAGGGATGAAGGCATCGATGCCAGCCTTAACCCAGGAGGAGACCTCGGATGCACATTCTTCGATGGGAAGACTAAAAACGTTGTTCCAAGGGATGCCACAGAGGAAGTCTCGGAACAAATCCCAGTCTGCTCTTTGATAGCAGTAGGATATTCTACTTGTCTGGGTTTCATGGGTCGGGCAGGAGTGGAGTGAAATATTGACAGACACTTCAGTGTGGTCAGAGTTTCTGAGTGGGCAGAGTTGTCTGGTAGTGCAAGAGTCTGGGATGGAAGTGAAGCAGAGGTCTAGAAGTGAGTCCCTTCCGTTAGGTTTGTCGGAGAAATGCATGGGGAAGTCCACTACTTGCGTAAGGGATTGGGTGATTGAAAAGTTCATGGTGTGGACACCAGCAGGGTCAGTGACAGCGTTCTCCAGCTACTTGGTGTGGTGGGCGTTAAAGTCACCAAACACGGATACATGGGCAGAGGGATGGGAAGAAATGGCTTTGTCGATATTGTCAGAAATGATGTCAAGTAACGAACAGTCAGAGGAGGAAGGAGAGCGGTAGAGAAAGAAGAGATAGCTAATTGAGCTGAGAAGTGAGAGGCGAAAGCACATGAAAGAATGATCTGGGGATTCAAAAGATGACACCCTAGCTAAGGGAAGGTGTTTGCTGACATAGACACCAAGCCCATGCATATGAACATTGGAGTCCTTCCTGAAGAGGGGAAGGTAGCCAGGAACGTAGAACTCAGATGAGGGGATAGAAGGGTTAAGATTAGTTTCACATAGGGCTAATATATCAGGTGAGTTATTATGAAGGAATGAATCTACGCTGAGGAAGTTGGTGCAGTGCGGATGCCGCGGATGTTAGTGAAAGAGATGCAGACAGGTTTGGGCGTTTTCAAATGAGCTGGTTTAGTTTTGCTATTATGTTTGCTTTTTTCCATAGTGATTCAGTTAAGGAGAGGTCTTAGAATAGAATCAGTCGGTCAATCGTTTGCAACTTGTGAAGGATGGAGACTGGCGTGGCCTCGGGGTTGCCCACCGAACATTCATGCAGGGACACCTGTCCATGCGCGATATGGCACTACAAGAACCCCGGTATTATTCAACTGTTGATCAGAGCAGCCTCTCAAGACACTATGCAAGAGTTCGTGTTCCTAACTACCAGTCGGAAGCAGCAACCAGGAAACTGCCAACCCGGTACCCTCAGAAGGTAAAGACATTGCCACCATACTCCGTAACTGCAAAGAGCTTCCAGCTGAACTAACACTAAGACCGGAGAAGGGGGATGAACTGGGAACCCCTTCCTAAACAAGAAACAAGGCGATCAGCTCTTATTCAAAACAAGTGGGTGGAGTGTGAGACCGGGCGATAATAGGAACTAATAATTAATATTAATAGGATCTCTTTTGGAATTTTACCATCAAACCGCTTCCTTTTAGGTGTGTGTGTGTGTGTGTGTGTTACTTATCAAACCAAAGTGCCATAAAACGCATTTATTAACTCATGATTTACAAGAACCTTTGAGAAAAATTCTGATCAAAAACACAAGAATTCTATATAAAATCAAAATATCAGAAACATCTCACTATTCCAGATGTACTATATATCAAACATTTATCTCATACCATCAAAAGGGAGTATTGAATTTTTTTTTTAAATATAAAGATGCTCACATTATTTCCTATTGTGCATGGCAAGTGAGAGCCTGGAATGCACATGCTTTTTTTAAAAAAATAAAACAAAATAAATTACAATGTAACAATCAAAACTTGAGAAAAAGTAACTCAGAGACATAAACACCCTTGAAAATGGCTAAGGAAGTAGCTGAAAGCACTTGGGTTAATAAAAATTATAAACAAATTTTATATTTCTTCTCTTCAAAAAAACAGAAAAATGTTAGGATGCCAGAAAAACTTAATAAAAATATTAATCAAATCTTTCTTGTTGGCCATATTTCATGAAAAATATTTAAAAGAAGGTTGCTGCCCAAGTATACATTTATATATATATGTGTGTGTGTGTGTGTGTGTGTGTGTGTGTGTGTGTGTGTGTGCACACACATGCACTCACATACATGAACAGAAAGTGCTACAAAAGGTTTAGAGGAGTTTGATATTGATCTCTCTGTTCATTTGTCAAGAGACCCAGAATTTCACATTTATCTTAAGATCATGCAAACAAAAAAATATATATAATCTTATTTTCCATCTACTTTTTTTTTTGAAAAAATATTTTTTCACTCTAAATTCCCAGAAATTTTGGGGTAACACCTCATATATATAAAGGGTGTTAAGGCTCATGATAGTAGTTGAGATAATTTCTATCTAGTTGCCAATGTTTGCAAAAAAATACATGAAGGATACTTCAGCAAAACAATTCTTGGAATGATAATGAGTTCTCAAAAATATGTCGTTTCTGAATTACTTTGCTATTTTCCTGTATTGCATAAATTAACTGTGGAATTTTTACCAACACTTCTTGATTTAGTCTATTTATTATTTTTAAACAATTTACTGGTATACTCAGGTTGTCTCTGTCCCCATTCACTTGTATACTCAGATTATCTCTGTCCTTGTTCACTGGCAAATGCAAATGGTAGAGTCCAGTGTTTATTTTTAAATATATATTGGTATAAAATTTGGATAATGAAACAAGTGAGTGACCATTACACCTGTTTTGAGTTGAATAGATGAAAGCAACAAAGGATTCAGCAGATATTGAATTTACTTGGTGATACACGAGATGGAGAGGCTGAATAAGAATGCTACACCCCTGAGAGTGACTTAGAACCAGAGTATAACTATGAGATCAGGAGGCTAGGAATATAACAGAGGGAATATCAGCATGCCAGGTGTATAAGGGAAGAAAAATCAAGTGGTTTCTTTAGTTTTTGTTTAATGGTATATCAACCTTCATTGTTTATTTAATACTAAAATTTAAATAATCTTTTTGAAATAATAATGGTTTTAGTGATACAAGCCTTACTAATTAACCCATAGCTGGAGAAGAAGATATAGATTCATACCTTTCCTAGAGTATTTGCACATACACAAATATAACAAATCCGAGTGGAACTGAAACTTGGCTCTCCAATTAACAATTTCAAGCCATTATCCATTATATCAACCTCACATCCAAACTTTCAACACCTGATATACCCGAGTGATCACCCATATGGGTATTGACCAGACTTAATGTTGCTTACCATTATTGTTGATTGTACAGGAACCAATGTTTCAATGTGATATGGCCATAAGCCAAGAAGTTTGGAATATAATTGAGAAAAACCTAGAAATATTATGCTGGAAATTAAAATGCCAGAGAAAAGATGAGTGGAAAATCAGAAGGCCAGGGAAAATATAGAAAAATCAGAAGGTTAGGTATATAATTAATTAAAAACTTAGGAGGCCTTGGAGATTATATACAGATTTTGTGTGTGTGCGTGTGTGTGTGTGTGTGTGTGTGTGTGTGTTTACTAAAAAAGAAAATGTTCGCCACTTACCTACTATTAAGGTTTAAACCATATTGCTCTCATCAGGCAGTTTTAGTGTATATATATATATATATATATATATATATATATATAGCATAATGATTATCCATGTATACTGTCTTAATCTAGTTTAAATTTTAAAATCAGTTGTTTTTGATGAAAGGCCGAGGCTGGTCTGAAATATCAAATACATATATATAATAATAATAGAAATAAATAAATACTGTCAAAAAAATACATTTTTAACTTACGACTTTTTAGTAGTTTTTCCTATATATATTTATAAAGAAGACATATTAGATATTTTAAAATGTTCTGTCAGAATTTCTAGAAAGAGGCTTTACAGCCATATTAATCTTATTTTTGTTACTACTTTATCATTTCAGACATTGTGTCCTCTGATCTTCAGATGTCTGTCAATCTGAGTAAACTGATCAGTATTAAAAAGAACAAGACACGGTATCACCATAGATGAACAGTAGACTGTGAGCAGTGAACACCTGTAGATTAAATAAAGGGTTCAGTTTGAAATTGCTTGAAGGTTACCTGGATTGATAAACACCTGAAGAAGTCCAGATGATATAACGGCTGAAATGATATGAAAGTAACAACAAAGATGATGACATTAATCTAACTGTAAATGGTACAATATTTTAAAATTTTTCCAGCACTCTTTTGTGTAAAATAGAGACTAAATATGCAAGCTTAAATTGTTTTATTGTTGGAAACTTTTGCACAAACTTGATAAAGAAAAACAATGTTTTTGTTCTGAATATTTATTATTTTTTGTTTACTTTTTTGTTCTACTTTAAATATTTATTGGTATACCAATTTTACCTTTTTAGATTTTTTTTAGTAGTTCACTTTGAATTACTGATTATAAAACTTACCACTTACTCCAATAAGTGTATTACTGTACTTCTAAAATTGACCAAACCCAAGCTGGCTAAGCACAATATCTTCTCTCTCCTCTTTCTCTTTGCAGCCCAGCATTCTTCATCTTTTGTTTATTAAATCAATCCTTTTTCTTTCACTACATGCTTGTCTGCTGGCAGCCATCATTTCTGTGCTTTATTTTGGTCAGTCATTCGTGTGCCAGTAGCCTCAGTTGAGATTAGTAGCTGCAGTCTGTGGGCAATGTGCCACAGGTTACTTCAATTGTCAGCAGCCCTTTTCTATGTTTAGTGGATAAGTCATTTATTATGTCTTAATGCAACAAGACTTGGACAAACGTGATCAAGAAATAGCTGAAACATTTCAGCTTTTTTCTTCTTTCCTCTTCAACTTCTTTTTATTAAGTTAACTTGTTAGTATCAATAAGTGATGAAGTCTAGGCTGTGTTGTGTCACTGATTGTGAGATCCAATATGACTGCAATAATTATCTGTGTGTGCATATAATATATATATATATATATATATATATATATATATATATATATATTCCACTATATCCAGGGATAGCTTGGTAAATTCTATTAGCTTTCTTAATAATGATGTGGAGATCATGGATAAGGAGACTAATATCATCCTAACAGCTAAGAAATCACTTCTAGCTCTTAACCATTCCATCTGGACTAAATGCCTGAATGACGTTTTTGATGTTTCTATGGGTGCATATAATTCAGCTCATGTTGGTGATTTAGTATGCAGTTATATTCTAGGCACTCTTAGTAGAATAGTAGATCCCAAACAGATAGGCCTATACCAAGATGATGGACTCATTTTCATCCTCAGCAGTAGTGGTCTATTAACTGCAAAGATCCTAAAAACATCATTAGGGCTTTTAAATTACTAGGGTTTATTTCCTCTAACCTTAAAATAGTTGATTAACATCACCCTTAACTTTAATAATAAAATGTTTAAACCATACCATAAAGACGGTGAAACTCCCACCTATATTAATATTAATTCTAACCACCCCAATGCCATTATGAAACAGATATCCACCACAGTCGGCACTAAGATTAGTCGATTATCATCCAACATTAACATCTTTAATAAAAATAAAAAATTGTCTGAAAAGGCTCTACCAAATAAATGGTTTTAAAGATGAATTATCTTATCGTAACCCTATAAGTGATACAGAAATATCTAAAGTGGAATGTAGACATAGAAAAAAAGATGTAATATGGTTTAAACCCCCTCTTCTGCAAACTGTCAAATATTAATATCGGACAGGTTTAGGCTTGGTGGGAAGTAAAAAAAATAGACACTTTTTATAATTTAGACACAATTCGCCTCTTAACATAACCCTCTACTTTGAGTGCTCCCCTGGCCTTGTTAAGGGTGAATCTGTTAAAAAAATAGCATAAATCTTGTTTAGATTGTAAACCAATGCTTAGATCTTTGTTTTATTATTCTACTACTTTCGGAATTGATTAAATAAAGAAAAATATTTAACAAATCTACTGTTTACTTGGTATGCTTAAGAAAAACAGTAGTAATTTATTGCCTGTTAACTACCAATATTTTTATACATGTAACAACTGAATTAAATTTTCTAAATAACAATTGAAAAATTAATATCAAGCTGGAATAAGGAGGATAAAAATAATAAAATAAAATGACAATAGTTATGAAATCTGTAAGAAATATTGTCATTTAATCTTATCATTTCTATCTTTCATATATATACCAGCTGTTCAAATCTAAAATTTAATTTTGTGTTCATGCACATTATTTTAATCAATTCATCCCAAGCAAGGCAGGGACCCCACTAAGACACAAGTTGCTACTCAAAGTGAAACAGAAGAAAGAGACTTTCAAAGGAATTGGAAACCCAATAATAGTATAAATTTAAGAGTTTAGTCAGACACGTTAGAAAATTAGAGTTAACGTAGAATTTAGAAGGAGCCAGATACCCAGTCCTAAACAGGATACAAGGAATAAAACTCTACTCCTGTTCAATGACTATAGAAGAGTGTGAACCAGATGATAAGTGAACATATCTACTCTTATTGTGGAAAATTACAAAAGGAATGTGTCTATACTTCCGAGATGAGGTAGTATTTAAGATGAGGTATTTATTATTTAAAGGGAGATAACTACATCCGGAAGTGGCATCACACATGGAATGAGAATGATATACCCCAGTGATTGAAATAAAGGGTCCAGTTCAAAATTTTTAGCACCTGAAGAAGGCTGGAGTGTACAACAGCTGAAATGTAAACATAGCAATCTGAACAATGTAAATAATATATATATATATATATATATATATATTAATCATTTATATATATATTAATCATTTCCCCCCAAGCAAGGCAGTACTGCCACTGATGCGCAGGGGGCTACATAGAAATTCAGACCAGTTACAGGTAGTGTCAGAGAAAGGGCAAGAGAAGGATGGAAACACAGGGGTGAAGACAGTTGCAAAGGTAGAGAGAAAAGTAAAGAACAAGATATACAGGGTGATGTAGAAAGAACTGGAGTCAAGTGGATAAGAGATGGGTATTGACATTGCATTTAAATTCCTGGAGGTTGTAGCCATCAGGAAAGCAAGAATATGGAAGGGAGTTCCACAGGCGGGAAGCTCGAGAAAAGAAGCTGATGGAGTAGAATTGACGGCTGCATTTGGTTGATCTAACTGTAAATGGGTAGGACCTTGTTGCCAGTCTGGTTGCACAAGTAAACTCCAGTAAACTTTAGTGGTGGGGGCATCATTGACTTAAGTTTTTTGGAGCAGAAGCCATGAATATATTTTTAGAATAGACAAAAGGAAGCCACATCCTACCGGTGAGAAAGTGGCCGCAGTCAAGCTGCCGAGTTGGGACCTATCACATTACAGATTCTCCTTTGGAGCCTGTCGAGAACACTGAGATGAACAGCAGGGGCGGCTGACCATATATGACAGCAGTATTCTATGCATGGATGGATTGTTGATTTGTATATGTGCAAGATGGATTCAGGTGTAAAAAAAACTTCCTGGCCTGACACAGTGATAATTTGAAACCTTATTAATGGAAAAAGTGCATCCACTAAAAATAACATTTAAAGTGATAAAATCTGTCAGATAAATAAATAAAAGGTTCAGTATTTCTTTAGAAATTATTTATGTTCAGATAGGAAACTGACCAGATATGAACTTTTGAGAATCTTTGAAGGATTTTCACTTATAAGGCACTATTCAGCCTTGCTTGATTGATGACATCCTTTATGGCCAATTTGGTCCAAAGCACAGCAGATCTAATACTGGTTTCTTCTGCAAAGGGAAATGCAGGTTCAAATCCTGCCAGATGGCACATATGTTTCTTTAATTAGATTCCTTGAATATTCAGGTCAGTAGATGAAAATGAACATATTGTTTAACAAATAAACAGAGCATCTACTCAAATAAGAGTATCCACTAAAAATAATGTTTAATGCAATAAAATCTGTTGGATTAATAAATAAAAAAATTCATCACTTCTTTAGAAATATACCACAAGTGTGTGTTCATTTATGTCTATTAGTCAAAATGTAGGCAACAAAAATATAGTTATGCATAAAGAGACTGAGAATTCCATGAACTGAACATGCAAGCAATGATGAAGTTTTAGAGAAAATAGAAGCAAAAAGATATTTATACTTAACATCAGATAGAGCCAGTTGAAATTTCTAAGGAATATCATGAAGAAATAGGGCTTAAAAAATTGATACTCACAGGACATATTGAAGGTAAGAGAGGCAAAGGAAAACAATGCATAACCTACCTACTGAGCTTAAGTAAATGGTTGGCAGAAAAGGGTTTAGTAAAAATAGCAAAAAAAAAACCCAATTTACTAAGAGCTACAAAGGATAGAGAAATTGTGGAAAGTCATGATCGCCAACGTCCTGAAGAGACATGACAAACAGAAGAATTGATTGATTTGTTTTCTACAGCTTATCAAATATTTACAGAAAAATATTTTTTAATTTGTCAGAATGTTTTTTGTTTTGGAGATGATAATATTTAATGAAACAAGTCTTACTAATTAAACTGTAGCTGGGGGAGGGGATTTATACCTTTCCCAAGGGTATTTGTGCATAAGGGAATATAATGAATCCAAGAGGAATTAGAACCTGGCTCTACAATTAACAATTCTGAGCCGTTGTTCATTACACTACCCAAACATCTAAACTTACTGTATCTGATATTCCTAAGCAGTTACCCATCTAGGTACTGACCAAGCTTAAAGTTGCTGAACTTTGAGGATTATATAGGAACTGATGTTTCAGTGTGATATGGCTATAAGTCTAGAAGTAGAAGAAGATGAAAATATTATGTGGCTTATCTCTCTGCTAGATGTATTGAAAACAAAATGTTTTATATCATGCAAATAAGACATTCAAAACCATTTTAAAAATTGCTAAAAATAATTACTTTTTTTTCTACTGAATTGATTTGATTGAAAAATAACATGGAACTGATTTTTTTTATATTTTCCTCTTTATTTTCTTTTTGTTTTGTCAACTTTTTCAGATTTTTATAACTTAAATACAAAACTTAACCAGCCTGCAATGAGATAACTCCTCATCAGTTTGGTGCCAAAAAGGAGATAACTCATCTTAGCAAGTTGTCAGTTTAGTGTCATGGAGAAGATAATTCATCTGACTATAGTGTGTTGTTCTTTCATAAGATGGTGGCACATTCTTCTGCAAACAAAGAAAACTTGCATATTTACTTTGGTGATATGACAATTTGTAAATGTTTACATAATGTTCTGCCTTTCGTGTTCATTCATGCTTTAAGTTATTTGAAATTATTAAGATTGTTTAAAGTATTTACATATATATTTCTTTTATATATCCTGCTGTAAATATTAGTTTAGTTTATATGAAAATAAAACCTTTTAATCATGCAACAAAGGAAATGAATAGGTTAAAGAAAATGACCCGCCCTTTCTGTATAAAATACTTGTCTAAGACTTTAATATCTTATTCTGTTCTTGAATGCAAACAATGTTTTTGACTGAGATGTCCCAACACCTACATTCACTTTTTCCATATATGTATACCTTATTTAAATTTTTAATTATTGTTACAGATTGTATAATTTATTAAAATCTTAAATGACTTATTTATTATGATAAAAGTGAAGAGTAAAGTGAAGGGCTGATGTATACATGGTTGCTCATGAAGGGCTGATGTATACATGGTTGCTCATGAAGGGCTGATGTATACATGGTTGCTTATAAATAAGGGCTGATGTATACATGGTTGCTTATAAATAAGGGCTGATGTATACATGGTTGCTTATAAATAAGGGCTGATGTATATATGGGTTGCTTATAAATAAGGGCTGATGTATACATGGTTGCTTATAAATAAGGGCTGATGTATACATGGTTGCTTATAAATAAGGGCTGATGTATACATGGTTGCTTATAAATAAGGGCTGATGTATACATGGTTGCTTATAAATAAGGGCAGATGTATACATGGTTGCTTATAAATAAGGGCTGATGTATACATGGTTGCTTATAAATAAGGGCTGATGTATACATGGTTGCTTATAAATAAGGGCTGATGTATACATGGTTGCTTATAAATAAGGGCTGATGTATACATGGTTGCTTATAAATAAGGGCTGATGTATACATGGTTGCTTATAAATAAGGGCTGATGTATACATGGTTGCTTATAAATAAGGGCTGATGTATACATGGTTGCTTATAAATAAGGGCTGATGTATACATGGTTGCTTATAAATAAGGGCAGATGTATACATGGTTGCTTATAAATAAGGGCTGATGTATACATGGTTGCTTATAAATAAGGGCTGATGTATACATGGTTGCTTATAAATAAGGGCTGATGTATACATGGTTGCTTATAAATAAAAAGGAAGTTATTAATAGCATAATATGCCTACCTACCACTGTTAAAAGTTACTGTGAACTCCAAAATACATTCCATGGCTGTATAGACTAGGCTTTGAATTCAGAATTGTCTTACCAACCACAGCTAAAAAGCCTAGTCTATTTTGCTATTTAACCCATAACTGTGAGGAGAAGAGATTGATTTATATATTTACTCTCTGGGTGTTTGTACAAAAGTCAATATTATGATTCCTTGTTCTAAGTTATTAACTATTATGCTACTGACATATTTATAATAGACATTAAATTTTGTTATAAATAAAAACAAAAACGATTTTGTGCTAGGGGTAGTTTCATATCACCCCATATTACTAGAAAACCAAAATATTAACTTAAAACTTAGTCATATTCTTAAATGGCTACATCAGATCAAGACTTTTATATTGATATTCATGCCAAACTTGTTTAGAAATATCTAATCTATCTGCTGTATATAATTACTTCCTCAGATCAATGATTAAAAATGTCTTGAAACAAAAGAAGTCTCTTGGTCTTAGAAAAGACCACTATTCTTAGAACCTGGAGCTATAAAATTGCAAAGAACTGTACCAAATAATACCAACATTGTCACTTAAGGACTTTCAACAAGAGCAACAACTAAAATGGATATCACTTATAACACAAAAAGAAAATAACCATACAATTGAGATGTTAACATTCAACACTATTTCAAACAAAAGAATAGGAAAGAAGCCCCCATCAATACTGGAAAGAGTAATAACATCTAGTGGACTTGAGGAACCTATTTTTCTGAAAAACTATTTCATGAGAAAGATTCTATAAATTTTAGCTTATAATCGCACTGGTGGCTTCATCAATGAATACTGTAATAAATGTTTCCTTATAAGGAAAGGGCTAATATTACCATTAGCATTTTGCTAACACTGACCACTGTACCCAGTTGGTTACATTTTAATTGTTAAAGCCACATGGTTATCAAAACTAAAATTTAAAAAGATCTAATTTTAGTAAAGAGTTATTAGATTGAGCTATGTTTTATTTTATTCCCAAGTTATCACAGTCTATTTTAAAAGCAGCCAAAAAATATTATAAGTAGCAGAAATTATCATTTGTTTTGTTTCTGTTCTTTGTTAAACATTTTTTTTTAATCATATCACCCCGAGCAAGGCGGTAATGCTACTGATGTACAGGGGGCTATGTAAGAGTGAAAAGATTGGAAAAGAGAAAGTCGAAGACCACATCCTAAACAGAGAACAAGGAATGAACCTCTTCACCTGTTCAATAGATGTGGGTGGAGTGTGAACCAGGCGATAGTTTAGTCTATCCACTCCAATTGAAAAAAAAAAAAAAGAAAAAGGAAAAGATTGGAAAAGAGAAAACCGAAGACCACATCCTAAACAGAGAACAAGGAATGAACCTCTTCACCTGTTCAATAGACGTGGGTGGAGTGTGAACCGGGCGATAGTTTAGTCTATTTACTACACAGATGTAGAATATATCTAGAATGAAAACTAGCATGAAAATAAAGACATTCATTAGAAACAAAGAAAAGAGTACTGGATTGTTATGTGATACCCATCCTCTTATATGACAGTGAATACTGGACAATCTCTCCATATATGAGGAAAAAATTGGAGGTAACAAAAATATGGTTCTATTGAGAGATATTAAGAATGCCAAAATAATGAACCCCCAAATTTGGGTCAAAACATGAAAATACCAAAGTGTATTAGAAAAAATTACCAGCAATACATTATTGGAAAAAAAAATTATCAAAGCTCAAAAGAAAAGAAAATTTCAGCATTAAATGATCCACTGGGAGTTGATATTAAACAAACCAAACTGTGCCTACATTCATTTTTTTTTTTTTTTTTTTTTTTTTTGTAAATGCCAATAGATAGAATTCTTTCTTCATCAAGGAGTTCAAAAATTTACTTCTGATTTATATGCATTTTCATGCCAGTTAACATTTTACCAAAATGACACTCAACTAATATCTGTAATAAAACAAAAGAGCAAAGATTTATCAGCTGCCAAACTCCCAATATCTGCAGCTGATTATGTGAGTCAAATTTCAAAGCTTTACTTTCAAAACAACCATCAAGGGAGGTGAATGCTGAAATATTTTTGTTCCAACCAAAAAGGAATTCAAATAAAATTTGATGTTTGATCAGTTAGTCATATTTGAGCAATAGTTTCAGCTATTTCTTGTATAAGTAATTTAGTTGATATAGTAATATATATATACTATATATAAGTATATAGACTAGCATTTATATTTTAACAGTATTAACAATTTTTTTAAAAAATGACATACTACTATAAAGCTTTTGATTTTATAAATATATGCACCTTACAAGATTACCTGTGAAGAAAGTATGTATGTGCTACTAGATGTGTTTCTACAATTTTTAGAATCTAAAGAGAAAAGCATTGTCTAATTCCTTAAATGAATTCAATACCTTTTTATTCTAATGTTATTTCTTTTATTACTTGTTTATACTATAATTTGTGTCCCCAAGTTTTTCCTGTAGTTGGATTGGTTTTCTTATACTAAGGACTGAAATCTATTCCAAAATATTTTTAAATGCCCCTCCAACTGAACAATATCCATGTTACTGCAAGCTCAGTCCAACTTTTAAATTTTACTCAAACACAGCAAAGTAAAAACAAAAATTGATTCAATATTTTAATCCAGGTTTCTCAGGCACACAGACTCTCTCTCTCTCTCTCTCTCTCTCATTAATTCTTGAGAGATTGTAAACTTGGATTATCCCAGTTGGTGCAGTTTTTTTTTTTTAATCTTTTAGGAGGGAGGCAATAGTCTATCCCTCTACAGGTTTGGGGCAAGTGACAAAAGGTTTCTCTTGTTTGTTTCATATTTGTAATTATACAAGCTAAATTCTTCTTCTTCATGTGCCATGTCCCTTCAGGACATAGGTGATCATGGACTTACACTTGGCTCTGTCTCTTGTCACTCTAAAAATTCTTCCTATTGGCATCCCTTCCAAACTTCGCCCTGCCATCCACTTACTCAGGACTATCAAGTAGGCCTTGTGCTGCTTTTCCCTGTATCTCTTTCCCTCTATCTGTCCTGTGAGGCCCTCCTTCCTCATTACATGTCTCAGAAAACTCATCTGTCTTTTCCTGTCTTTAGGTATGAGTTTTCTCCTTGTTTCCATCCTCTCCAACACCTTGTCATTAGTCACATGCACGATCCATGGTAAATACTAGCAAAAAAAAAATAAATAAAAATAGAAGTCAATAGGAAAGGAAATGATCCTTGGTATATCATGACCCAGATAAATGTTACTGTACCAGAAAAAACTATTTGAATTCTTTAGATTCCATGAAATGAATATAAATACTAAAAGGGATTCCTAATAACCCAAAATAAAAAATAAACTTAAAAAGTAATCCAAGGGAAGTAAATCTTTACTATTTTATGTGTTTACTAATAAATAAATAACATTCATTTATGTCTCTTTTTAAAGCTCCTTCTAAGATACTGGCAATTTGGATGATTTAAGAGAATTATTTTTTTGTAATTAAAACCTTAAATTTATTACAATGTAAAAATATCTAATTGATTATAATTAGCTATATTATAATGATCCAATTTCTGCTTGTGATTGTGCTTATTACCATAACATAGTAAAAATAGTACTTTGTATCAAGATTCCTATTGGTACAAAATCGGTAAAATTCTCTCACTTGAAGAATAAAATAACAATTTGCAACTCATTATAATTGATAATTTTTATTATTATTATTATTCATATTAATAATAATGCATGGTCTTTGTTAACATTTTTTGTAACAAGCATACAAAAAATGGTTCATAGAAAGAAAATCTTATAAATATATCATGAGGACTGAGATCTTTGATGTCACATAATATTTCATTGACAAGGATCGATTGTGGGCTATAGATCTCTGTTATTCTCCCTGTTTTAAATTGCGTTGTGCATCGACCATGTAAGGCCTTTATTCAAACTGCATCTCCTACTCTGTAGATTCTAGGATCTATATGTTGAAGTGGTGATGCAATATCAACACTCATTATGCAGGTCTGATATTTGTATATAGAGTTAAACTGGTGCACTCATGGCCATTGCATCCTCTTTTGACATTACATTATATCAATATAATACCTCCATGATAGAACATTGTGTTCTAATGGCAATTTGCTTGGTGGCACCTCTCTACAATATCGTTCTCTGATGGCACATAGGCACACTGGAATCTCAGTCAGATGCCTCACTCCTCTGCAGCCTTGCAAACATATCTCCACAGAATGCTGTACAATTGTTGATGAGTAGCTTGGCAGATAATCCTCTCTAGAAGAATTGAAACTCTAACTGCTGGATGAGGCTGGCAGAATCTTGATGCAGTAACTGCCACTAGATGGAAAATTGATGTGGGTTAGTCTATCATGTTCAAATAATGGTCTGACCTCCATAATGACTGATATCCATTCTCACCCTGCTCCAATTGTCATGTGTATCCAGCTTTCCAACTTCACTGGTGTCAGGTCTATAGACTGGCATGCCTCACAGTCTCTGACCACTGCACAAAATGCTGATTTTGAGACTTCAGGGCTAACCTATTTTACAAAGTATAATGTGTACTTCATGCTGGGTTGCCCAATTTGTTGATCAACTGTTTTTATATGAGCAGATTCCTGTTGTTCTATTGATGCAGTGCACACTTGCTCTGTTTCTTTTTTATGTGCATCTAGCCATCATTGAAGCTTCCTTGTGAGTTGATTGGCTTGATTTACATGAGATCTGATGAGCCCCATGTCAATTGACAACTCATATTCCACAGCTGCTTACCTGAGTGGGCTGAGCCAACATTTCTGACTCCACTTTTGTGTGGTCTCATTTTTCCAGACAACATATTTCTCCCCTCATCACCTTCCCCATATAGGTAAATGGGCAGCATAGTTGATGAAGAATGTAAATGGGCAGTATGGTTGATGAATAATAATAATAAATAAAGTATGAGCACAAAAAATACCAAGAAACTACACATTAATATAGACACAGAAAATCAATCAAAGGAAAAAACTTTTAAATTTATATTAATAGAATCAATAGAAGACAAACTAATAACAAAGTTGTCCCCTTTTTGTAGCAGAAAAAACCTTAGCATCTCAAGCAACTCCAAAAACAGTTTAAAAAACTAGAAATAGTACATTACTGATAGAAGTCAAAGGAAACATGATACTGAAACTCTACTAAGGATGACCAACTTTCATTATATAAAAGTAATGGTTAACCCACACCAATTTTTAAATTCCTCTAAAGGTGTAGTGAGAAGCAGTAAACTACCATTGTGTACACTGCAGGAAATTAAGAACAATAATTCTATCAAAAGCAAAACATTACAGATATAAAAATAATATCCATTAGAAAAAATGATATCAATATCATTACTTTTGATGCATCATAATCATCACAGGAAATAAAAATTGGATATGCAGTTTCCAAAGTAGAACCATGCATTCAAATTCATTCAACTACCAAAGATGTAGACCTGGTAAGAATAAATACAGAAAGAAAAGCTAATATCAAACAAAATACATGAAACAAGAAGTAAGATTTTTAATTCAAGAATTAAAACCATATTGAAAACATTAAAATCAATTGTAAACTTGGAAAATACCCACACCACACAACCAAAACTATTCACAATGTAAATCCAACACAAAATTTACTATCAACAATCTCACAATGTCAAAAAACCCAAAACTTCTCAAAAAATTTCCACAAGCAGAAAACTGACTGAACAAAAACCTATCCAACCTCAATACAAAACAAAATTAAAATCTAAAAAACAAAAGCAACAGAATTAAAAGCATATAAACAGGATGACAACCCATTTTTTTTTTTTTATAAGCGTTTCACCCCGAGCAAGGCATGTCACTGCCACTACTGTGCAGGGGCTATGTAGAGTGGAGAAAGGCTGATTAAATATAGGAAATAACAGAGGGTGGGTGATAGGCGGGTGAGGATACCGAGAATGAGGGTTGGGTAGATGAGAGTGTTGTGAGAATAGTTGGGAGTTAGTGTGATAAGGAAAACAAACAATATAGAAAGTATAAAATATATGGAAATAGATAACCAAAAACCAAAAACATAGTCATCTTTAAGATCCACTCACTAAAATAAAATTATTACCACTAAAATGGATAAATGGAATACAAGCCTCAGACAGTGGGATTGTAGAGGTGTTTATAAGAAAATCAAACAACTCCTGACAACATTGCCTCTAAACAATATGAAACTTATCACAAAATAAATGTATTTTAAGAATAGAGAATTGGCCAAGTACAGGTACTTCAATATTGGTTAAAAAATCAATACTCCATGAAAAACTACAGTTAAACTCAGAGCTAGAACATGGTAGTAAAAGCTTCAATTTATTGAACAATAACTGTTGTATGATACCTTGGTCAGTGTGGAATAATGCCAGGGGTCATTCATGATTGCCATTGAAAATGATAGAATTTTGCCAAGACACTGTTGCTGGGTGCAGAATGCAACAGGTGCAGGCTGAGTTATTGTTTTGACAGACAGAAGTCAAAAAGGGTCAATGCTTGAGGTGGGACCAAATTTAGTAGAAATGCCAAGTGTCAATGAACTATTTAAGTGATGTCAGCTGTCACAGAGAGTCAATTTAGAGGCAGTTTTAGCAGTTCAAGTGTCAAACTTATTTGATTTCTATCCTCAATAGAAGGGACTGGCCTTCTGGCTGGTTTACCTTGTGTGCGTGTGTATTCCAATTCAACCAAAACACTCACTCCACAATACAACTCAGTCACCGAAGAGAAGAAGAACAGAATAAAGATAAAATCAATTATTTTTATTTATAAACAGTGTTGATGTAAGTCATTTTGAAGTGAAAGAGCAAGTCATGTTGGGCCTAGTATATTTCGTCATTTATCAGTGAAGAAGACAACGTTCAGTTCAGGCAGATTCTTGTGAAATTGTTACAAAGATTTTATGGTCTATCATCATGAGAGATTGAAGAATGAGTTAGAGTTTATGAAGAAGCAGAAGTTTATATTCTCAACATTTTGGTTTCAGTTTGTTTTCAACGAAGAAGTGATCTATTACTCTTTGAAATGGTAGAAGTTATTAAATTTGTCATCGTCATCATCATTGGTTCTCAGAAGACGTATATACCAGAGAGGGTATACAACATAACCATATGTTCAATTCATATTCCTCGAAAACACAGAGGGAACAAGAATCAAATAGAATGGCTAATTGGCCAATTTCATACTCCCTTTCTAATAATGAGATATTTTAATGCAAATAGCAAAATGTGGGGATGTAGGAAGCCCTATCAAATTGATAAAATTATAGTATCTCTACTAGAATCATCTGATCTATGTATCCTTAATAACCAAATGCATGTATACCTACACCCAGGCACCAGATCAACATCAGCTATTAACCTAACCATATGCTCCCTATCAATTTTTATGGATTTTCAATAGAAAGGTCATGATGACCAATGTGGTAATGATCATTCACCTATTTTACTAAATATAAACAAACCTATGTCAAAAGAATTGAATCCAAATTAGCAACTACACAAAGCTAACTGGCTAAAATTAAATGAACACTGCTTACCGCAAATCAACATGGAAATTCTCAATAAACCAGAACCAATAATCTCCTTTACAAACATACTAACTCAAATAGCAAGACAAGCAATACCCAAATTTTTCTTTAACTCACATACCAAATCAAAACCCTGATTTTCAGCATTATACAGAAAAACAGTTAAAGCCAGGAAAAAAAATGCTAAATATATTCTTACACAGCCCGACCACAATCTATCTACAAAACTACAAACAAGCTTAAGCAAAAGCACACTGTATAATTAAAAAAATTAAAAGGAGAATCTTGGCAAAACTATATGTTCAGACTAAACAACAAAACCTTAATAAATAAAACTTGAGAAATAATAAGGAAAATGAATGGAAAAACATTACAAACTGCAACAGTCCACTTAACCAAAATAAATGGAGATGAATGCACTGGAAAAAAAAAAGCTAACTTAATAGCAATAGAATTTTAGAGAAACTCCCTAACAAATCACTGCACTCCTAAATTTCAAAAATATAAAAACATTATGGAACAAGAAAAACTCACATTCACTTAAAAAATAAAGAATACAATATTCTCTTTCCTATGATAGAACTAAAAAACTTCATAAACAAAAGTACAAACTCTGCAACAAGTCCAGATAAAATTCATAACCAATTTTTAAAACACCTGCCAGAAAAATCTATTTTACTAGATCAAGGTCTTCAGTGATATATGGTGTTCAAACAAATTTCCTAGATTGTGGTTTGAGTCACTGACAAGTTGCATTTGCAAGATGATGGAGAGAATGGTAAATACTTGAATGGTACGTGTAGAGAAACTTGTATGATCAACTTTGTGATTTATTTGTGATGACTTTGTTTAAGGTCATCAAGTGGTATCAATTTTCTTCAATCTTGAAAAAGCCTATGATACTGCATAGAAGTATTGTATTATAAAAGATATGCACAAGATGGGAATAAAAGAAAGAATGGCTATATTCATCTAAAACTTCCTGTCAGAACATTCAAAGTATGAAATGGAAACACAAGTCAGACTCACACAAGCAGGAGGCAAGAGTACCCTAAGGTAGCATTTTATCAGTTACATTATTTATTCTTCAAATAAATAGTATTATTAAAACCATTACTACAGGAATTGAAAATTCCCTATTTGTAGATGATCTCTTAATATCATACTCATCACCAAAGATGCTGTCCCTTGAAAGATATGTACAATATGTTTAAACAAAATAGAAAAATGGACAAATGAAAATGGATTCTGTTTCTCCAAAATAAAACAAAAAGCTGTTTTGTATCCATTTCTGCAAAAAATGGACCTACCACCTTGATCCAAAATTAAGATTAAATGGATACTTAATTCCATTAGTCCTACAAATAAAATATATCTCTGAATCACTTTAAATAACAAAGTTAACTTCAAGGCACACATTGATTATCTTAAACAAAAATACCAAAAGACTTTGAAGCTTCTAAAAGTAACATCAAAACTGAATTGGGGTGCCAATCAAAAAATAATGCTCAGAATATATAGTTCACACATCAGATCAAAATTAGTATGTATCATTTATTTATTTTTTTTTTATAAGCATTTCACCCCGAGCAAGGCATTTCACTGCCACTACTGCGCAAGTGCCACAATTAAATCCCATCTTAAAAAACTACAAACCTTACAAAATCAAGGATTGAGATTAAATCTTTCAGCATTCCAGACCTCACTCTTCTATATAGAAAGCCAGTGAACCCCCTATATCTCTGAAATGGAAAAAATAATTCCTCCAATATATGCAACTAAAACTACAATTCAACCCAAATAACATCAAACTCAGGGATGAGTTTCATATCAAATTTCCCCTTCAACATTATGCCTATTGGGAAATTGAAATATCTAGTACTAAAAAAGCAGTGTGGCTGTATGGAGCACCAGTTGTACTCTGTCTTTTCAATCACAATCGGTGAGACTACCGCAAAACTCTACAATTAAAGCACAATCAGTCAACTCATCAGCACCTGCAGCCCTTCTGATGTTTCATTCATGCTCATCTTATCCAGTAGCTGAGGCTCAGAAATTTACATAAGCCATAAGTTTGTCTTGAAAAATCTCAGAGCTCTAAGATCAAGTTCTTAAACTGCATCTTTTGGATTGACGATATTTTCTTCTATGTTTTTTACATGTGAGACACATACGAGCATGTTTTGCTCCAGGAAGAAAGTTGTTTTCCCTTCTACAATATATATATATATATATATATATATATATATATATATAAAAGAGATAGCTACTAAAACACATGTACCCACTAAAAAATAATGTTTATAGTAATAATAAATAATAAATTACTAAAAAGATCCAATTAGATATTACTGTTGTTTACATTTTGGCTACAAAAATGAAGCTAGCAGATATAGATTTTTAGAAGTTCCAATAAGAGATGTGCATATAAGGAAATTCAAACTTGCTCTATGAAGATGGGTCTCCTGTAGCTAATTTGGTAATGCCACACTTTGATTATAGGAGTAGTTTTGCTGATACAGGTTTGATTCCTGTCATGAAGCACAATTTTCTTTAATAGGACTTCTCTATTTGGCAGGTTGTTATAAATTTCACTGTTTAAGGAAAATTAAAACCAGGGATAGCAACACAAACACTTTTGCCTACTAAAATGTTTATAGTAATAAGAAGTAAGTCATTTAGTCTGTGTGTGTGTGTGTCTCTCTCTCTCTCTCTCTCTATATATATATATATATTTCAAATAGGTTTCAGAGAGTATTATAATCTCCAGTATAATACCATGAATGTACATTTACAGATGTATTTATATAGGGTAAATACAAATATAAAATTTATCACTTAGCTGTTTGATGTTTATGGTAAGAAAAGAAAAGTTTCAAAATTGCTATGGCTTCCAAAACTTACACAAAAATTAGCCTATTGTATCAAAAGGGGGATGTGTGTTGTGGTGCAGTGGATATTGGCTCGGAATGAGAAATCAGAGAGCCAAGTTCAAATTCCAGTTGATATTCATTGCATTCACTTACATGCAAATACCCTTAGGAAGGGTATTAATCTGTCTCTTCCCTCCAGCTACGGGTTTGATAGCAGGACAGATTGGGTTCTATAGCCCTGGTTGGAAACCAGTCTACCAGAGAAAGAATTGATAACCTATTTCAGGAAAATTTCTGCCCAGTCACTCATGTCTCTTTTGAGACATGATCATCCAAGTACATATCATGTATGGCACATAACTGAAGGAAATCAAAAGGATATTAATAAAACTCATAGCTAATATTAAAACAATTTATTCAATGTGGCTTCCATTATTTTCAATTAGAAATTGAACACAACTCAACTATAAAGTTTTTGGATGTTTTAGAGCATTCTGTGTTGATGGCATTTTTGATATGATGTTGTGATAGGTCTTAGATAACCTTTCTCCCAAATACTCCATATAGAATATGATTTATGAAGTTCAGGACTGGGCTCAGGGGAATGCAGAGTCTATTATGGCTAGAAGTTTGGTCTTATAGATAACTTGGTCTTATAGATAACCTGGTAACATTCTTGTTACTTGGTCTTATAGATAACTTTCTCCAAATACTCCATATGATGTAATTTATATGAAGTTCAAGGACTGGGCTCAGGGGAATGCAGAAGTCTATTGGCTAGAAGTTGGTCTTTATAGATAACTTGGTCTTATAGATAACTTATAGTAACATTCTTGTTACTTGGTCTTATAGATAACTTTCTCCCAGATACTCCATATGATGTAATTTAGCAAGTTCAGGACTAGGCTCAGAGAGGAATGCAGAGTCTATTGGCTAGAAGTTGGTCTTATAGATAACTTGGTCTTATAGATAACTTATAGTAACATTCTTGTTACTTGGTCTTATAGATAACTTTCTCCCAAATACTCCATATGATGTAATTTAGCAGAAGTTCAGGACTGGGCTCAGGGAATACTGAGAAGTCTATTGGCTAGAAGTTGGTCTTATAGATAACTTGGTCTTATAGATAACTTATAGTAACATTCTTACATTACTTGGTCTTATAAAGATAACTCTCCCAAATACTCCATATGATGTAATTTATAGAAGTTCAGGACTGAGCAAGGAGATACCGAAGTCTGTTGGATAGAAGTTGTTATAGATAACTTGGTCTTATAGATAACTTATAGTAACATTCTTGTTACTTGGTCTTATAGATATTTCTCCCAAATACTCCATATGATGTAATTTAGCAAGTTCAGGACTGGGCTCAAGGGGAATACGAAGTCTATTGGCTAGAGAGTTGGTCTTATGAATAACTTGGTCTTATAGATAACTTATAGTAACATTCTTGTTACTTGGTCTTATAGATAACTTTCTCCCAAATACTCCTTATGATGTAATTTAGCAAGTTCAGGACTGGGCTCAGGGGAATGCAGAAGTCTGTGGCTAGAAGTTGGTATTTATAACGTCCTAACTTGGTCTTATAGATAACTTATAGTAACATTCTTGTTACTTGGTCTTATAGATAACTTTCTCCCAAATACTCCGTATGATGTAATTTAGCAAGTTCAGGACAGGCTCAGGGGAATGCAAGTCTATTGGATAGAAGTTGGTCTTATAGATAACTTGGTCTTATATAGATAACTTATAGTAACATTCTTGTTACACTTGGTCTTATAGATAACTTTCTCCCAAATACTCCATATGATGTAATTTATGAAGTTCAGGACTGGGCTCAGAGATGAGAAGTCTATTGGCTAGAAATTTGGTCTTATAGATAACTTGGTCTTATAGATAACTTATGTTAACATTCTGTTACTTGGTCTTATAATTTCTCCCAAATACTCCGTATGTAATTTAGCAAGTTCAGGACTGGGCTCAAGGGGGAATACAGAAAGTCTATTGGCTAAGTTGGTAAAGTTAGCTTTATAGAATTTTCCTTGACTGTGTATCTGTGACAACATTTTCAGTTTGCACAGAGTAATTCTGTAAGTAGTTGGCCTTGCATCTTGGCTAAACATGGTACGTCAGGATCTTTCAGCAGGCATCAGCACCCGCCTTTTCATCTTGCTTATTGATGAATGAGAAGCATCTTTTTTGCATCTGTATTCGATGTTTTTCACCTGAATGTGTGCTTAACAAGTTACTGTTTGTTTAGGCATTTCTAATCAGCATATTTGGTAAAGATTTTCTTATTCAAGAATATTTTAAGAAAAAACTTGAGTTAAATGTGTACTTTCTAGAACAGTCTCAGGGTTTACATTTTAGTTCAGCATCTTATGAATGATTGTTTTTTGTTCCTTTACAGTTTTGGTCTACAGATTAAGTTTTTTTGCTGAATGTCTTTTTTGGGATACTGTTTTCTATGTCTGTGACCATCTTTTATTTTTACTATTGCTCAACTAATACAATACCCAGGAGTAATAGATGATTACAAAATGTTTTTAGGGGATTCAGGTCAAGAGCTAGGTGTGCATATGAGAATATTTAGGATATATCTCGACTTTAAGAGGCCAAGATTGTAGTGATCAGGGAAGCATCCTTTTTGGAGTCTGTTCCACGATTCTGGAAAGTAAGCTGTTTGAATGGAACTTCTGCCTCACCAGTAGAAATATGTAAGGAATGTGGATTAGTTGACTGAGTGTTTGTGGAATGGTGAATCCTAACTTTGAATGTCTGTCTAGGGGAACAAAGAAATCTAGGTTACCCAAACATCTGCTATGTAAATAGCAATAGAGTAGAGAGTCAAGCAATGTTTCATCTGTAAGAAAGGGTTTGTAAGGTGGAAAACAATTCTTAACTCACAAGGCTTAAGTGCTTTTGATGTTGGTTGAGTCTGAAAATATGTATTGGGCAGCTCCAGGATAGATGTGACAGCAATACTCCTATTTTGGTCTTAACATTGAGCAAAGACACACCAACTATGCTTAAAATTCTTTTAGGGTTTATATGTATATAAAGCAAACCTGACATTCTTTACTGTTTGTCCTTCTGTGAAGCCATTTCCCATTATATTCTAGCATAATAGGTGTGTAATTATTAGCGGATGTTATATTGTATGTTTTGCATTTCATTGCACTTTAATTTGGAAAAGACTTTTAATTTTAGTGAAATTTTTCCTTTTTTTACTTTGTGTATTTGTGTGTGTATTGATATTTTTATTGTATTTTACAGCTTATTAACTTTTTGCAAAATATTTAAAGTGAGAAAATATTTTTAGATTGTAACAATTTAGGGTGGACAATAATGATTTTTATTGATACATGTCCTACTAATTTACCCATAGCTGGATGGAGAACAAGTGTATTCATGCCTTTGTCATGGGTATTTGCATGTAAATAAATATAACAAACCCAACAGGAATTGGAACTTCACTCACCAGTCTCTAATTCAAAGTTATTATCCATTATATCACCTGCACATTCAAGCTTATAGAACCTGGTATTCCCTAGCAGTCACCCATCTAGATACTTACCAGGCTCAGCATTGCTTAACTGCAATGGTCATATATGAACTGATGTTTCAATCAATCAAATTCTTCTTTTATAATATAGATTTTCAGAATCTTCTCCTATACATAAACACAATCACACAAATGCTGAAAAATTCTTGACTCTGCTCACTTTTCAAAATCTGACCATATAACAACATTCTTTAATTCCTTCTTTGTCTGAAGATAATTTTTCAGCACCCAATTCATACTTATATCAGGAAAACTATATTTTTTAAAATTTGTTTACCTGATTAGTAAAAAATGATGCCAGATGTCCAAATTAACAGATTTGTTGACAAGAACAGAGCAGACATTCATTCAGTTTATAATTTTTCTTTGCCATTTCCTCTAACTCCTCCCACCCCAACAATCCACTTCCATGCCCCACACAGTCCATCCTAGTCCTGCTTTCTGTTAACGATGGGTTTTGTGCCTGCAGTGCTGTCTTTGAGTGTCACGGTTGAGATATTCAGCAGTTTATCTGACAAGTGAATGACATGCTTGTGTCATCACTTCCTTGGCTGATTGACAAAGCTGTCATCAGAAATTTATCCTCACACTCTCCCCACAGTGACATTTAGATAAGTAAACAAGTTCTGGCATAAGCCTAACGCTTCCCCACCTCTTTGAGTTGTTTTTAAATTACATTATTTCCAAGTTTTTCTTCTCTCCTCCCTAAGTATTTTTTGTTATGAAGTACTGAGTAAATCCTGCCAATAAATACTAATTTCATGTCTACATTTTCAAAAAGAATTGTCATAGGCTGCTCCCAAATTAGAAAAAAAGATATCTGTTTAGTTTTGGCAATCTGCCTGTCAGAAATCACTTCATATCTCTGGCCTACCTGTTGGCTGAGATAGTTGCATATTTCCCACTGAATATTTTTGTGTTTAGGAAAAATTTTGCTGATCTATAAAGTAAATAGTCTTTCTCCTGATTTTGACTGAATTCTGCTGCAAAATGTTATTACCATTTAATTGAGTCAGAAGTAATTTTGGGAGACCAGATGTAACATATCACTCAATAAGTCCCGGGTCTGACATATAGATGGCACCACTAAAAATCTACATGATTTTTATGAAGTATTAACCTTCAAATGTCATGTGACAAAATTTGGGTCTAATTGGATTACTAGTTTTCAAATTACAGTTATTTAAATGAAGCTACTGTTGTAAATTTTCAAAACAATGGAAAAATCTAAATTTTGTGTGTTGATAAAGCATTGCTTTCTGATGGGAAAAATACTGGTTAAGCAAAGCAATGGCTTGATAAGTGTTATTTGAACTCTGCTCCATTAAAACAATGGTTAAAAGGTGGTATACTGACTTTGAATGTGGTTGTACAGACACAAATGATGCTGAACTTTTAGGTCACCCAAAATCGGCAGTTGTCTTGGAAAACACCAAAAAAATCCACAAACTCGTTTTTGCCAATCGTAAATTGAAGTTGCATGAAATAGCAGAAGAGTGGAACATATCAGAAGGTAGTGTATTCACCATTTTGCATAAATGTTTGTCACTGTGTTCAGAGTGGATGCCATGTTTGCTTACAGTCAATCAAAAACAATGTTTTGATGAATCAAAGCGTTGTTTGCAACTGTTTAAATGCAATAAGAAGTAAGTTTTTGCATAAATATATGACAATGGATGAAACATGGGTCCATCACTTCACTCCAGAGTCAAATTAGCAGTCAGCTGAGTGGACAGTTGCAGGTGAAAGCCATCCAAAGTGACCAAAGATGCAAACATCAGCAAGAAAGTTTTTGGCCTCCGTATTTTGGGATACATAAGGTATTTTGTTCATTGATTACCTTGAGAAAGGAAGGACCATCAACAGCAAATATCAGATGTATCTTCTCACCAGATCTCTTCAACCTATACAGCAAAATAATTCTTAGAATGCTAGAAGTTCTGCCAGGATTTGTCAGTGTTGGCTGTAATATGAACAATGTAAGATATGCAAATGATACATTGCTGATTGCAGACACAGAAAGTAAACTACAAGCCCCCCTACAAGAAGTAATTGCAGAAAGTGGAAAGAAAGGACTACATATAAACTACAAGAAAACTGAATACAAGATAATCAGTAAAAAAAGAAGCCCAAAATGCAAAATCCAAGTAGAGGATTTAAAAATCAAGCAGGGACAGAAATGTAGATACCTGAGAAGTGTCCTAAGAGAGGATGAAAGTGGGACACTGAGATATGAAGGCATATTGGTATGGCCAAGGGTGCATTCCAGAAGCTGAATAGAGTATTGAGAGACAGGAATGTTTTGGTGGAAATAAAGAAAAGAGTACTGGACTGTTGTGTGATCTGTCCTTCAATATAGCATCAAATAATGGACAATCTCATCAAAGAAAAGACATGAAGTAACCAAAATGTGGTTATACCACGGACAGAATATGGAGAAGATGGACACAAAAAGGAAATTTATACTTAATATCAGGAAAAGACAGCTGAAGTTTCTGGGACATGTAGTAAGGAAAGAGGGCTTGAAGATTTTGATGCTCACAGGATGGATAGAGGAAAGGAGAGATAAGGGAAAACAATGCATGACATACTTGAGGGACTTGAGTAGATAGATAGCAGAGTGGGGTTTGAGTGGGATAATGGGAAAAAGGTTGTTAAGAGCTACAAGGGATAGAGAAATGTGGGAAGCCATGATCACCTACGTTCTTAACAGAGATGGCATATCAAAGAAGAAAAAGAACTTAAGAAGACAAAAACTAAAAATGAACACCTTGTAAAATACCACTATAATAAATTCAAATATATACACTATATACAAATTCAAACAACTAAGATAACAAGTCTCCCCACAAAAATTAAACAAAAAATGTGAAGAAATAAACAAATTAAGTAAATTTGTTTTATTTATAAGTTAAAGTGCTCAAAACAGAGCATATGTAAAAATAAAAGAGGACATTGAAGTCAACACCCAGAGGCAACAGTTTGTTTCATGCTAAATTATTTCCAGAATGAGAAAGGTTGCTAAATGAAAGGTTTGAAGTAATGTCCAGCTTCAAACATATCAGAAAATATATTTTATAATCATACAAACCCGCATGAAAATGTTTACAACCCTTGAAAAGCTCCTCCTTTTTTTTTGAAATTCCAGTTATTTTAAACTTTCAGCTGTGCATTCTGAAAGTTCTTGTTGTGTGTTTGAAAAAAAACATTGCAGAATCAATTGATATAAAACACTTGAAAATACCGAAAGGTTGAAACCAAGGCTGCATAACTGACTGACTTCTAAATAAACACACACACACACACACACACACACACACACACACACACACAGAGGGATGAATAAATTGTTGTCATTTTAGGTTTTTTAATTTTGCACATGTGTATTGTTTGTTTTTGATTTTGTCAACTGCACAATATAATAGTGGGCACCACCTATGAGAAAAAGGGCAACTTGACATAATTCACTCTGTCAAAAATTTGGAAACGGCATACTGTACTTTTTGGCATTCATGCCATGCTCAAGTGCAAATATTTCAGAGAGTTTAGATATCAATCTGAAGACAGGACAATGCAGAGGATTCAGAAAGAGCTGGATGATATATCCAGTCAACATCATTATGTTTGGAGTGATCACTAGTGATGGCAATATTATGCCTCTATTCATCTTCCCACATGGCCTCAAACTCAACACAGTGGCCTACATCAAGTGCCTTGAGGAAGTAGTGTTGCCCTGGGTCAAAAGGGCGACTGCTGAAAGGTGATATATCTGGCAACAAGACTCTGCACCATGTCACACAAGCAGGAGAACCCATTCATGGCTGCCAAACAATTTCTGTGACCATATCACCCCTTACATATGGCCATCTAACTCCCAAGACTACAACCCTCTTGATTATTATATATGGGGTGCAGTTGAGCAAGAGACCAACAAAATTCTTTGTACGTCTATTGAACAGGTGAAGAGGCTCATATTTTGTTTCCTGTTTAGGATGCAGTTTCCAGTTTTCTCTTTTCCAATCTTTTCACTCTTTATTTTTTTTTTTCAATTGGAGTAGATAGACTAAACTATCACCCGGTTCACACTCCACCCACGTCTATTGAACAGGTGAAGAGGCTCATCCCTTGTTTCCTGTTTAGGATGCAGTTTCTGGTTTTCTCTTTTCCAATCTTTTCACTCTTTATTTTTTTATTTTTTTTTCAATTGGAGTAGATAGACTAAACTATCGCCTGGTTCACACTCGACCCACGTCTATTGAACAGGTGAAGAGGCTCATCCCTTGTTTCCTGTTTAGGATGCGGTTTCTGGCTTTCTCTTTTCCAATCTTTTTACTCTTACGTAGCCCCCTGCTCATCAGTGGCGTTATCGCCTTACTTGTGGTGATATGATTACAAAAAAAAAATACCAAAGATAAATTGAAAGCAAGGATTATAGCAGATTTCACCAACTTAAACAAACAGACTCCAGAAGAGATGCAAAAGATTCTGAAGTCACCTGGAGGCCTTGATTGAAGCCAATGGCGATTTTATTGAATAAATTTACTCTTTAGTAATTCAAGATATTTTCTGTAATTTTGGTAAATATATCTGTTAGAGTGGGATGTTAGTGTTATTTTCATTTCTGCATAATTTAGAAGACAATTTAGCCATCTCACACTGTACATATATAAGTAAATGTTGATGAATGTAATATAGCAGCAACTCTACATAAAAGCTTATGAATCTTTATTTAACTAATTCAGCTTTTGCATTGAAAATTTTTATTTTATTATAGTGGATGTTTATAAGCTAGAAGGGAGATGGGATGTGCTTATTTTATTACCACAATGAATCATAAGTTGATTATTATTATGTTTTTCAAAATACTATTTGTAAATTTATATACATATTATAAGCTGATACATGTTATATGAAGGGAGATAGAGTATGTTAAAAGATAGATATTTTTCTGTAAAAATAAATGTTTTGCTCATTATTCAAATACAGAATTATTGACAGACTTAAATAGTTAGGAGTTGTTCAAAGAAAATGTTGCATTCTTTGAGTACCATGGTAAAGTTCTGAAACTTTTGATTCTATAGCAGATAAATAAAGCAAAATTAACAAAAAACCATCTCAGAAGTTATTCCATTTGGCTAAACTCATAAGGACCCCACTAACTGGCATACACATCAAAAATGTTTTACTGCAATGTTGTAATTACTAAAAAATAGGTTCAATGATTCTTAATGTTTTAAAGGTAAAAAAGACTGTGAAATAAATATAGAGAACAAGATTTGTAAAATAAATCTCTAAAAAGGAAAAATACAGAATTCACACCGGTCATTTCACTGTCGTGATTTGTAGTTGTAGCATGAAAAGCTTTCATACCTAAAAACATCTTTGTTGGATCAAAGTGTCTGGAAACATGACACTTTGTGGTTATGAAATAATTTATCACTGAGAACATTTTAGTCGAATCGATGTCTATAAATCTGACATTTTGTATATGTCATTATGGTAGCTTAAAATGATTTGTTTTGTATATTTAGTATAATTTGGAGTTAAAGTTTGTGTTTTGTGGTGGTCAAATTATAGATTGTACAGGAAAGTGACTCTCCCATTCCTGCTTCCACCATTACTTTCACTCTAGTCAATAAACCCCCATGATTCTTCTTGACAAGCATAAGTATCATTCCTTAGCTGACCCTTAAGCAATTATCTTGTTTTGGTTTTAATACTGATACATCAGAGAAGATTATTAGCAACTGGACAGAAAAGGTCAAAAATGGCTTATTGCTATTTATGTAGACAAGGTAAGAGTTCAATGGTTTGAACATTAGAATAGAGATTAGAGGTAAATGGTGAAAAATTCACTGATATTCAAAATTCTCTTATATTTATGCATATTTTGCTATAACTCCAAATCAAATGGAAGTAAGAGCAAGATTGTGTTTTACCAAGTAGACCGAGCTTGTATATTTTGAAAATCAGCATCTCAGCTCCTGTCTCTGAACTGACTTCCCAGCCACCAAGATGATTACCTCTGTTATGATCATTAATCAGAACCTATTATAAAAAAAAACAGTCTAAATTCAAACATGAGATGCTGATTACATGTTTTTTTTTTCTGAGCTATATATTTTATTCTATTTTTGTATACAATGTCAAAACTGTGTTCTTTGACACTTATGGAAAATACATCAATATTTTAGCTATAAGACAAAAAAACATTATGATGTGGTGAAAAAGTACTTGTGTGTGTGTCTATATATATATATATATTCATTTGTAAACATGTTATTATAGAACCTATGTTTCTACCATGTGGTATCTTCAGGCAATTTGCAATAACTGATTTTACTATTTAAAAAAAAAAACGCTCACATATGGGGATCTTTTATGAATGCACAATTTTCAAAATTAAAAGTTTTCAGTAAGAAACAGGTCATTGAAAGTATTGTCTATTTGCTAGCCACTACTTTTTCCCATCTTTCTGGTAGCATTTGATTTCCATGTCAAAAAATCATTTCTTTTGAAGCTAACCGTCAGATGACCCATTTTTTTGGCATCTTTTTAAGAATGGTAGTGCTGCTCAGCCAGGTTATAGGTCATTGATCAGAATAAGTGATTATCAGAAGTGGCAATGTCTGGTGAATACGGCGGGTGGGGTAGGGCTGTTCATTTAAGCATTTCCAAGTTGGTTTTGCAACATCTGGCCTCGTATTGTCATGTTACAAAATCACTTTGTCATGTCTCTGCTCATATAGCAGCCATTTTTTCTTCAATGCTCAGCTCAAATGCATCAGTTATAGTCGATAATGATGTTTTTGGTTGGTTTGAGCAGCTCATAATAAACTAAACCCAGCTGATCCCACCAAATGCAGAGCAGAAGCTTCAAACCATGAGTATTTGGTTTTGATGCTGATATCGATACATGACTGGGCTTACTCCATGGTCTTCTGCACTTAGGGTCATCATGCAGTATCCACTTTTCATTGCCAGTCATGATATAATCCAAAAAACCTTTACTTTTCTGCTGTTGAAGCAGCTGTTCACATGTGACAAGACTGTTTGACATCTCTCAGCTTCAACTCATACAGCACCTAATATCCTTACTTTTGAATCATTCCTAATGCTTTAAAACATTTTGAAACTGTTGTGTGATCAATTCCTAATAGTTCTGCAAATTCAGCTTTTATCTGGCATAAATCTTCAGGAAGTAATTCCCCAATTCTTTGTATTTAAACATTTTGATGTGCTAGAACATTCTTTATCTTCAACATCAAAATTATTATTTTTGAAGCATCTAAACCAATCTCTGCTTGTTGTTTCCAACAAAGCATCGTCGCTGTAAGTCTCAACAAGAATTCTGTGTGCTTCAGCTACAGATTTCTTTTGAATAAAGTAGTGCAGTAAAATTCCCTGCAAATACACTTACTTTGGCACAAAATTTGTCCAGTTTAACACTATGAAAAACAAAGTTGTTTACACTTCAGCAAAATGATATACACTGAATTTCAAACTTGTGTATCGTACTTCTTTATAGATGCATTACTATCTGAAACTACATGCATAGAGTTCTTGGAACATCATCTGTTGGAAAACAGCAGGAATTTATTTGAAGTCTTAATATGTATGTATGAATTGGGATTATGTAAATTTATATTTTATCAAGAACATCTAACTTTATATTTTATTTAAACCTTTGAAATTAAAGAAAAAGATGCTTATTTACTTTTTATTACTTAATATAATTATCATACTAATATTGAGTTATTTCTAATGTTACTTGTTCATTTTCACTAGTTACAAAACCACTAAATAATGTACCAATCTTAATATCTGAACAATGTAGCAATAATTGTGCCTCAAATTAATACAATGGTTGGGGTCTCATTCTTAATCTAATTTATCTGCAAAGTGGTCACATTCCTCAAAGTATATCTGTGGATGTCAGCAGCCAATCACAACTTGTTATTTTACAGCTGGTAAATGGACCCTGGGTTATGAACTTGACAATAGATGAATAGCAATAACTGAGTCAATTCCGAAATTCAGTGCTCAACCAATGAGCAGCTTCAAAAAGAATCACATGACCAGACTTGTATAATTGGCTCTCTTCAACCTTATTACTTTATTACTGCTATCTATTTAATTGTATAGTGATAATATATATCAAGCAAAATCTTCTTCAGCTTCCTTCTTTCCTTCTCTTCTTGGACAGACAGAACACAATTCTATTTCTAATTCTGGTATCTGTCATATATATGTTCACTTTAAACCCACTCCCTCTGTAAGAATTCCAGATTTCCATTATCTGTTCAGTCTAATATTTCAATTATTATCTACAAATGCCATTATAGTGACAATGAAAGCAGAGATGATAATAGTAAATTGGAATTCATCACAGAGAAGATAATTTCATTGTTTATTTGTGGGAAAAGCATGAATAAGTGAAAAATGGTGAATGAGAAAAACTCTACCCAGGGAATGGCATGCCTCCACTAATGATAATGATGTGCCTCACAGACAATGTTTTGTAATTTGATAGAATATCTTAATAAAGATATCAAGCTTTAATAGAATTATTAAATTGATCTTGTAATCATATATCTACTTCTGTTAAGGTTTGTGCTGATACATATTTATAAGCAAAACTTTGAAATTACCTGAAGTGAAAGTGACAGATATATTTATAGACAATTGTTTCTTACATATGTATTTATTTATTTTTATACTTGTTTCACCCCAAGCATGACTGTACTGCCACTGGTGTGCAGGGGGCTACTTAAGAGGAGAGCAATTAAAAAAAAAAGAAACAGGTTAACGGATGTGTCAGAGAATGGGTAAGAGAAAGATGAGAATACTGGTGTGAAGAGAGTTACATGAGAGTAAAAGTTAGAAGAACAAGATAAAGGAGGTGTCGGGGAAAGGATAAGAGAGTTAGGGAGATAAGAGATGACAATTGACATTGCAGTTAAATTCTTGTAGATTGTGGCTATCAGGGAAACAAGTATATAGAAGGGAGCTCCACAGGTAGAAAGCGTGAGAAAAGAAGCTGTTAGAGTAAAAGTGTCAGGTGCGATTTGACTGTAAACAAGTGAGACCTTGTTGCCAGTCTGGTAGCTTAAGTAAATTTGTGTAGAGTGGGGACCAAGGAGCTAGAAACCATGAAAATATATGCAGAAGAGACATCTCTTCAGTGAGAAAGTGACTGGAGTTGAGCTACCAGGTTGGAATTGATCACATTGCAAATTTGTCTTTGGATTTTGCCTAGAACCCTGAGATGAATAGCAGGAGTGCCCAACCAAATGCGACAACAATATTCAATGCACAGGTGGATGGTAGATTTGTATATGTGCAAGATGGATTCAGACGAGGAAAACCTCCTGGTCTGACACAGTGACCTGACCTTCCTAGCAGTAGATTTAGCTATTGATTCAATGTAGTTGTTCTACTTGAGGTCTGCAAAGAGAGTGAGGCCAAGGAAGTGCAGTGTATTACTTTGAGGGAGACTAGCATGCTGATGGTGGGTAGGAGAAAGTGTCTGTGGAATTTAAAGGATAGCAGCTTCATTTTTAGTTGACCCCACCACCTCTCAGCCAAAAGATAAAATAATTATTTTTCTCTACTGGCGTTAGTACACGTGCGTTTGGTTTAGGATCAGCTTTGAAATATTCTTAAAAGTAAGTTATAATTTTGCTTTGATTTTATTTTATTTTCTGTGGAAAATTTTAAAATAGTTTCATGGTTATTTAAAATAGTGTTATTTACCTTTTTTCAAAGAATTTTCTTTGGCCAGTGAATAATTTTGTCCTTTTTATTTAAAAAAAAAAAGAAAAAAAAAGCCCTGTTAAATTCCTTGTTCGTCTTTTGCCTGGTCATTGTCTAGTTGACCCCACCACCCCTCAGCCAAAAGATAAAATAATTATTTTTCTCTACTGGCGTTAGTACACGTGCGTTTGGTTTAGGATTAGCTTTGAAATATTCTTAAAAGTAAGTTATAATTTTGCTTTGATTTTATTTTGTTTTACTTTTTGTGGCAAATTTTAAAATAATTTCAGGGTTATTTAAAAGAGCGTTCTTTACCTTTTTTCAAAGAAATTTCATTGACTGGACTTTAACTAAGTTAAAACTTAGTTAACTCATCACCGTTACCTTTTTTTTTCTTTCCTTTTCGTCAATTGGAGTAGATAGTCTAAACTATCACCCGGTTCACACTCCACCCATGTCCATTGAACAGGTGAAGAGGCTCATCCCTTGTTTCCTGTTTTGGATGCGGTTTCTGGTTTTCTCTTTTCCAATCTTTTCACTCTTAATTTTTGTTTTTCAGTTGGAGTAGATAGACTAAACTATTGCCCGGTTCACACTCCACCCACGTCTATTGAATAGGTGAAGAAGCTCATCCCTTGTTCCCTGTTTAGGATGTGGTTTCCGGCTTTCTCTCTTCTAGTCTTTTCACTCTTACGTAGCCCCCGGCACATCAGTGGCGTTACCGCCTTGCTCGGGGTGATATGATTAAAAAAAAAAAAAATTAAAATTTATGAGCCATTTCTCAGCCCATCCTTTTCAAGATATACAGCGAGGTTAGCTTTTTCAGTCTTCACAGATTTCTTATTGAGGCGGGAGTAAATGGTGGTGTCATCAACATAGATACCTACTTGGGACCTAATTAGATCATGGTGATCACTGATGAAGATCAGAAAAAGCATAGGACCTGATGGTTGTTAGCATATCAGCAGTAGACACTATGCATAAACTTTGCACATGATTATATACAAGTAAAACAAAATTAATTCTTGATAACAGCTAAAAGTATAGCCAAAATTGCTTGAATATACAAAACCTTTGGACAATGTAATTTGAATCCTGAAAAGAAAAAAAATCTTTAGAACACATAAAAAATTATATAAAAACTAAATGTTAATACCTTGTCCATCATTTTTTATGAAACGTGTGTATATATATATATATATATATATATATATATGATATGAGGGGTGTGAGTTGTGGTAACAAAAAATAACTGTAAAACTGTGTTGCTAAAAAGTACTATACATTTTTTCATGCTTTTTCATGCTTTGATATGTGCATGACCTTGACATTACAATATAAAAAATTCCATGTTGGATAATTTTCATGTTATAATGAACATTAAGTAACTTGTCAATCATCATAAGAAGAAAATTTACTGTATTTTTTAGCAACACAGTTTTGCAATTATTTTTCTTACCACAACTCACACCTCTGAAGATGATCTCAGAAAGAGATTGAAAGTACTTAGGAATATCGAGAAATAAATAATAAAATCATCTGTCAAAGTTACAGCTCATTGCTTACATCTTTCAATTATTATACACGAAAGATTATCCATGAGTATGAACGGATTTTATTAAAAATCAGTAGACATAATGTTTGCAATTTATTTAATTTGACATATATGTGTGTGTGTGTGTGTGTGTGTGTGTGTGTGTTTTGTACAACAAAATGCCAATACATACATAAGAAGGAGGACCATGGTGAGAAATGTCAAACTATAAAAACAAATGGTTTAATGATATCGCTTAAAAACAATTGAAACAGAAAAAAAAAGCCCCACTTAAAAAAAAAAAGGAAAACCCGAGGCAAGATTTTCTTCCAACAAAACTAGTTATGGATATATGTCAGAAAAAATTTACAATTCAGGGTAGAAAAATAGGTAATGTTCAGAAAAGCAGGAAGAGAAAAAAAATTCCCCATCATAAACCTTCACCAAGAGACCCAAATAAATCTAATTAGAGCTTGCAAACTTTTGGTTTGCACAGAGAAGTGTTTGACTGCTTCATCAAAGCCACTAGGACAATACACACACACACATATATATATGCGTGTGTGTATATCTATCTATCTATATATATATATATATATATATATATATATATATGTATGCATACATGTATATATATATATATATATATATATATATATATATATATATGTAATTTCTCTTCCTAATTCTTTCACACTCTGTAACTCCTCACATTTTAGTTGCTTTACTGCCTTACTTGGGTGTCATACTGATAAAAAAAATGATATATACACATGCATATACATTACACACACACATACACAGGTTCCTGACACCAAAACAAAGTGAAATGTTTAAATGGTCACCCTACCTCAATGCAATAACTCATAACAAATGTTCAAAATGTTCCCCATTTGCTTCTACACATGCATGAACCCATCAAATTCTTCTTCTTCTACGTGCCCTATCCCTTCAGGACGTAGACAATCATGGCTTTCCACATTTCCCTATCCTTGGTGGCTCTGAGAATGCCTTCTCCTGTTACACCATGCAACCCTCGTTCCATCATCCACCTGATTAGGTCCTTCAAATATGTCATCTGTTGCTTTCCCCTGTCTCTTTTTCCCTCTATCTGGCCTGTTAGTATCAGGTTCTCCAAGCCCTCCTTCCTCATTGCATGTCCCAGAAACTTTAGCTGTCTCTTCCTGATGCTCAGTATTAATTTCCTTTTTTGTTTCCATCATTTCTAAGACCTCATCATTGCTCACATGCTCAATCCATGATATTTGCAGCATCCTTTTGTAGAACCACATTTCAGTTGCTTCAAGTTTTTCCTTCATCTTCGATGATATTGTCCAGCATTCACTGCCATATTAAAGGACAGGTAGCACGTAGCAATCCAGTACTCTCTTCCTTGTTTCTAGCGAAATTGTCCTGTTTCTTAATACCTTACTCAACTTCTGGAATGCTTCCTTCACCATGCCAATTCGCCTTCGGGTCTCTGTGTCGCACTTTCCGTCTTCTGTTATAACACTTGCCAGGTATTTAAATTTTTGTAACTGCTTGATTCTAGTATCCCCAACTTGTATTTGGCTTATTGGGCTGCCCTTTTTACTGATGACCATGTATTCGGTTTTCTTACAGTTCATTTCTAGTCCATTCTTGTTACTTTCTTCAGCTACCTTCTGTAGGAGATTTTGTAGTTTCCTTTCTGTGTCTGCTATCAGCACTGTACTGTGTAGTAAAACTTTCAAATACTTCCACACTGTGTTGAATAGCTTTGCAGGCCCCCATAAAGCATATTTGCATTAATAATATCTGCTCCACAGATAAAAATCTAAATGTCATTCAACCTGTCCTCATCTACCCATCTTTCATGGCAGATGTCAGTCAGTGCATTGCAAACAATGTGACTAAAATGTGTTGGAGCCCCATCATGCATGAACAACATGTATTCATATCAGCAGGGGTACATCCTCTAGCAGGTTTGAAAGTGTGTTCAAAAAAGTCTCTGTAGACAGCTCCTGTAAGACATGCTGGTAGAACATATGGACCTACATGTTAATCGTAAACTGATGCTGGTATCTAGTTTGTGTTGTACTATGGAGATTTTAATCTGCCCAGAAATGTTGGCTGTGTGTATTTGTTATTCCATTTCTTCCAAATGTTGTCTCATCCATAAGCAAGACTGAAGAGACAAACCACAGATCAGCAGTTTGTGCAATAAACCATCAGCAAAAGTTCTCCAATGAGAGTGATGAGAGGGATAAAAAAAACCTGCACATGTTGCAAATAATACAGATACAGGATAATGCTACTCAAAGTTTCATGCGCATAGAAATCAACAGATATAAATTATGTTTATATATATGTAAACTAAGTTTATTATATATATATATATATATATATATATATATATATATAATATTATTTAATTACTTCATTTTTTGTTATAATAAAATTAGGTCAGTACACAGTTGTATTAAAAAGTGTTCAATAGAATTATATTGTAGAACTTTTGAATATTTTTCATTTGTAAATGAGTTATTACGCAACCTACCATGTGGTGTCTTCAGGCGTTTTGCAGTAACTGATTTTTGCCATTTTTTTAAGAATGCTAATGTAATGGATTTTTTTTTTGAACATCCAATTTTCAAAATTAAAAGTTATAACATATTCATACCATAAAATACCTATTAACGTCATACAACATGGATGAAAACATTATAACTTCTTACAATTTTGAAAATTGTGTGTTCAAAAAAAAAGAAATCCTGGTCATGTGAGCGTTCTTAAAAAATGATAAAAATCAGTTATTGCAAATTGCCTGAAGACACCACATGGTAGAAACCTAGGTCGCATAATAACTTGTTTACAAATGAAATATATATATATATATATATATATATATATATATATATATAAGTTGGTGAAAAGTTCTCAGTCTCTTTAGGGAGAGGCTTCAAAACAAATCTCATGTTTGGTCATTTGATCAAGTTTTGGGAAATGAGTTCTGAAGAATTAGTTTTTGTATTCTAATGTTGAAGGTATAAAGGAACAGTTTACAGTTGATGCTACTTATTTCTTGGCATCAAAGACACTGTTTCTTCGTAAAATAAACCTTGACAATTTACACTGTATCTTCCAAACCAAACATCACCTTGCTTACAGAATTAAACTTAATTATAGAGAAAGCACTTGAATGTACTTTTTTACTATTTGTTTGGACAAATGATGTCTTGGAATTTTGTCTCTCTTCAATGTCAAGACATGTCAGTAAATTTACTCCTAAAAGAAAAACAGAAAGTTAACAGTATTTCTATTTAAATCAATTTTCAGTACAAGAATCATTGCTGGTTAATTTTGTTTTATCAGATTCACTTTTAACATATCAAACATCGTTGAAACAAAAAAAAATGTTGCTGAGAAGCTGATAAAAAATTTCTTTTGTTTGAATTTGTAATCTTAAGAGTTTCTTTCTAAAACATTTTTGTTTGTTTTTCTCAAAAGTAAAAGTTTTAGCATTTGGTACCTAAAGTATGAAGTCAGGATTGAACTCATGAATGAGATTGTTTGCTATTTTGTTTGCTATTTCACAATACCAAGGCACTCTAATACTCATTTATCTCTACATAGGATGGCACATGTAAAGCACTCAGTGAAAACTGACTTCATTACAGCATTTACCATTTTACTTTTTAAAATACTGAAGTTAACCCAGTAAAAGGTTCGATTATATAAGGCTATTGAATATATGAAGAGTTGGAATGATTCAAGATTATGAGGATATGGGGGATAGATAGTGATTAACTTGACTTAAAAAGATTAAGATTGTAATGTTCAGAGAAGCCTCCATGTAGAAGTATGTTCCACTATGTAACAATTCTCAGGAAAAATCTGTCTGAATAATGCTTTATTCTTGCAAATGTAATACAGAGAAAATATGAGTGGTTCAACTCTGTATATTGGCTGTGAAGGATGAAACTGGTGGAACTGAAGAATGGAGCACTCACCTAAACACAAAATCTGTAATACTAAACTGTTCATCACTTTTCTATGATGAGACATCCAATCAAAATGTATGTATTTTTTATGAGTAGCATGAAGAAAGACACTTGATTATTTCAATTATTTTAAATGTTGCTCAAGTCCTGAAGAGATATGTGACATACCTCAAGAGATGTGCCATGTCTTTTCAGGACCTGGGCCACCATCATGACTCTCCACAATTTCCTATTCTTTGTAGCTCTACATCATTTTTGTTTACTTACTATACATCCCACTCCTTCAGCAATCTATTTACCCAAGCTTGTTAGGTAGGTTACTTACTGTTTCCCTTTTTCCTGATGATTATGGCTCTCCACAACTTTCTATCCTTTGTAGTTCTAAATGATGTCTGCTTCTTTACTATTCCAGACCTTATTCTGCCATCCAATTTAAACATTTAAACAAGCTTGTTAGGTTTAATCACTGTTTCCCTCTGTCCTTTCAGGTCATGGATGGTCAAGGCCTGCCACAACTTCTTATCCTTTATAGCTCAAAGTAATTTTTGCCTTCTTACTATCCATACCAATTCTTGCTCTGTTAATCATTTACATGACCTCATTAGATAGGTTATTTGCTTTTTCACTCTGGTCTCCTTGTCTTCAACATGACTTGTGAGTGTAAAACTTTCCAATCTCCCATCCTTATTATGTAACCCAAAGATTTAACTGTCTGCTTCTAATTCTAAATCAAAGTGTCTTTTTTGTTTCTATTTTCCTTAAGACATCATCATTACTCATATGTTCTGTCTATGGTATTCTCAGCATCTTTCTGTTGAAGCACATCTCTATTCCTTCAAGTTTCCTCTTCATCTTTGAGGAAGATTCACTACTATGTAGAGAAATTGATATTACATTTCCACCATGTTTTGTGTAACCTGTCTTCATGTATTATATTTGCACAGAGAACGATCGACACACATTCATGAATGTATACACAAATGAGTTCTGATATCAACTGAAATAATGTAATTTACATCTTAGTCTAAGATGGATGTACAGTCTATTCACCTTAAAGAAATATTTTTCTGTTTTATATTTTACTCTCATATCCTGAAATGACCTGCCAGCATTTTCAGATAATCACATTCAGTTCTTGGAATTATATCTGGCTTCTTGTAGCCCATAAGCAATTCATTTTTACAATCTCTATCTCTGGTTGAAGACAAATAAGAAAAAATAGTGAGAATCCTAAATATTCACTACTTTCCCAGGAACACACACCCAAGCATCATGTATTTGATCTTGAACTTAGCATTTTATCTATATATGTTCTTAGACCCTTTTATCATTATATATATATATATATATATATATATATATATATATCATATGAGTAGTATAAACTGATAGATATATATTCCACAGTTTGGTAATTTTTGCTTTTTATAAAGTGCTCAGTACAAATGTAGAGCATTTATAGAAACATAGCCATTATTAGTGTTATAATAATGACATATGGGATTGTAACCCAAAAGCTTTCAGGTTTTAGTGCTAAAGCACCATCACTGCCTGATGATGGTGCCTCAGCACTGAAACCTAAAAGACTTTTGAGTTGCAGTTCCATATATTATTATTATAACACTAATAATAACTCTCTCTCTCTCTCTATATATATATATATATAAGTTATAGTTTAGAACATGTACAAGTTATAATTTACTATAAAAGTGTACATTTTGTTTTGACACTGAAAAAACAATGTCTCATCAGGTAGTTAATAATGATCATTATTAACTACCTGATGAGACATTGTTTTTTCAGTGTCAAAACAAAATGTACAAAACAATGTCTCATCAGGTAGTTAATAATGATCATTATTAACTACCTGATGAGACATTGTTTTTTCAGTGTCAAAACAAAATGTACAAAACAATGTCTCATCAGGTAGTTAATAATGATCATTATTAACTACCTGATGAGACATTGTTTTTTCAGTGTCAAAACAAAATGTACAAAACAATGTCTCATCAGGTAGTTAATAATGATCATTATTAACTACCTGATGAGACATTGTTTTTTCAGTGTCAAAACAAAATGTACACTTTTATAGTAAATTATAACTTGTACATGTTCTAAACTATAACTTATAATAAATATTCATAGCTCTATTTCTATATTGAGCACTTTTTTAAATTAATGTTTTGAACGTTGTTAATATTTTTTTGTTCTTTGTTCACTTGGAGATATATATATATAAAGAAGTAATGTATTTATTTTTTAATCTGAAATTGCAAACATTATTATAATGGATACTTGTATTTGAAATAAAAATCACATTTTTATTTTTTTATTTTAAACAGTGTGTATATTAATTGACCTGTGATGAAAATGCCTTTTAAAAGTTCAGTAAAGTATTAAGAAATAGAAAAATTTTGTCAGACTCAAATAAAATAATATTGAACCATTACATAATACCAGTGAAAAAGAGACTTGAAGCAATAGAAATGTGGTTTTACAAAAGAATGTCAAGAATGCCATGGACTGAAGATGTGAGCAACAACAAAGTTTTAGAGAAAGTCGAAACAAAAAGGAGGCTTATATTTTGAATCAAAAAGAGCCAGTTGAAACTTCTAGAGCATATGTTGAGGAAAAATTGCTTGGAAAATTTGATACACAGAAGAGATTAAGGCAAAAGAGATAGAGAAAAACAATACATAACCTCCCTAGTGACATTGAATAAATGGGTGGAAGAAAAGGATTAAGGAGAAATAAAAAGACAAAATGTATTGAAGAGGACAGGAAGTTATGGAGAGCCATGATCACCAATGTCCTGAAGAGATACAGTACATAAAAGAAAAAAAACTCCTTTCAATTATGCAAGCTTTCATAAGATTATGTTTAAACTGTTCTGTGAGCCTTTTGATGCTTAAAAAATTCAAGGAATCTGCCTGCATCAGAATTTGTACCCTCTTTTTCCTTCACTCTGTTCTCCTACTCTTCTTCCTCACTCCAATTTTCCCTTGCTGCTGCTTCCTGCTCCTCACTCTGGTCACTCCTTGTCATTGACTAGTTCTGCTTCTCACTCTACCCTCTCCTTTCCACCATCTTCTTCTGGCCCAATTTCTCCTTGCCACTTCTTCCTTTTCAGTCTCTCCTTTTTTTTCTACCTATTTCCTCTCCTCACCCTCATTACACCTTGCCACTACTTTTTTTTATCATTCTGGTCTTTCTTTATCTCTACATACTCTTTCTACTCTCCTTGATTTCTCCTTACTACTGCCTCTTTCTTATTCTGATCTCTCTTCACTTCTACCTACTCCTTCTTGCAGCTGTCACCTCCTTCTCACTTTGGTCTCTCTTCACCTCAGCCTACTAATTCTTCTTACATCTGCATCCTTCTCTGATTTTTCTTTACCTCTATCTACTCTAATCTCACTGATTTCTCTTTGACTCTGGATACTTTTTATCCTTGCCACTGCCTCCTCCTCATCACTCTCATTAATTTTCACCTCTGGTTATTCTTTCTTCTTGCCACTACCTCCTCCTCCTCCTCCTCACTCTAGTCTTTCACTTCTGCCTACTTCTTCACTTTAGTCTCTCTTCACCTATGCCTACTCCTCTTCACTCTGGTTTCTCTTCACCTATGCCTACTCCTCTTCACTCTGGTTTCTCTTCACCTATGCCTACTCCTCTTCACTCTGGTTTCTCTTCACCTATGCCTACTCCTCTTCACTCTGGTTTCTCTTCACCTATGCCTACTCCTCTTCACTCTGGTTTCTCTTCACCTATGCCTACTCCTCTTCACTCTGGTTTCTCTTCACCTATGCCTACTCCTCCACCTTACCACCATCTTCTCTTCAATAGGCTCTTTTCACCTCTGCTGACTTTTCTTCTTGTCACAGCCTCCTTCTTTTCACTTTGGTCTCTCTTTGGCAATATTGAATCCTTCTCACTTTGATCTGTACACTAGATCTCTGTGCTCATAATAAACATTTTCCCCATTTTGTTTTTAGTTTTTTTATGTCTGTTAGACATCTGATGGGCTTCCTTTGAGATTATCTAAAGTTTTGGAGTGCAAAGATATGAAACAAGTTTTTCTACCATTTTTATCTTTTATTTTTGTTTGTCATCAAAGCTTCAAGTAAATGTCTATTAACTGTATACAGACACACATTGACACCAGGCTTTTTATTTGCATTTGGTAATGGGATATGTCAGTCATGATCAGTTTATATACATAGCTGTTCTAATACAGCCAGAAGTGTGCATGTGTTTTGTCTTTGTGGATAAAAAAATATCCCTGTTCGTTTGAAGTGTTAAGTTTTGTTAATAGAATCTCTTCAGTCATTTTTATCAGAAATTGTATATTCACATTTAAAATTTAGTATCTAGTTTGCAAATATTTATATAGTTAACTAATATTCAAATTAGCGGGTTTGCTTTATTAATTAGAAAAAAATTAACAGATACTATACTACAATCTTAGAAGACTTTAGTTAAAAGGTAGTTAAATTCATATCAGATAAAATTTCAGTTGAATTCATTACTTTCACTTTTGAACAAATACCCTAGGAAAAAGAATGAATCTATCCCTCCTCTCTTCAGCTATGGATCAAGTAGTAGGACACAATAGTTTTTTTTTTTTTTTTTTTTTTTTTTTTTTAATCGTATCACCCCGAGCAAGGCGGTAATGCCACTGATGTGCAGGGGGCTACGTAATAGTGAAAAGATCGGAAAAGAGAAAGCCGGAAACCACATCCTAAACAGGGAACAAGGGATGAGCCTCTTAACCTGTTCAATAGATGTGGGTGGAGTGTGAACCGGGCGATAGATAGATCCATGTTTGCCAACCAGTCTAAGAGGACAACTTTTAATTCAAAACTGTATGTAGCCCTGGTGAAGTGCAAACTATACAACCATGAAAAGGTTCATGGAGTTTGCAATGACTCTTGACTGTGTTCCATGTGACAGCTGATGACAGACTGAAAATATAGGAAAAAATATATTTGTTAACAGCAAGTGTCTGCTAACTGTCAGCTTCAAAAGACACATGGCTGTCTTTTCTTACCTACATATAATGAAATTTCAGAAAAATTCTCATTGGGGACAATGAAAGCTTCAAATACAAGATCAAAAATAAAAAAAAACTTTTTATTACAAGTAATCGCAAAAGCATATTCCATCCATTAGAACACCATCATATAACAGCAACATCAATAAATTTGATCCTCATTGGATGTTCCAGACTTTTGGCCTTGTGCCACATCTAAGCTATGCTTGGTAATTGTCATATCACAACAACATTTTTGTTTATTATTTATCATAAACATATTCTGAAGAAGTTTTAAAACAAATTAGCATTATCCACAAATGATAACATCAATATTAGCCATTTCCTCATAAGGAAATATTTGGTATTCATTGACCAAGAAATATACAGAAGGAAGGTGAAAAATATTGTATTCATTAGTGTAACTGTAAATTTTGACTATTGTAGATTTTATAAGAATACAAGTTCCAGTTGTTTCTATTTCCTTAAAACCTCCTTATTGTTCACATATCATGTCCATGATATTCTCATTTTCAGCATCCTTCTGTAGAGCTACATCTCTGTTGCCATAAGTCGCCTCTTCAGCTGTGATGAAATTGTCCAGCATTGACTGACATATAAGAAAACTTATATTATATCAGTCAGTCAAGTGTCATATACATGTTCACACTTGGGCGATCATGTCTAGAAAGAGACATGACTGACTGATTTTACCGCAGTTGCCATTACTTTCTGTGATAGACTGATTGCTAACCAAGGCTATAGAACCCAATCCGTCATACTTTTCCCAAGGGTATTTGTGTGTAAGTGAATGCAACAAATTCAACTGTAATTAAAAATCGGCTCTTCGTTTTCTCATTCCAAGTTGATATCCAGTGTACCACAATGCACCTCCTATATATTATATAGCAGTTCATAAAATATTGCAACAAGTTGATGGCAACCTACAATGAACATGAAATACTTGCTCAAAATCTAGTTAAAAGCAAAGCATATTTGAAGGGACACACGGTGAGGATTAAACTCACAACATTAATAAATTGAGAAAAGTTTGCAAGCCATTGTGCTACAGTAAGCACATTGTACCTGTTCATGAGCCAACCATATTCATAGTTAGTTTTAATAAGAAAATAACCTTTCAAGATGAGTTACAATTTCTTGCCTTGTGATGGCATGTGTATGTGGGATGTACCATTCTTTTTGTAAGGTACTTAATTAGCAATTGGTCACCTGTTTTGTCGTCTTGCTTTCCAGCAAAGTGCATTGTGTTAACTTCACAGTCTCTCTTTTCTAATAATATTTTTTCTTTTTCAGAACAAGAAAAAAGATTTTCCTAGTTATATTTTTCCTTCTGATCAAGTGATATTAATTGGAATCTCTGTACGAAGAGCATGTCCTCAGTTTATGTAAACAATTAGAGCCAAGAATTTACTACATATAATAGTAAAATTAGTAATGATTATTTTTTTCTTTTGACAAATTAATTTTTTCTTCAACCACAAACTTTACTTATTAGTCCTCATGAGTTCAGTAGTAAGTGTTTCTTTTCAATTATGACGACTAATATTTTTCTCTGGAGAATCTTGCTTCAATACATATTTCTACATTTATTTATAAATTATGTATATTTGCACACTTATATACATTTAAAAAATGTTTTATTGAATTTCTACTTAAAAGGTTTGTCTATTCAAATTTTTTATTACCATATTCCAGTTGGCTTATAAGTAACTTTATACACACATGCAGATGTTTACATTTACAAGTGTATATTTGATTTATCTTTAAATTGAATTCATCTCAAACAAGACAGTAAAGCCACTAAGACAGAAGGGATTGCTGGATGCAGAAGAATTTGAAAACAGAAACATTATTAACGAGTAAGAACAATAGATGAGTAATTAAGAAGACAGTAAATAACAATTAATATTGCATTTAAATTTTTAAAGATCAATGTTGGCTGAAAAGCATGGAGCCAGAAGAGTGTTCCACAAGTAAGAAGTGTGATAGAAGAAACTGTTAGCAGAGAACTTATGATTACATCTTTCCAATTCAACTGTAAATTGATGAGACCTAATTGTCAAACTAGCACTGCACTAAAATTCATAATTCTAGGTAGCAGAACAAAAAGCTCATATAAACAATTACCACAAAAGTATTTATAGAAAAGGCACAGGGAGGCAACCTTGTGGTGATGGGAAAGTGATTGAAGCCAAGATGCCAGGTTAAAGCCAATAATATTGCTGATTCTTCTTTGGATTTTAGCAGGAGTACTGAACCATATGTGGCAGCAATATTCTAAACATGGATGATTGGTAGACTTATAGATATGTAAGATAGATTCTGTAGAGAAAATATGTCTAGTATAACACAGAGAGCCAACTTTCTTAGCAGCTGACCTAACAATGGATTCTGTATAGTCTTTCCACTTCAAGTCAGCTGAGAATGTTAGTTAAAAGAAAGCACAACATGTTACTTTCCTGGGGGTTAGCATCAGCCATGCTGATGGAAGACAGAAAGGATCTTTCAAATAATTAATAGAGAGCAGTTTAGCTATGGAGGCATGAAAATTAACAAGCCGTTTTTTGCATCATTTAACAACAGACTGACGGTCATTTTTTACATCAGCTACCAATTTGACCATATCAAGTTGAACAGACTTACTATCCAGCCAGGTGTAAATGGTTGTGTCATCAGCATAGATACCAAGTTGAGAGCTGATGCTACCAAGAATGTCATTAATAAGAGTTAAAAGCAATTTAGATCTGGATGACACCTGCATTAGTACAAATGTATCTAGAGGAGTGGCCATTCAGGATAACTTTCATTTCACAAATTGATGAAAAAGATTGGTTCAAAAGTTTGTCTGGAGATACCATAACTTTTCAACTTGTGGAGATGACCTGTGTGCAAAGCCTTGTCAGAAGCTTTTGAGATGTCCGAAGCAACCACCCGAGTTTCACCATTCTTATCTACAGCTTCATAGACTTTTTCTTCAATTATCATCAGTACATCAGCAGTTGAGCTGGAGAAACAGAAACCATAACATCAGAAAGAGAAAATTGAAATTTCTAGGGCACATAACAAAAAAGAGGACTTAGAAAATATTACCCTGATAGGTCATATTAAACGCAAAGGGGACAGAAAAAAGTAGCCCATAGCCATTATTAATGAGTTTGTGTAAATGGTTGGCAGAACAGGGATTAGAAGAGATTAGCAAAAGGACAAATTTATTACGAGTTACAAAGGACAGGAAATTATGGAGAGCAATGATCACAAACATCCTGAAGAGACAAAGCATAGAGAACAACAACAGCACAACAAATAAGCAATATGAAATATGAGTTATCTCCCCAAAGCATGGAAAGCTGAATGTGAACAATCTACCTCTATAGATTGAATAAAGGGTTTGATGTGAAATTCCAAGGAGGCTACAAATTTCAAAGACAGACACTAAAGGAAACTGGAGAGTACAATGGTCAAAACAGTTTGATTATAACAACCAAAATGAGAATATTGATTCAAATAGAAAATTTTATAAATAATGATAATTAGAAATTTTTAAAAATATATTTACTGGGTTAATAAATATAGATATTTACTTGGTTTATACCAAAATGTCAGTATATGTTTGGTGAGTTGTCATCATCATTATCAGTTGCATGAGTGGGTGTGGTCATAAGGTTGCTGTGCAGTGAATCAGCTCCCTTCACATATCTGAGTTGAAAGTTGAAAGTCAGAAAAGTATTGATTTATACATAGCACAGCATAGAGTATCTTGGGAAGGTAGACCTGGCAAAGCCTATCCCTTTCCAGGTGAGAATGGTGGGTCATAAATTTTAAAATTGATGACACTAGAGGCAAACTCATCATTGATGTTTCCCTGTGATGTGGCTAAATATTATTATATTTCCTGTGAAATGGCTATGTATCTTGCTAAATATCATTAGCTTTCAGTGTTTTTGTAAATTTGTCTAATCTAATTTGCTATATATTTTTCTGTCAATTGTCTTTTATTCCACACAAAACACTTGCCAGGCAGTAAAACAAAAATCTGAAGTTGGCAGGAGGTGTAATAAAGCTTATTGAAATAGAGGGGTTAGAAGAATGAAAGAACTAAAAACACTTTTGAACAAAAGCTTCTTTTACCCTTAATTGCTTTAACCTAAGGATTCATCAGAACAAATTAAGATGGAAGAGAGAGAGACAATGTATGACATGCGCATGTCAGGTGTGGTTATGTATGTTATAATTTTCTCCTGTCAGTTTTTGTCAAACTGGGAATATGACATGTATTTTATAACATTGTTTTAAATTATATATATTATGTGAGTTAAGGAGGAAAAAAATCCATAGAAAAAGAAAAGTGTATATTAAAGAATACCCATATTTAAAAAGATACCTTATCTTATTTTATATCATATTTATTTTGTCTACCTATCTACTCTCTCAGGATGTGGATTGTTGTACAGTGGATATCGGCTCGGAACGAGAAACCGGGGAGCCGAGTTCGAATTCCAGTTGAATCCATTGTATTCACTTACGCGCAAATACCCTTGGGAAAGGTATTAATCCATCTCTTCCTTCCATTTATGGGTTAAATAGCAGGACAGATTGGATTCTATAGCCTTGGTCGCCAACCAGTCTACCACAGAAAGCAATGGCAACCTACTGCAGGATAATCTTCTGCTCAGTCAGTCATGTCTCTTGCGAGACATGATCGCCCAAGTGTGTATCACGTATGGCACTTAACTGACTGATCTACTCTCTCAAGAAGAGTTATTAAAGAAATGTACCATTAGCTAAAATAAACTAAAAATAATGTTTGAAGTAATAAAAATATGTTAGATTAAAAAATAAAATATATTAATTCTTTATATATATATATATAGAGAGAGAGAGAGAGACAGACAGACAGACAGACAGACAGAGAGAAAGCGAGATAGTAATTTATTAAACATAACTTTGTTGTAGCACAAGTTCAAGATTAAGTAGCATTGAGTGAGGTTTAAAAGCTAGTTATAGATATATATGGATATTGAACAAACACAAAATGTGCCTTTGTAAGCACCTGCAACAAGGATTGGCTAGTTCCCCTTGAAAACGGATGTGCTTGTAAATGAATAGCCAACCACTATTTACATATAACATTTACACACAAAAGGATTTTTTATCTACATGCATACATTTAGGTACCTCCACAAAATCACTAAAAAATCAGCATACTATAATGAAAACATGTTCTGAATTTGATAAAAACAAAATTTTATCATCAAAATCTTTGTTATTATTAATAGAAAGGATCAAAGTATGTTTTGAACATTTAAAGATATTTTTACTTCTTTTTAGAACATTCAAAATTTTAATTAAACAACTTGTTTTTCTTGTATTAGTAGTTGTACTAACTTTTAGCATAGCAAATTTTAGCTTCTTTTTTTGCAGTGATAGACAAATTTGGAAATTCTTGAAAATAATTGTCAGATTTTAAAGTTTTCAGGACTTATTCACAAGTAAATGAGATTATTTTTAATTTTTTTTCTTAGAAAAATATATAAAGATGTTTGTTTGTTTTTTACATATATTTTACCACTTAATTTTATGCAAACTTGGAAAATTCAATGTGACAATTTTTAGTGACTATAGTTAAAAATAGAATTCTCTGAAGAATTTAAATCACCAAATTTTTTTTTGCAAAATTGAACCCGGTTTTGAATCAAAAAATAATACAATAAAACTAAGAGTTTACTTAATTAGAGAAGCTTTTAATTGCTTTTATGTATAATATATATTAAAGACAATATTGTCTGAAAAAAAATCTTCTTCCAATAAAAAGATAATATTTTTACAAGATTTGTTTTCATTTTTTTTTCAATTTTAAATTAAATAACTTATAAAATTTTTAAATCTTTTAAAATTCAGTTTCAACTGTGTACCTCTTAGGAAATATTGTTATTAAGTAGGATGTGGGTTGTGGTGCAATGGATATCAGCTCGGAATGAGAAATAAGAGAGCCAAGTTTGAATTCCAGTCAAATTTGTTTCATTCACTTATGCACAAATACGCTTGGGAAAGGTATTAATCCAGCTCTTCTCCCTCCAGCTATGGGTTGAATAGCAGGGCAGATTGGGTTCTTTATCCTTGGTTGGTAACTAGTCTACCACAAAAAGTAATGGCAATCTACTGTGGGAAAATCTTCTGCCTAGACACTCACCTAAGCATGTATCATGTATGACAATTAATTGACTGACAAATATTTACTAATCATATATTGTAAAGCTTATGGCCCTATATATTTTGAAAAAGAATTTCAATTTGTTTTTGTATATATATATACATGTAGAATTTGTAAATATGAATGTACATGCCTGACATTATCATTAAAAGATCACATGTTTTAAGGGTTCTCCTCCTTACATAAAAACTAACCCTCAAAGTTTGTCGTCTACAAGCAATTCAGTATCATCATACTTAACTTGTCAACATGTTAAATGCTTGATAACTCAATCAAGATGTCCAAAAAAAAAAAAAACCCTGTGGTTAAGAAATGCTTGTATGCAACATTGTATGCTATAAATAAGTAATATTTGTTTCAAATCAGATTAATTTGAACTTTAAATTAACTAATTTTCCTCAAACAACATTTCTGAAATATATATTTTATTTTTCAAGAATTTTAAAACCAAGAATTAACTTTTGTTTACAAATGTATCAAAATAACCAATTTTATTGATTTTACTTGGTAAACAAAAAGCGATTCTAATCAATATAATTTCTGTTTTAATACACCACAGAGTATTTTGCTTACCGCAAATAGGAAATTTTAAATTCTTTAACTTTTAATTAAAGCCAAAATGAAAGTTTCAATAAAGCTTTTACATTTTTAAAAATTCATTTTATGCCTTATTTATACTAAATTAGTGGAGGTACCAAAATAAAATATCTATTCTCAGGTAATAAGTGTCAATTTAAGTAAAATAAGCATTAGAATTTTTTATGGACAAAATTTATATTGTTTTTTCTGTAAAGCTAGTGACCTACACTACAGGCCATAATTATTAGGCCACCCCAGTGTTTTTAAAAAAAAATTATGTATTTCATACTATTTTTTAGTATTTATTGCCAAGTGAATAATTATAAATGAAAATAGAATGGTTCTTTTGTTAATACTGCACAATAACATGTGCATCAAATTAATTTATAAATATTTAATAATTACCTATATTGCAGTTTCATCAATAAAAGAATGAAGAAAATTTAGGGTGATTCGGACGAGTTCATCTTTGTTTCCTTGACTTGTAAAATTTTACAAAGTAATAATAACAAAAGAACCATTCCATTTTCATTTAGAATTATCCACTTGGCAATAAATACTAAAGATAATATAAAATACATAATTTCTTTTAAAAAACTGGGGTGGCCTAATAATTATGGCCGGAAGTGTATGTACCGTGATTGAAATAAGCTTTTTTTTTATATGCATATCTGCTGATGCACCTTGTTTACAATTTTGATCTTAGGGATAGTAAACTTTACCACACATAACACAAGTGGGTTCCATCAAATCTCTCTCAATTGTTTCTTCTTGTCTACTTTATATCAACTTCTTGCAGTAGTGCTCCAGTTATGACCTTGTTACAAATAATTCTAATTTTTATCTTTATATCTTAGCTTGGGATTTTGCAACACTTTCTGTGCAGTTTTTATTTTGGGGCTATTTCAGGATTATAAGGCTAACTGACTGAAGCACATCTATCTCAACAGTATCAGCAGAATATGCCAACTTTGGTGTTCTTGAATCTGTGGTTCTATAAAAAGTCACTATCAATAAAATAATTTGCACTATGACCAAAGAAACACCTGTCTTCAGTATCCATAAATGAATCTTAATATTTTTTATTGGAACTTTTTTATATAAAATCTTTACTTGTTTTGATAAAAAGCTAAGTTTAATGCAGCCTTGACCTTGGGATATGAAAAGAGATTGTTTAATCAGGGAAATAATAAAAAAGTAAAATTTTTTTCAATGATATTAAATTCTTCTTACAGAGTTTCCTCTTGATTTTTTGCATTTTTTTTATTCTTTCTTCTGTTTCTTTTTCCTATTTTTTATTTAATTTTCAATTTTTTTTACCTTCTAAAATCTTTGCTATTTTTTTTATTCTCATTCCCTTCAACTTCCCTTTTTTTCTCTCCCTTTTTCTCTTCTTTACTTTTTCTTTTTTCTTTATCTCCTTCTTCTTTCCTTCCTTTTCTTTCCTTTCTTCTCTCCTCCTTTTCTTCACTCCTTCCTTTCTCTCTTGCCTTATTTTCTTTATTTCCTTTCTTTTTTCTTTCTTTAATCTCACCTTTCTTTCCTTTCTTGCTTTCTTTTCTTCTTTCATTGTTTTCATTTATTTATTTATTTAATTTTGCCTTTCTTTCTTTCTTTCTTTCTTTCTTTCTTTTAATCTCGTTTTTCTTTTTTGCTTCTTTTAATCACTATTTTATTGCATTCTTTCTCTCCTTTCTTCTCACTATTCTTTTCTTTCTTGACTTCCTTTTTTCATTCATTACTTTCTTCATTTGCATGATTTTGCGATTCTTTTTTAATTCTTCCTTTTATGATTTCTTTTCTTTTCCTTTATTCCTTTAACTTTCTTCAATTTTGCATTCATTTTCCTTTCCCCATCATTCTTTTCTTTCCCCATCATTCTCACTTCCAGTCAGTTCTTGGTTGAATGGCTGACATCTTTCTTCAGGATTTTCAAAGATATCTTTTTAGTTTCTGACATTTCTTACCTTTATTTATGTATTCTTTTTACACTTGTCAAATCCTGTGTTCTTTTATGTCATGCACACTTCTCTCTGTGACCTCATCAATCTCATTCACTCTCAACCAGTCACTTACCCCACGTGGCTAGACACCAACATCTATTCCTCCTTCTGTCATGTTTGTCTGTTAGCTGCACTCAAAGACTTTACACTGTGTGCACTTGAAGACTGAGTACTTCAGTGGCATCATGCTAATTTGGGGAGTGTCTTTCAGAGCTCCAAAGAGGGACTGGTATTTTCCAAATCTTGCTTTGGTGCTAACCCACTCAATGTTATTTTTTTTCTTTGAAACCGACTCAAAGTATAAATTAAAAAGTTGTTATAGAAATTGTATCTTTTGTGCCTTTCATTCTTATTTGTTTCTAACATAGATTTCTCAAAATCCTTTACCTCTCTCTGTTCTTTTAGTTTTTCTGATCAAGCAGCTTTTTATGTGTAATTCTGTTCTTAAGTAAACCTATTTTGATAAAGATAATGAACAGTGACACAAGTTATTAAAAACTAGTTTACTCATGCCTTATTTCAGGTCCCTTTATAAGTGCTACTGATACCATGTTTCCCAGTACTACCTGCTACATGATTGGGTCACTAGCAGCTAAACCATTTCCTTCCACCTCTTAAAAACAAAATGAAATTGATCCCCTGCTTTATGTAAAATCATAGTAATATTAATTTACCCAAGCTTTCAAAAATGATAATATATATTATGTCTTTACTATTACTAAAAGGTTTCAGAAGTAACTCTTTATTTACTAGTTATTATATTCATCATCATCATCATTTATCCATCACACCCAGATGGTGCGTAGGGCAGCAACTTTTTGTTGCTGTTTCTGTAACAAACTGTTTTTTACGGGGCAGGGTTCTTAGCCCTGTGCCTAACCCCCAAACCTGGAGGACTGGTGGATCATTCTTGGTCCTTACGTTTACAGCACTTGGTATTCCCAAATGGTCACCCATTTAAGTATAGACCAGGCTCGATGTTGCTTAACTTCAGTGATCGGACGAGAACCGGTGTATTGAACACGATATAGCCGTAGACAGTTATTATATTAATATGAAGTAATTTCTGGGGGTATCAGTTTAATACTCAAAAACAATAGTAAATTGATCCCCCACTTTATGTAGGATCATAGTAATATTAATTTACTCATGCTGTCAAAAATGACAGCATATTTTGTAAACTCTTTACTATAGTTATTCAATTCCTATTCACCAGCTAAAAATGATAAATTTATTTTCGACATTTGTCAATATTCTTCCAGAATTCATGTTGTTTCAAATGTTGCACAGTTTCTCTTTGCCTAGAAAGCTCAACATTACATAACCTTTTTAGAGCAATCTGTGTATTTATTAACTTGCAAAATCAACATCTATTTTCAACCCCACATAAGTATCTATTTTACTGTTTATTTTTATCTTGAATGGTTTCTATCTATTATCAGGACATTTGAATTTAGACTTAAGCAATAGATATACTATTCTACTGTTCATTGCTTATCTTTTATTCTATATTTAATTGGAGTAGATAGACTAAACTATCACCCGGTTCACACTCCACCAACATCTATTGAACGGGTGAAGAGGCTCATCCCTTGTTTCCTGTTTTGGATGTGGTTTCCGGCTTTCTCTTTTCCAATCTTTTACTCAATTCCATTTTTTTTTTTCCAATTGGAGTAGATAGACTAAACTATCGCCCGGTTCACACTCCACCCACGTCTATTGAATGGGTGAAGAGGCTCATCCCTTGTTTCCTGTTTAGGATGTGGTTTCCGGCTTTCTCTTTTCCAATCTTTTCACTCTTACGTAGCCCCTGCACATCAGTGGCGTTACCGCCTTGCTTGGGGTGATATGATTAAAAAAAAAAAAAATATGTAGATAAAATATTATATATTGTATACATAAATTATATACATATAGATATAACATATCTATATGTGTTTGATATACTATATATTATATACATGTAGATATAACATATCTATATGTGTTTGATATACTATATATTATATACATGTAGATATAACATATCTATATGTGTTTGATATACTATATATTATATACATGTAGATATAACATATCTATATGTGTTTGATATACTATATATTATATACATGTAGATATAATATATCTAAATGTATATATTACTAGCAGTATAGCCCGGTGTTGCTCGGGTGTAATGAAAGCTTTAAAACTAATCAATGGTCCTGGAGCTCAGACTCTTTGGACGTTGATACGAAAGACTAGAAAGCAATAGCTGTTTCCAGTTAAAGCAAAACCGTAGACTGAAAGAAAAATGAATGGATGTAAAACAAATTTTGATTTCCTGGTATTGATATCAAATGTTTTTTTCGTTGCAAACTGAATTTTAAAGGCTAAATAAGTCCTCTGAGAAAATGGTATCATGAGTGAGACTAAGAACTACAATTATACCTACTTACAGCCAAACCCAAAGCAAAAACTAAAATAAAAGGTCTGAAAAACTGATTTTGATCAGACACAGAAGGATATCGGAGTATCGATTTCCAATATTGGAGTCAAATAAGTCATCCAAGGATAGAACTGCAACCTTGAAACTTCTGAATACCGTTTCTTATGTCTTTGTCTATGAGTATATCAAATTTGAATAAAATCAGACCGCTCCTTCTATAACCTGATTTTTTTCGATTATCGATTTTCGATATTTATCGGGGGTACCTCGACACAAAACCTAGCTAAGAACACTCACAGATGCTTACAGTACAACTGTGTAAATTTTCAAGAAAATCGGTTCAGCTGTTTCGGAGTCTATAGGTAACGGATTCACACACACACACACACACACACACACACACACACACACACACACACACAGTTCTATTTATAAATAAGTTTAGATAGATTACATTTAGATTTAGATACTAAGTGTTTTATATTTCTAATTCTGAATGTCTTCGTTGCATGATACAAAATCTTTTGTTTTCAGTTCATCCACCGAAAGAATAAATTACAAAATTAATAGTTTATTCTACTTCTAAACTTCCGTATTATGTTAAAACACTAATTTTTGGACACTCACTGAAGTTAAGCAACACCAAACCAATGGATTAATTACTAAGATTTGTATCACTAGGCTCGATGTTGTTTAGCTTCAGTGATCATATAGGAATTCATGTTTTACAATACAGTGAAGTATAGGATGGATGTGCGTTGTGGTACAGTGGATATCAGCTTGGAACGAGAAACCGGGGAGCCGAGTTCGAATTCCAGTTGAATCCATTGTATTCACTTACGCACAAATACCCTTGGGAAAGGTATTAATCTGTCTCTTCCTTCCAGTTATGGGTTAAATAGCAGGACAGATTGGGTTCTCTAGCCTTGGTCGGCAACCAGTCTACCGCAGAAAGCAATGGCAACCTACTGCGGGATAATCTTCTGCCCAGTCAGTCATGTCTCTTTCGAGACATGATCGCCCAAGCGTGTATCACGTATGACACTTAACTGACTGAAGTATAGGATAGATAAAAATTAATTAATTTAAATTCTTTGTAGAATTGTACAAAAGGCTCAGTGGCTAAAAATAAACATTTTATTCAAGTTTGTTTTCATATTTCATATTATTATAAATAAGCACTCCAAAACATCAATATAAAAAATATTCAATTATATTTTATAAAATTTAAATTGCAGAGGCTTTGCTATATAAATTAATTGTAAATTGTTTTGCCTATAGAAGCCAAAGCAAAGTATGCCCATGCCACATGATCTTTAAAAAGTAAAAGAAAAATAATTTTTTTTAATCCATAATATGGAGTTCTTAATTGATAGTAATATCCGGGGGGAAAAAACTGCAAATTATGAATTTTATTTTTTATTTTTTTTTAATTTTAAGAAGTTTCATGTTATGTTGCTTTGGTTTCCATAGGGATATTAATTAATAAGGAATTTACAAAGTAATCTGAACGTCTTCACCTATTAACATTTATAATTTTAGTTTTGATATTTCTGATCTGGAGTATTTAATCTATAAAAATAAGAAAGAAAAGATTAACAATGATTATTGTTGGGGACCTAGTGTACAACTCTACCAAATTTTCACATTACTTGTTAACTGCATTCATGCTGGGATTAATCTGCTCTATTTAAGATCAAAGATAAAGCTGAAGCATGTCTCTTATTTGTCTTTCATGGCTGAAACTTATTCACAGCAGGTTATTAGACAAAAATGTCTACCTGAAACAATGCCAAATTGTTTTGGCATTTCAGATCAGTGTGGATAGGTGGAGGAAGCTATGAGTAGACTTAGAAAGAAGTGAGGTTACTACAAGAGATTTTAGCATAAGATTGACTATTGTTTTTAATTTAGTATGTTTTGCAGAGAACTTGTTTTCTTCTTTGATTTTCGTTCATATCATACTTATCTGTCTAACCCTACCCAGAATCTTTCATTTTATGTAACTGACTATATATAAATAGTTCAGTAATAAATCAAACCGGCAGACTTGAACCTTTGATCTCTCTTCCAGACCTTATTTCATCATCTATTTCCCATTTAAACATTGCCAATTTTGTGGCTTTCTTCACATCTGCATTCTTGTAATTGTAAACAAAGTCTTTAAAGAATAGTTTAGAAGGCTCAGTAGAACAGCTGTTGGGTTTGTCTTTCAGATTTTCAGAAATTGTGGTATATGTTAAATACTTTTATTTGCTTTTTCATTATTACAAATATCTGGAATAGTTTTCTTTGTTGCCTTTTATTCTTTAACTGTTAACACATAGAAAATCAGAATAAAAATTTTCTTCTTTTGCCTTAACTCCAGATGGAATCATTGAGGTGTTGGTGTGCTGAGCTGTCCATCATTCTCCTCCATCTGTCATGGTTGTGTGTCAGGCTCTGACACACAGTTTCTTGGTGTGCTCATCATGGTGTGTCGTGGGTCTTTTAACCTGACAGAATTCATCCCCCTACTGGTTAAAGCACAGTCAATGTCCTCTATTTAAGTGGCTTGTCTTGGTTGTGAACACATGACTGTTGTAGTTCATTTAAGGAACACTTCTGCCCTGGCTAGTGACCTGTATCAAGGAGGTCTTTTGTTCAGTGGTACTGTGTTAACACCACTCCCTCCATTGAGTTTAGCACATCAACTGAAATAGTTTACTGCTGCATGACAACTTGGAGCTATCACCTGAGAGATTTAGGAAATGATTAAGGACTAGTGATGCCTGTCCACCTGAAGGTGCAGTGTGTCAAACATCAACAGTACTACCTCCATCTCGAAAACCCTATGATCACATATATTTCAACATGCTTACTGATAATTCAAACAGTTTCATTTGTTTAATTTGTTAATGCAAGATTCATATATAATGAGTTCCTGAGGTATAGGAGTTTGAGTCTTGTATGAAGCTAGTTCTTCATACCAGAATTTTAGATTTGCTAAAATTATTTCCTTAACAAACACTACTGGTCATAATTATTAGGCCACCCCAGTTTTTTAAAAGAAATTATGTATTTCAAACCATTTTTAGTATTTATTGCCAATTGGATAATTCTAAATGAAAATGGAATGGTTCTTTTGTTATTATTACTTTGCAAAATTTTACAAGGCAAGGAAGCAAAGATGAACTTGTCCAAATCACCCTAAATTTTCTTTATTCTTTCATTGATGAAACTGCAATATATTATTAAATATTTATAAATTAATTTGATGCACATGTTATTGTGCAGTATTAACAAAAGAACCATTCTATTTTCATTTACAATTATTCACTTGGCAATAAATACTAAAAAATAGTATGAAATACATAATTTTTTTTTAAAAACACTGGGGTGGCCTAATATATAATTATGGCTGTAGTGTACCTTAGATGAAGGTATGTTCTTTTATGCCATTTTATAGGAACTGACTACTACTACTACTGATGATGATGATGATGATGCTGACAATGACAACAACAAAGCAAAAACCACAGATAGCAAAACGCATAAATAAGATCCTATAAACAAGTACAAAAATTTAAATATCTTGGAAGTGTTCTAACAGAGGATGGAAAGTGCAACACTGAGATCTGAAGATATATTGGGATGACCAAGGATGCATTCCAAAAGTTAAACAGAATATTAAGAAACAGAAAAACTTATCTAGAAACAGTTAAACTGTTATGTGGTATCTGTCAATCTATATGGCAATGAATGTTGGACAATCTCCTCACAGATGAATGAGAGATTGAAGCAATAGAAATGTGGTTCTACAGAAATATGTGTTTACCCTGGACTGAACATATGAACAACAACAAAGTTTTGGAGAAATTGGTAACAAACGGTAAACATACTTATCATCAGGAAGAAGTAGTTGAAATTTCTGGGGCATGTAATAAAGAAAGAAGGCTTGGAAAATCTGATACTCCCCGGACAGATTGAGGGAAAGAGACAGAGAAAAGCAGCATGTAACAAAGCTTGAATAAATGGATGGTAAAATAGTGTTTGGGAAAAATAAATTTACAAGAGATCTTCAAAATGTTACTCTGTGGAACTGCTCGGCGTTTTTTTTTTTTTAATCATTTCACCCCAAGCAAGGCATTCCACTGTCACTATTGTGCAAGGGATTATATAGGGGAACTCGCTTCCATATTCTTGCTTTCCTGATGGCTACAACCTCCAGGAATTTAAATGCAATGTCAATACTCATCTATTGACCACTTGACTGTAGTTCTTTCACCGCCCCGTATATCCTTTCCTTTCTCTCCACCTTTGCAACTGTCATCACACCTGTATTCTCTTGCTCCTTTCTAACTGGTACTTCTTTCTTTTCATTCTCTTCTACTTAATCTTTTTACACTTATGTAGCCCCCTGCACATCAGTGGCATTACTGCCTTGCTTGGGGTGATACAATTAAAAAAAAAAAAAAATATAGGAAATGTCAGAAGGAGGGTGATAGACGGGTAAGGCTAAGGGTTGGGTAGATGGGAAGAGTGTTTGAAAGAATAGATGCGAGTTAGTGTGTTAGGAGGTGTCTATTGACCTTATCTTATTTTTGTTAGCGATTTTGTCCTGTAAAAGAATTTTAAGGTTAGTTACTCTTTGACTATGGGTCATTCCCCCACCTCTCCGCCTAGCTATATCTACTGAGGAGATTCTGGATTGCTATGTGATATGTATCCTCTTATATAACAGTGAATGCTGGAAAATCTCCCTGCAGATGAAGAGAAAACTCAAGTCAACAGAAATGTGGCTCTACAGAAGGATAATTTTGAAAATTCCACAAATGGAGCAAGTAAGCAAAAAGGAAATCTTGAAGAAAATGACAATAAAAAAAGAATGTTTATGCTCAGGATCAGGTAGTGATAACTAAAATTTCTTGAACACATAATGAGAAAGAAGGAAAATTTAACCCTCACATGGCATATTGAGTACAAGAAGGCAGTGAGCCACTTACCTACCTGATGAGCTTGTGTGAATAAATGATCAAACAGAAGACAGGAGCCTTAGCAAAGGGAGAAAACTGCTAAGAGCCACAAAGAATAGGAAGTTTTGGTTGTGTTGCAGTGGCTATCAGCTCAGAACGAGAAATCGGGGAGCCGAGTTCAAATTCCAGTTGAATTCATTTCATTCACTTACGTGCAAATACCCTTAGGAAAGGTATTAATCCGTCTCTTCCTTCCAGTTATGGGTTAAATAACAGGACTGACTGGGTTCTATAGCCTTGACTAGCAACCAGTCTACCGCAGAAAGCAATGGCAACCTACTGCGGGATAATCTTCTGCCCAGTCAGTCATGTCTCTTTCAAGACATGATCGCCCAAGCGTGTATCACGTATGGCACTTAACTGACTGATGTATCCTGAAGGGGATGCAATACATAGAAGAACAAAAACAAAATTTAACATTTATACTTGACAATCTAATTTTAATAATATAATTTTTAAGTCTAATATTATTTCAAGATATAAACTTTTGATATGATAATTGAATTTAACAAAATTTAATATGTTTAATTGATTATATATGTAAGTATATGCGAGATGCTCTGAAAATAATGCCTTTTAATAATTTCCATGGAAGCAGCAACAGAAACTAAGAGAACAATAACATTATTGGATAGAATAAGGTTTCAGCTACATAAACAATGGACATGTTAATTATCACTTAGCATCAGAATATGTGAAAACTGAATGCATATATTTACTACCTTCCCTTAACCTAAGCCTTGGGGTAAAGTAAGGGGATTATACCAAGTAGATAGCAAAAGATGATGATGATGATGATAATAATAATAAAAAAATATAATGGTAAAGAAGTGAGAAAATATAGATAAAGTATCATCATCATCATCATAAACATGAAAATTAAGTACAATAATAACAAATACAATATGTTCCCTGTTTAGGATGTGGTTTCCGGCTTTCTCTTTTCTAATCTTTTCACTCTTTTCTTCTTTTTTTTTTCAATTGGAGTAGATAGACTAAACTATCGCCCAGTTCACACTCCACCCATGTATATTGAACAGGTGAAGAGGCTCATCCCTTGTTCCCTGTTTAGGATGTGGTTTCCGGCTTTCTCTTTTCCAATCTTTTTCTTTTCACTCTTACATAGCCCCCTACTCATCAGTGGCGTTACTGCCTTGCTCGGGGTGATATGATTAAAAAAAAAATATATCAAATGTGATGTGTTTCTCTGTGTGTGTGTGTGTGTGTGTGTGTGTGTGTGTGTGTGTGTGTAAAACGTGTATCATGTATATGTTTATATAAAACTTTTCTACATCAACAGATGGGTCTACTACATACAGATGAGTTTATTGCACATCTCTATATAGTGAACACTTCTGCTATTCTAGAAATGGATTTTTTTAACATAATTTTGATAAATAAAACATCAACAATTATTTATGTTATAAATTGTTTTTAATGACACTGACAAATGGATAGCAATTTTTTAATTACATTGCATTTATAAAATCCCAAAACCTTATATAATTGCTGATATTTTTTTCAACAGTACTACTTAGTGGTGGTGGGAGGGATGATGATGATGATGATGATGATGATGACGACGACTACTAATAATAATAATAAGATTACTAATAATAATAATGAAAGAAGACAGCCATCATCATGATCAATATAATAATAGCAATAAGATAACTAATCATTAGTGTCACATTCGAAAAAGATCTGTAGTGACTGAAAGAATTGGAACCACCCAGATCACAGTATTATTAAGACTCATCATTATTGGCTGCTTGAAACAGTCCTGAAGAGACTGAAAGAATTGGAAGCACATAGATGGCAGTATTATTAAAACCTGTAAGATTACTGAGCACTGGATTATTTTGTAGGCTTCCTGTATCTTGATCACATTGAAACTAATTGTATTTATTGTTAATAATAATAATAATTCACCACCAAAGCCAATATCAAGGGCACAGATTGCTTTAAATGATCTCTCAATGTCTTTTATTGGCTTCAAATGAAAAAAAATCAGACCTGAATTTTCAACAGGAATTACTTGTCATTTGGTTTTACAGGCATCAGAATAGATTTAGAATTAAATGTTTATAGTTAGCTATTAATTCCAAGGCTAACTTGATTTTTCAGGGTAGGGGGATGTAAGTTAAGACAATCTTGCAACATTACAAGTGCATCATCCTTCATTTTGCTGTCTTTTTCTCTCTCTTTAGTTGTTACCACTATTTTTTCTGTTTTGTCTTCTTTTCCCTGCCACTCCCTTTTTGGCTTTATTATCCCATTTTTCCCCTCTTTTTATTTATGTTTTACTTTTCTCTCTTTTATTTATCTATTGATTCTTGTCTTCAAATTACTATGCCTCCCACCCTGTATATTTGAATAAATACTTCTCTCTTCCCCCTTTTGTTCTGACTCTCTGTTGATCATTTTATTCTCACTTGTCTTATACAAAATTAAAAAAAAGTGGAATTAATCAAAGAAACCGTCAAGTTTTAAAAGAGAACTCAATATAATTATGCCAACAAATTGAAACCTCAATTTTATTTCTATTGAATATCATTTCTTAAAGATTTTTTTATGTTTTTATTTTTGCAGATTGCCTTAACCCACCCAACTCCCTGGATGAAATATTTTTATTTATTTATGATAATTTTTTAAATCTGTTTTTTAATTTCCATGTTTGTTTAAAGTGAATTGCTACAACTACAGAATGACTCATATCTGTAAAGTAAATGGCATCTCTTTTTCTGAATAATTCATTCCTTCATTAATATTTTTTTGTTAATTTGTTCCCTTAATTTTTTTTTAGTTTTTCTTTCTAATTCATTCATTAGTGTTTCCATTCATTCAATCTTTCATTCATTTCTTTGATTTCTTTTTTCATTCATTTTTGCTTTTATTCATTTCTTTCATTCAGCTTTTGTATTTTTTTTCTGAAAAGTTCCTTCCCCTAATCACTCATTATTTTTTTCTTCTGGAAAATTCATTTATTTATTAATTGTTGTATAAATTCACCCCACTTTTTTGGCAAGGAAGGGGGTTTTACTTACATTTTCAAGAAAAATTTTAATTTGTTTTTGTTTATTTTAATTTATTTTTATTTTTTTCATTTATTCAACTTGAGAAAAAAAACCCTTTCTTGTTTTCTATGGCAGTATTTGTTTGTTTCTTTTTTATGTCTTATTTTTATTACATTATCTTAATCTTTCAAAAATTTAATCATTTTGAAGGACAAATGAAAATGAATCATCCTTACTTAAAATTAGAAGCAAGGTGAGAGCATGCTGATTCTGACTTACATTAGAGAAACAAGTTCAGCCTAAAAAAATTACATTCCTAAATCAGAAAATTTAGCTAAAAAAATTGTTATTAAAGCATATATAAAATATCAAGTGTATCTTCAACTTATTCTCTCTATTATAATAAAGACCTTTGTGATTGTGTATTTATTTATGTGCGTGTATATATATATATTTTTTCTTCCTGTCATGCTCATGAAGAGAAAGACAATAGTTAGGCAGAGTCAGCTCAGTTCATTAGAGAGTAAGGCAGTGTCAACTCGGTTCATTTTCATTACTACCAGTTATTAAACTTTGCTACCAGTTATGAAAGCATATTCACTTTTTAACAATGCATTATTATTTTATTTTTTTGTGATAATTATGTCATTGAGTAATGAAGAATATATATTCTCTCTCTTATAATAAAAACCATTATATATATATTATTTCCCTCTTATCATTAGTATTTTGGGTTTTTTTTCTCTTATGTCTTAATGTAAGATACTAAATAGTAGGTCCATCAATATATATGTTACCGTCATTTTAGATGGCATATTGATATAAATATTTTGCCATCATTTTTGATGGCACAGGCCCACTTGTATATAATAAATATGTTTATTTATATGTGCCTACATACACAAAATGTAAATAAAATAACTACCACATTTGAAATCAAAAATGCATTTAAAAAAAGAATATATAAAGAATTCTTTTTATTAACAAATCAAACAATAAGGAAAATTATTACAGCTTTAAAAACATATATTTTAAAAACATAAATATATACAAATATATTAAAACAAGGCAGAAGAGTAAGCATAACCAAAAAAAATATTGCCACTGCTGAAAAACATAAAAAAGAAGCAACAAAAACCAAAGACAAAAAGGCTAACTGGTTATTGCTTCTTGCTCATCAGAGTTCAATCCAAGACAAAACATACTGTTGCAATCCTAAAAGGTTACTGCATGAGTAATCACCAAAACGAAGGTTGGCAATAATAGTATATCAACAAATATAAAATTTGCATGCTGCATGAAGTATAATCACTTTACTCTTCCCTCCAATAGTGTCCACATATTTAAGAGGATAGGAACATACCATTATTATATATAGGTAGGTATACAACACATATAAATATTAATTACAGATGGATTACATTTAGAAATGTAATTTGTCTATGATTTATACTGCTGTTTCTCTGATTGTGCTTTTTCTTTCCCTTTTTTTAGTCATTATTTATAAGTTTTGTCCTAGATTGAGCTCTAAAGATCGATAACAGGTTAGCTTTTTTATTGTTACATATTTGTTATATTTTTCAGTTCACTGCTTTACAATGAACAACAGTTCACGACTTTTTTTTGCTTATTCTTGCTCTTTCTCTTCTTTTATTTTGATGTATTTGTGTATATATTTCTTTATACTTTTAAAATGCCCATTTTTAAAACCCAAATAAAATTTTGTACCACCCTTCTTACCCCCAAATTATTTAATTCAGAAAATGTTTTTTAGAGCAGTGAATTACTAATAGAAATAATTAGTAAATTTTACTGAAGCCCAAATGTAAATGTCTGGATGAAGTTGACATCAGCAAGAATTTACAGACATTTTTTATTTATGGAAACATTACAGGTGAAAACTACCTTTGGACCTTTTTTTTTTCCAATGATCTTTCAGCAAGCTGATGCATCTGCAAATTACTCATGTTTTCATCAGAGAGTTTTGGGTAGAAAATTGCCAAATCAATAGCTTGAAGAAAAAGGACCATTGATTTGAAGTGCAAGTTCCCCTGATATGAAATGTATTTTTTTTTTTTTTACTTGGCACCTTATTAAGAATTTACAGCAGAACGCCTGAAACACTTCAGGATTAAAGAAACAGGTTCAATAAAACTTGGAATGTGCCAAAGTGCAATTCAAAATTTTCAGGAATGATTGCTAATTTACATTGACAGTAGTGGCTCACTTGTTAAGAAACATTTATTTTGTTTATTGCTTGATTGTTATATAAAAATCATACCACATTTTGATTTTTTTTTAGAAATAGACTGTTACCACTTAGTGTTGACCTTATTGTCCACTTTTATATTTATATATGCTTTATCCCTGTATTTAAGCACTTTAACCCATAAATATAGCCTACATTAAAACTACATTTTTATCACACACACACGCATATATATATAGTCATCCACAGGCAGACCTGTTTCGCTATATCACAGCTCATCAGTACGGTTAGACTCCAATTGCTTTTTAACCCAGGATTGAAACCCGACCGAATTGGCATCAGTCGGCGATTCTACCTCTGAACTATGGCCGCTCGGTATATATATATATTTTATTAGATGATATATATATATATTGAATAAGTTCTATATATATATATATATATATATATATATATATATATATATATATTGAATAAGTTCTTGCTGAGTTTTTCATAAAAAGTAATAAATTATAATAATATTATTATTATTATTATAATATAATAATAATAATAATGATGATGATATTATTATTATTATTATTATTATCATATTATTATATATAAATATTAATAATATTATTAATTTCAAAATCTGCTCCTCAGAGTTTCATGCAATAACAGTCATCAGGCAGATATAATACTCACCTAATGATTGTTATTGCATGAAACTCGGGGAATATTTCTATAAATATTTTCATGGTAATTGTTTTGATGAGCTTATTCCTTAGTACCTCAACTACATGAATTTAAGTATGCTACTAGACTGGCAACTAAATCTCACCTATTTTGCTGTTTGAACTAGCTAGATGCAAATGTGCATTCTATTTTAATAGTTTTTTCTTATTTGTGGAACTGCCTTCATATTTCATGCTTCCCTGTCGCCTACGATCTTCAAAAATGTAAATGCAACATCAGTCACCATCTTCTGTTTTCTCAAGCTCTGTTTCTTTTATTGTCTTCTCTTCACTAAAGTTTTTTGTGTTTCTTTCACTCTCTGTAGCTTCCTGTATCCCAGTGGCATTTTCACATTGCCTGGGGTAAAATAATTTTTTAAAAAATGACCAAAATGACCCAGAAATTGCTGGTTAAGAATTTTCATAAATGTGTCACCTGCCAGCATATCACCTCCTATCTCTCCAGATTTAAATTCCTTAGACTATTATGTGTAGGAATATTATCAAAAGGAAGATCAGCCAGCATCATCACAATTCCAAAGACTCACTGAAGGCTGCCATCAAAGAAACAATGGCCAATATGAATGAGAACCACCTGATCCAAGCATGGGAGTCCTATCATTGCAACAAGTATGTCCTTGAGGGAGGTTGCAAGTATACCCTCAAGGTTAAGGGTAGTTTTATTAAATAAGCTTTTATTTTTTGAAATTATGAACTTATTTATGCATCCTCATACACAGACATAGCTATATAAAGGTGGATCAATAAGTCTGTAGCCCAGCATACAATTATTAGCTGAATTTTGATCTGTAATTTTTATATCATATGTGATCTTTTTTAAACTTTTTCCTCGACTTCTTCTCTCTCTTATTTAACCACATTCTTCTTTTCTTTCTCATGTACCTTCTCCTCTTTCTTTCTTTACCTCTTCCTGCACTCCCTCTCCTTGTCTTTTTCTTAGTCCCCTTTTCCCTGTCTATCTCGTTATCTCCATTCATTACCTCTTTCATTTCTTTGAAAAATTGTTTTAAGAGCAAAATTTTGTAAATTTTAACTCTAAGTTGTGCTTTCTACTTGATCAATCAATGTTGAATGTTTCTTTATAAGGAAACAGCTAATATCACCATCACTATTACAATTCTGCTTTCTCTGCTATCTCTCTCTCTCTCTCTTCACATCCTTCTCTTCTTTCATTCTTTTCTAGCTTCCTTCTTTTCTATATCTTTATTTTCTCTTTCCAAGTCTCTTCTTCCTTGTTTTTTTTACATCTTCCTCTTTCCTCTCCCCTTTTCTTCTTTTCTCCTTATGCCTTTCTTTCTTCACCTCCTTCTCTTCTTTCCTAGCAGCCACCCCCTCCCTCTCTCTCTCTCTCTCTCTCTACTAACCTTCTTCCTTTTTTTATCTTCCTTTTTTTTCTCTTTTTTCTAGACTCTTCTTCCCTGTCTTTCTTCTATTCCCAAGCTTCATCCTTTACTTTCTTTTTCATTCCTCTTTTCACCTCTTTCTCCTCTCCCATTCTTTTTTCACTTCTTTTCCTCTTTTTGTTTACTTTCTTAGCCTCCTTCTTTATCCCCATTCTATTGCTCTCTCTTTCCTAATCTCTTCTTTGTCTTTTACCAATCTTCCTCTTTCTTCTTACTTACTGCTTGTTAGTCTCCACTTTCTCACCTCCCCTCTTTATCTTTGTCTTCTCTCTCTCTCTCTCTCTTTGCTAGGCTCTTCTTCCCATCTCCTGTTTTTCTCTACTCCCTCATTTCTTAATTTTCCCTCCCTATCCCTCTTTCTTTTTCCTTTCTTTGTATCTCTCTTCTTAATCTTTAATCCCTCTACCACAGACTAGGCTCTATCTTCTTTGAGTTCTAATTTTGATAAATGAATAGAATGATTTGAATCAATATCATGTCATATTAAGTGAAGTCGCCATATTTTTCTTCAACATTACAGTGGCCAGCAACATCCCTGGCTGCCACTATTTTGATGATCCTTCCCCTACCAATTCTTTCCAAGACAATTCTTTTCTGTTCATTGCCATCTGCAAACACATCACATGGCAAAATATGAATGGCGTTTTCATATCTTTCATTTCATCAAAAGATGAACTGACAGAGAAAACCATCAACTGGAGACATTCAAGTATTCAGGGTTCGATCCTTTATTGTGACTAAGTGAAACATAATCATTTTCCACTTCTCAAAATACACACACATATATAAAGAATCAACAGTTTTATATAAGTTTTTTTTTAAATAGCAGTGACTTTAGAGCTATTCCATTTTTAGCCATAGGGGCATTCTTTTTTGGTGAGTATAGTGTATATATAAACCAGATACACTTATATGATGTGCCTTCTGGTGCATTGGATATCGGTTTGGAATGAGAAATCGGGGAGCCGAGTTCGAATTCTAGCTGAATTCATTGCATTCACTTACGCGCAAATACCCTTGGGAAAGGTATTAATCCATCTCTTCCTTCCAGTTATGGGTTTAATTCCTTCCAGTTATGGGTTCTGTAGCCTTGGTTGGCAACCAGTCTACTGCAGAAAGCAATGGCAACCTACTGCGGGATAATCTTCTGCCCAGTCAGTCATGTCTCTTGTGAGACATGATCACCCAAGCGTGTATCACGTATGGCACTTAACTGACTGACTGACCCTTATAACACATTCAGTTAGCCAAGGCTGGAATAAAAAAGAATAACTGAATGCCCAATGCTGACTGAAGAATGTATGCAAAACACACAGGACACTGACAATCATAGTTTGTCAGACTTACATCAGAAGATTATGATATACAGGGACATTTGGCAAATTGTTACCATTTTATATTGCTAATTTCACAAATGTGCATTGCTTTTTTTTATTTTGTTGAATGCACAATATAGCATGATCAGTTGGACACTGTCTGTGAGCAAAAGAGCACCATGATGCAATTCACTCTCCCAGAAATTTGAAAACAGCATGCTGTACCACTTCGCATTCCAGTATGAATATTTCAGAGTGTTTGGGTGTCAATCTGAGAACAGTGCAAATGAATTGGAAAGAGTTGGATGATTCTAATGGTGATTACTAAGCTGTTTTGAGTGATCACTAGTAATGGTAATGCTATACCTCCATCTTTCCGTAGGTCCTCTGACTCAGTACACAGGCCTACATCAAATATCATGTGGAGGTAGTGCTGTTTTGTGTCAAGAGAGAGACTGCTGGAAGATACTATATCTAGCATCAGGACTCTGCACCATGTCACACAAGCAGGAGAACCCAACCATGGCTGTCAGACAATTTCTGCAACCACATTACCCCTTACATCTGGCCACCTAACTTTTCAGACTGCAAGCCTCTTGATCATGTATGAGGTGCAGTTGAGCAAGAGACCAACAAAACTCCTTGTCACAGCAAAGGTGAACTAAAGGCAAGGATTATGACAGTATTCACCAAATTAAACAAGGACACTGTCCAGGAAAGATGCAGGAGAAGTTGTCTGGAGGCTGTGGTTGAAGCCAGTGGCAATTTTAATGAATTAATTTATTCTTTAGTATTTCAAGATCTTTTGTATAATTCTCGTAAATATATCTGTTAAAATGAGATGTCAGCCATTATCAAGGACAAATTTTATTTTTACTTTTAACTGAATGTATGGATAGTTTTTTTGTGTGTATCTAGAGTTATAGGAATGTTTTATTTTTAAAGTCATTTTTAATGAAACTCACACACATACACACACACACACACACTATTAAACATTAGTTTACCTGTACACCTCCATAGTTATTAATAAGAAATAAGAACAATTTCAATTTAAAAATTAATTGTTCCATCTGGAGCCTGTTTGTTACTTTTTTATACTTTGCTTTGATTTGTTTGTTTAACTGTATATCAACTCCCTATGGGTTATTTTATGCTGAAATTGAATTTTCTTTAGAAATTTGAAGTAATAAAAATGTGATATGTTATTCTGCTTTTACAACTGTATACATGGCAGTTGATACTCATCTTCTGCACATATACATATTTGTATGGACATAATTATTAGGGATGGTGATATGTATATTTTATGTTGTAGTTTTATTAAAGTTATACTTTTGAATACAGTTTGATTTCTTAAGAAATTGTCAGATATTATATAGCTTAATGTCATGAAAATGTTCTTTCATGTTGGTTGTTTAGTTTATTGGTTGATTTTGTTTAATGCTATATCAACTTCTATTGGTTATTTAATGCTGAAATCTAAATATTTTAAACACAGATTTATGGCTTCAATTACAGATAAGATGTATTGCTGGTCATTTTTTATATAAAAATGTATTGCTGGTATTTTTACTATAAAAATGTATTTTTATACTTTCATAAATGTTTTTGTTTGGTGGTTCACTATTTGCCAATAGCAGGGACCCTAACAGGTGCTATCACCCTGGGTCAAAGTAGACCTGGAAACAACACCAATTCAGAAGTGGTTTCATGCTTTTCAAAACTTCTCATCTCTGGATCAGAATACTTGCTGCCAGATGTACTTTGTTATGGCCAGGACTATTTTTACACTTTTGGGGCTTCCATAAATTAGACAGATTCCAGTGCATCCTAGTGCTATTGCTAAACCTTTAAAATCCAGAGAGAGAGAAGCATAACATTGACATGTTCTCATGAAGCAATAATTTACTAATCTTTTTTCTCTTCTTTTTTTTTTTTGTTTTCTTTAGGCCTCAGGAAGTGTTCCATTGGATGTTGCAGGTTGATGAGCATCTTTCTGGCTTTGAGGTTGGTCGCATCATTTGGAGCATTGAATATGAGGTAGATGGAAAAGCCCAAGAACATTATTTCAACCCTGACCCTAGATTTGTCAGCAAAATCAATATTCAACCCTTGGAGGAGAAGAAACTCATTCCAGTGTTGAAGGTAGGTAAACTTTTGAGAATTCACATACACACAGATTTCTTTTTCTTGTACTAACATACTAATTTGAATTTTTATTATACTAACATACTAATTTCAATTCTCTGTTTCTTCTTTGTGTTGTTTAATCAACCATTGTTTTGATGATCTCCAGCTGTGCAATTAAATTCTGTTAATTGCTGGTATAAAGGTTGAAACTGTTATCTTCATCTTTATTGTCATATTCATGATGTTTTAGCCATCGTACACACTGGCCTTTTCAAGATGATATTAGTTGGAATTAATATCACCTGAAGAAAGCCAATGCATACAATAGCTGAAATGTTGGGAATATGGCAATAATGATTAGGACAACAATGTAAATAGTGTAAATAGTTACAATACCTTATCCCAGAAATATAGACAAATATGTTGTTTTCTTTTCTTTCTGCCTTACAAGCAATACTATATTATTTTTGTTTGTTCTTATGCAACTATATGTGGTCTAAAACAAGTGATATGCATGAATTACCAGATGTGATGGACTGACTCAATGACTATAATTAAAATTATATCAGTAATTAACCTGACAGTTGTCTTCTGCATACATCCACTAAGGGAACATGAATGGTGCACAACCTTGGATGTATATTGCAAGATAATTATTCTATGAGTATAAGCTTCTGACCCTCTTCTTTGGCTCTAGTTCATGGTTAAAAATATAACCTCTACTCTCATCACCTCTCACAACTTCACAGTGAGAATAACCTAGTAATAGGTGATACTCAATAGATTACTTTTTTTATCCTTGAAAGCAAAGAAAGCTGTAGAGAGGTATAATAATATTATTGTATCACTGAGGTGGATATGATACACAGAAAAAGTGTGCTATGGTATTATTCAGTACAATATCCAGTGCTAAACGGATATATGCAGAATAGTACAATAGTTACAATAACAGACAAAACAGAACTTACGACACAGAGAGGAGGAGTTTAGATCACAATAGTCACCGAAGTAATCAGTATGGATATTACTCGAATGACACTTGAATATTATGCCTTGAATGCTAATATCTTTTACTTAAATAGACCATTTCAGGCCCTGGGCCATTCCATCATTGAGAGTGCTGCAAAGGTGTCAGCCACTCTACAACAAATATCATCCTTTCAACATCATAGGCAGAGCATACAGATATTACATTTTTATCTTAAGCAGAAGTACTGAACCATGTGTAGACAATTCCAATATTTTTGATGGATACTATGCCAGTTGTATTCTTTAGGATGATATACTTGTGTTATTTTTGTTTGTATGGCATTATACTGAACTGGCTTACATTGATTAAATGCTGAACATTGAGTACTTTTGGCAAGAGACCAATTCAATTGAACTTCCCAACAACTGTGTTTATGCCATTCTTTTGATTTTGTTGTTGACATCAGTGGCCCATCAGCATCTGTGCATGTCTATCAACAAGTCAGGCATGCAGTTTGGCAAGCAAGGCAGATACCTGTTATTCTGTTTACCGACAAACAAAGATCAACAATAAAAGCTTTAATTACTCTAGAGCCATGATTGTATTTATGTATAAAATAAGAAAACTTACTCTGTAAGGAAGGCTAACTGGGTACAAATTTCAACCAGAGTTTGCAAGATTTACAATTTTACGCTGTATGAAGATCATTGACATTTTTCTTAATTTCAGGACAAAATAAAGTATACTTCTTCCCTGCAACCAGTCTTATGATTAAAAATTTAGGAAATTTGTAGAGAAAGCAAAATATAGTATTATCCTGTTTTATAACAACATGGTATCTGGGAAGCAACCTAGATTTAGAGTTTGATGATAGATTGCAAAAGAAGTTGTATCTACATAATTGCTTCTTAAGGAAAATTTAAAGCAAATCAATACATTTTGAATTGATTTTGATAGTTAATAATTTTTTTTTATAAGGTGAAAGGTTGTTAGTTGATGGAAAAAATGGTTTGTTCACTTATCCTATAATTTCATTTTGCTATACATATAGCAAAGTTGGACAAGAAAGACTTTAGTGACAAGCACCTCGTCATATCATGAAAGATGTTTCAGTTCAAAGAATTAAATTAGAAATAACAATAATAAAGAGATACTGTATAAATGTTGATCTAAAAAGGACTAATAAAGATATAAAGATACAATTCAGAAATTTAACATAAAGAGTGAGATCTTCCTTTGGTGTCCTATAATCAAGAGGTCAACTAGTAAAATACCTATTCCAATGAACAGTTGTATTCTCAATATTAATTCTGCCACTACCATGTTCTGATGTGATCTCTTAAATACTTATGGATTGTGACAAAAAACAAGATAAAGAACATTGAAATATTTTATGATTGTTTGGGCTGTGTTCACATCTTAAAATCAAGGTATAAGTGTAAATTAGTAGCTGTATATATATTAATATATCCTTAGCTAAAATTACTCTGGTACAAATCCACAGTTGTGCAACATCCAATGAAACTCAAACTCATGTTCATCCATAAATGATCAAGCAATTTAGCCATATTAGCCATTAAAAACATTTCAATTGTTAAAACCTTTTCAAATTAGAGTAAAGATCTCTTTAATGTACTCCTTTTAACCCTATCAATTTATAAGAGATTTCAGTTGTTAAATCCGATTTAAAGTAGTCTTTTTCAAAGTACCCCCTTTATTGCTATCATCCCTTAAGAGATTTTAATTGTTAAATCCTATTTAAAGTAGTCTTTTTCAAAGTACCCCCTTTATTGCTATCGTCCCTTAAGAGATTTTAATTGTTAAATCCTATTTAAAGTAGTCTTTTTCAAAGTACCCCCTTTATTGCTATCGTCCCTTAAGAGATTTTAATTGTTAAATCCTATTTAAAGTAGTCTTTTTCAAAGTACCCCCTTTATTGCTATCGTCCCTTAAGAGATTTCAGTTGTTAAATCCTATTTAAAGTAGTCTTTTTCAAAGTACCCCCTTTATTGCTATCGTCCCTTAAGAGATTTTAATTGTTAAATCCTCTTCAAAGTACTCCCTTTAACACTATCAGCTCTTAAGAGATTTTAATTGCTAAATCCTCTTCAAAGTAAAGTCCTCTTCAAAGTACTCTCTTTTATCATCCCTTAAGACATTTCAATTGTTAAATTTCAATTGTTAAATCCTCTTCAAAGTACTCTCTTTAAACTTATCATCCCTTAAGACATTTCAGTTGAAAAATGTAAATTAAAGTAATATAAAGAAAAAAGTAACAATTGTCAGTATTTGAAAAACATTTTACTTTTAGAAGAATATTTCTTTTAACAATTGTCTTTTGGTGAAATATTTGACCAAGATATCTGGTAATGAGACAGTGAGTTCGAATTGGTAATTTCCTTCCTTTCTTTGGGGCATTTGCACCAGATGGATGCAAGCAGTCTCAGCTACAAGTGAAACTCTGTTCTGTCATATTTTGATACATCATTCTTCAGCTTCATATATTACATTCGTTTCAGAAGGCATCAGCCTGCCATACAATTGTGTATTTGGTTGATGGAAGAAAATAGACCAAACTCATGAAGATGAGGTTGGAAATCTTTTTAAGCTCAAAATTCACTTGTCAAGTTTACAATATTTGAGTTGGGATCTTTCTGCTTTTTGCATCATTAAAGCAATTTTTGCTGCCTACACTGTTTAATCTTCTTCCGTTTCTTAATCTGCAGTCTTCATAGCTCATTGAAACAGATTTTAGGATTAATTCTGCTTATATAATCATCAGTTAGCCTAACAAACAAACTCCTCCTCCCCACAAAAAATAGAAATTGAAGGAAAAGAAAGCTCATTGGTTTGTTTAATTCAAAAATGTCCATGTGTCAATATCAATTAGACAATCGATCCTGAATTAAATCCCATTACATTAGCTTTGCTGCAATTTTGGTTTGTTGATTATAGTATTACAAACTTGAAACTATTGTTGTTAAAAAGAAAAATATTTAGTTATTTTGTACTTGTAAAATCTAAAATAACAAACATTTGTCCTATACTATGAAAACAATTGTTAGATCATTCTTAAATGATAGATCAAACAAATTAACCAATAATATTCCCAATTTTTGCCCCCCTTTTATCTTAGGTTATGCTTCCTTCCTTCTTTCCTTCTGTCTCTTGTCACCCTTCTTTTCCTTTCTATATTTCTTGCTATCCTTCTTCTACTCTCTTGTCTTACTCCTCATCCTTTTCTCTCTATCTCTCTCTTGCTATTCTTTCTCTACTTCTCTCTATCACTTGTCATCCTCCTCCTTTTCTCTCTCTCTCTTGCCATTCTTCTTCTACTTCTTTCTATCACTTGTCATCCTCCTCCTTTTCTCTCTCTCTTGCCATTCTTCCTCTACTTCTTTCTATCACTTGTCATCCTCCTCCTTTTCTCTCTCTCTCTTGCCATACTTCCTCTACTTCTCTCTATCACGTCATCCTCCTCCTTTCCTCTCTCTCTTGCCATTCTTCCTCTACTTCTCTCTATCACGTTATCCTTCTTCTTTCTCTTGTCATCCTTTCTTTCCTTTATTATCTTTCAACCTTATTCTTATCTCTATCTCCTGTCATCCTCCTCCTCCTCCTTTTCTCTGGCTTTTGTCATCCTTATTCTGTTTCTCTGTTTTGTCCCTATTCTTCTCCTTCTCCTGTCATCCTTCATCATCATCTCTTTTTCTTCTGTCATCTTCCTTCTCTTTCTCTTGTCATTCTTTCTTTCCTTTCTTTATCATCTTTCATCCTTCCTTTCCTTCTCTGTATTTTTTCAGCTTTCTTCTGCTTTTCTCTTTCTCCTATTAGTCTTCTCTCATTTTTCTCTATCTTTTGTTCCTCCTGCTTCTCCTCTCTCTCCTGTCATCCTTCTCCTTTTTATCTATTGTCTTCCTTCCTTTCCTTTTCTTTCTCTACCTCTTTTCATCCCTCATTCCCTTTTCTTTTTGTATCTTTTGTTATCCTTCCCCCCTATCTTCTGTCCTATTTTTCCTCTCTCTTCACCTATCATCTTTTCTTTTTCTCTCTCTTTATCTTCAGCTATCTTTTCCTCTTCCACTCTCTTTACCTTTTTGTTCCCCTTTCTTTATCACTAGTTACTTTTTCCTCCCTTTCTCTTCTTTCTGTCTCTCTTTCTTTCCTTCCACTATTCCCCTTACTCTTCCCCTCTTTGTCTTCATTATCAAGCAGAGCACAAAGATGATTTATGGATTCAACTTCATTTTGCCTATATTTTAGTTCTTTTACTCTAACCAGTTCCTTTTCACCTGAGATTTTGTTCACATAAGCAGAAAAAAAAAATAGTTGCCTTCTTAAAATATGGTATGATAACAACAGCAAAACCATGAGCAATTGTGATCAGGTCAAAATGTTCACTAAATCTCATTCGAATTCTAGATAAAACTTTCTTTGTTTTCTTTATAATTTGGAGATAACCCACTAAAAATGACAATGCATTCTAGAATATCCAGCAGGTATATTTTATATTTTTCTTATGAATTTTGCTATTATAAACTGATATGCAATGACATACCAGATGTTATAGTGATAGTGAAATTAACTGTTTAAATGCAGGAAATATTTGACATTCATTGACTGAGCAGTTAAAGTCACTGTCAGTTGAAATTCATAAAATCTTTCTCTTAAAACAGCTTTTCAAGAAATTTGAGTTCTCAAGTCCACTCTTATCACTCTTTCAAGTACTGAGGAGAGTTTCTTTTCAGACTCTTTATTTAAGGTAATGTGTAAAGTCAACTAAGAGAGGACACAAAGTGCAACACTGAGATCTGAGGTATATTGGGATGGCCAAAAACACATTCCAAAAGCTCAGCAGATTATTAAGAGACAGGAAAATTTTGTTGGAAACAAAGAAAAAACTACTGAACTACATGATATCTGTCCTTCTGTAGAGCAGTGAATACATGACAATCTCCTCAAAGAAACTTGAATCAACAGAAATGTAGTTCTACAGAAGGATGCTAAGGATACCATAGGCTGAATATGTCTTAGAGGTCTTAGAAAAAATGGAAACAGGAAGGAAACTTGAAATTCCTGGGGCATGTAATGAGGGAGGAGGGCTTGGAGAATCTGATACTTACAAGGTGGATAAAAGAAAAGAGGGGCAGGGAAAAGCAGTGCATCACATACTTGATGGGCTTGAGCAAATGGATGGCAGAACAGTGTTTTGGAGAAATAACAAGAGAAAACTTATTAAGAACTACAAGGACAGGAAAATGTGGAGGGCCATGTTTGCTTACATTGTGCACATAAAAGAAAACAATGATAAACCAGAATTAGGCCTACCTTTTCAACTCTAGTGTAAACAAGACCTCTGTTTTTTTAATTTAATGTAAATTGAATATGTGCCTTTTTGAGTCTACTATAAATCAGACCTATGTCTACCTGTCTATTAATTCATTGTGATTATCATCTTATAAGATGTATCTAAACATCTCAACAAGAGTTGATGTGGCACTAAATTAACCAGCCTAACCTAACCATGAACCTGTTTCAAAGCTTCTTTTGAATTATTTGTGTTGTTTTAAAATGCATTCCATCAATATATTTTTGGGGCATTTTGTAATGCTTATTTTTTTTTAATTAAAATCATCCAGTAATCTATAAAAGTGGCTTATTCCATGTTCTTATTCTTTACTGTTTAAAACACTTCAAACAACCGTGATGAAAAAAGGCATGGAATAATGAAAATACTCTTTTAAAAGCTTAAAAGAAAACAGGCTAGATTGATTTTTTTTTCTGAAAGAACTTTTAGCAACTTCTTAATATTGGATGCATGTCATTCATTGTTTTTTACTGACTATCATGCCAACATCAGCCTGTCAAGTGCTTACAGGTTTAGTTATTGCATTGCTTCTCGCTGATAACTGACATCTTAATGATTCAAATAATGACTTCTATATATTTATATTTTTATATTTATTTTGTATGAATTATGAGAATAATATCTAACTTTTGCACAGTTGATAATTTTCAGTCTGTTTTTGTTGTCAGATTTGAGTGGAATTAGATTGAAATGTGGCAGAACATAATTGAAATAGACACTGTCAAAAAAAACTTTAGCAGACTAGCAAGCTGAGTATGTGGATTATTGTACAATAGCAATTTGGGCAGGAACTGTAATAAATAATATTGATCTGCAACCTTGGCACTTGATATGTCATTTTGGGCTGGAGGTGTAAGGGAATATATTGTCTTGTGACCTTCTTACTTGCAATGGTATTTTGGGTTAGAGGTGCAAGTAAAAATTTGATTGTCTTGTGACCTTCTTGCAATGTCATTTTGGACTGGTGATACAAGGAAATATATTGTCTTGTGACCATTTTACTTGCAATGTCATTTTGGACTGGCGATACAAGGAAATATATTGTCTTGTGACCATTTTACTTGCAATGTCATTTTGGACTGGCAATACAAGGAAATATATTGTCTTGTGACCATTTTACTTGCAATCTCATTTTGGACTGGCGGTACAAGGAAATATATTGTCTTGTGACCATTTTACTTGCAATGTCATTTTGGACTGGTGGTACAAGGAAATATATTGTCTTGTGACCATTTTACTTGCAATGTCATTTTGGACTGGCAGTACAAGGAAATATATTGTCTTGTGGCCATTTTACTTGCAATGTCATTTTGGACTGGCGGTACAAGGAAATATATTGTCTTGTGACCATTTTACTTGCAATGTCATTTTGGACTGGCGGTACAAGGAAATATATTGTCTTGTGACCATTTTACTTGCAATCTCATTTTGGACTGGCGGCACAAGGAAATATATTGTCTTGTGACCATTTTACTTGCAATGTCATTTTGGACTGGCAATACAAGGAAATATATTGTCTTGTGACCATTTTACTTGCAATGTCATTTTGGACTGGCGGTACAAGGAAATATATTGTCTTGTGACCTTCTTACTTGCAATAGCATTTTGGACTGGAGGTACAAAGAAATATATTGTCTTGTGACCATCTTACTTGCAATGTCATTTTGGACTGGAGGTACAAGGAAATATATTGTCTTGTGACCATTTTACTTGCAATGTCATTTTGGACTGGCGATACAAGGAAATATATTGTCTTGTGACCATTTTACTTGCAATCTCATTTTGGACTGGCGGTACAAGGAAATATATTGTCTTGTGACCTTCTTACTTGCAATGTCATTTTGGACTGGCGGTACAAGGAAATATATTGTCTTGTGACCATTTTACTTGCAATGTCATTTTGGACTGGCGATACAAGGAAATATATTGTCTTGTGATCATTTTACTTGCAATGTCATTTTGGACTGGCGGTACAAGGAAATATATTGTCTTGTGATCATTTTACTTGCAATGTCATTTTGGACTGGCGATACAAGGAAATATATTGTCTTGTGACCATTTTACTTGCAATGTCATTTTGGACTGGCGGTACAAGGAAATATATTGTCTTGTGACCATTTTACTTGCAATGTCATTTTGGACTGGCGATACAAGGAAATATATTGTCTTGTGACCATTTTACTTGCAATGTCATTTTGGACTGGCGGTACAAGGAAATATATTGTCTTGTGACCTTCTTACTTGCAATAGCTTTTTGGACTGGAGGTACAAAGAAATATATTGTCTTGTGACCATCTTACTTGCAATGTCATTTTGGACTGGAGGTACAAGGAAATATATTGTCTTGTGACTTTCTTACTTATAATGTCATTTTGGTCTGAAGGTAGAAGTAAATATAGTTTCTTGTTAGCCTATTTACTTACTATGTCATTTTGGGCTGTAGTTGCAAGGAAATATATTGTCCTTGTGCCTTCTTAATTGCAATGTCATTTTGGTTAGGGGATATAAGGATATATATTGTCTTGTGGCCTTCTTACATGCTATGTCATTTTGGGCTGGAGGTACAAACAAATATATTGTCTCATGGCCTTCTTACATGTATTGCCATTTTGGTTAGGAGATACCAGGAAATATATTGTAATGTTGACTTCTTACTTGCACTGTCATTTTGTGCTAGAGGGGCAAAGAAATATATTGTCTTGTGGCCTTCTTATTTGCAATGTCATTTTGAACAGGAGGTACAAGAAAAGTACTGTCTTGTGGTCTTCTTACTTTCAATGTCATTTTGGCTAAAAGATACAAGGAAATATATTGTCTTGTGGCCTTCTTATATACAACATCATCTTTGATAGGACGTACAAGTAAATATGTTGTCTTGTGACAAACTTACTTGCAATATTATTTTTGGCTGGAAATACAAGCAAATAGATTGTCTTGTAGTATAGCAATTTTCAATGAGACAATAATAAATGTCTTGCCTAATGTGCTTATCATTTTTTTCATTTCTCAACTTTATTTTTGGAAAATTAAATCCGCATATTCTTTCCTTATCATTTTATCCTTTTTTCTTTCATGGATTTATCTATACTTCCTTTCTGCAAATGTAGAGGAAAACATAAATGACAGCAATGATTGATCACTTAAAACTTCATGAAACCCATGAATACTGTTTTCAAATGCAGTCTGAAATAATATGCTATTTGGATCATTATTTTACTTTTGTTATTTATAAAAATTGGTTATCTCACTTTAAGTGGAACTATTGCCAAAAATGCTGGAAAAAAAATTTTTTTTTTTAATCATTTCACCCCGAGCAAGGCATTTCACTGCCACTGTTGCGCATGGGGCTACATAGGGAAAGGTAAAGAGAGAGAGTGGTTAGCTATAGGAAATGTCAAAAGGAGGGTGATAGATGGGTAAGGATACGGAGGCTGGGTAGATGGGAAGAGTGTTTGAAAGAATGGAGGCGAGTTAGTGTGTTAGGAGGTGTCTATTGACCTTACATTTAAACTCCTGGAGATTGTAGCCATCGGGGAAGCAATCATGTGGCAGGGAATTCCACAGTCGGGAAGAACGAGAAAGGAAACTGTTGTGGTTTCTTGTACCACTTTAGTAATTACCTGACCCCTCCTACCAATCTCTACCTATATAAGAGCCAGATTAGGCTGAAAATGGAGTACTGCTACCATATATGGGCAAGAGCTGCACAGTGTTCACTTTTCAGTCTCAATAGACTCTACAAGCATCTCTGACAAATTATTTTCTTTCTTATAATCCCTTTCCTATAGATGAAATGTCTCAAGCTGCTTGCTATTTCTATGGAAAATGTTCAGATGAACTACATTCCTTAGCTTCATCAGTTCTTACCTTCACAGCTAAGACCCGCCATGCCAGGTACATTTTAGTGAATCAGTGTCATTACTTCTGTATTTTATTGGTTCCACTTGAGCAGCTTCTTTCTTATTTAATAGCACTGGGATTTCAAAATTAACACAGTCTTTTCATTATGCTTACAAGTGGAGAAATATATAAAAACTTCTATAACAAAAAGTGGAAGATATGTTTAAAACTTGTAAAATAAAACTGATTCCTCAATTATATCTACTTGTTAATCAAGTGTTGATTAACAAGCAAGATTGACCTATCAAGTAGTGAACTAGTCTATATATCTCAACGCTACTAAATTTTAGATAAACTTTCTTTTTATGAGTAGTCCAATTTAGCCTAGTTTATTAAAAAAAAGTACAAAAGTCACAATTAGTGAAATTCAGAATTTAATAGCATTTGACTTGCAAATGTAAACAAAACTAGCAACCCTCTACAGGAACGCTAGGATTCAAACAGAAAAGACAAAAAATGGGGGATCTGTTTTTGATTTGGCTGTAAAATGAAAATTATCCCTCATTTAATATCCAATTGTTTGGTAATTGAAAATTGATACTTTACATGCAAGGTTGCCAGATTGAGCTAAGAAGTATGGAATTGAGTTTTATTCAAAAGCATGGTGCTATTAAGTTTTGAATTAATTTTCTTTTCATTAGAAGTTTAATTAGTCATTTAAAAGTTACTTCAAAATAAAATGTTTTTTTTTTAAATCTTATAATATGATGTAAGAAAAATGTTTTTTGTGTTTTTGTTTTATTCAGAATTTGTTGTATATCCTTTTCTTTAATATATATTTTGACTAGAGTTTGAATTGCAGTTGAATTTGTTTTATTCACTTATGCACTAATAGCCTTGGCAAAGGTATTAATCCATCTCTTCTCCCTCCAGCTATGGGTTGAATAGCAGAACAGATTCAGTTCTATATCTATAGTCTTGGTTGGCAACAAGCCTACTGCAGAAAGTAATGGCAACCTACTGTGGGTAAATCTTCTGCCTAGTCAGTCATGTATCAAAAAAGAGATGATGACCAAGTGTGTATCATGTATGGCAATTAACTGACTGATATTTTACCTGAAGTGCTACAGATGCAGGTATAAAGTCTATTTATAAAAGAAAACATACAAATGTTTAAGCTTATAATGAAGCTTTATTCAATGCAGTTTGACTATTGCCTATAAGTAAAGTTCAACCATTTCTTTTATAATCAAGTAGTTCAAGAAGGAGACAACTATGGTTGTCGCCTACCACATGTATCAAGCTTGCCACATTAGTCTACAAGTAGTGAATTTGGTGATATTTGAAAGCCCAATGCTACTAAATTTTGAATTGACATTAGTACTTCAAATTAGGCCTGTTTTTTAAGCACCCAACCCCCCCACCACCACCACCACAAAAAAAAAAATCATAAATAGTGAAATTCAAAATTTTATAGCACTAGGTTTTCAAAATTCAACCAATTCAGCCACCATTTTTTAGCCATTGAAACTATTGCATTAAAATAATTCTTTAATATATTATCATTCATATTTCTGTTAAAAATAAAATATGTACGACATTTTATTTATTCAAGTAATATTTGGAGTCTGACGTAAATCTCAGATTTTGACATCCTTATCAATATTCAACAATTTTGTGCTGCCAATTCAGAGTCGAATTAAATTCTGATGTGGCAGACATTTTTTTAATGCAGTAGACATTGCTGAAATAAAAATAAACTGATGTATTCTGTTGATAAAAATCAAGTCAGTTATTGAGAATTCTTGAAGAATTTGGATAAAAGGATTTAAATCTATCAATGAGTTTTGATGAAATACTAATTATTTTTATTGTTAACTGAAATGAATGAATCCTGCGATATTAAGAAAGAAAAAAAAGCCATAGCATAATTTCTCTTAAGAAGCAAAAAAAAAAATGGATTCTTATATGAAGTGAGAAAATGTGGAAAAGTTCTCAGCCCATCCAAGAACCTTTTAAAAAAAATCTGATGCTTGGTCATTTGTTTAGGGTCTGGCTGAAAATTTTACAGTGCCTCCTTTTGGATAATGAACACATGATAGTAATAAACATACTCTTTCAAATTTAAGTGTTTTATTTTATAAATTGATAGCAGGGTGGTTATTTTGGGGGTGTTGAGGTTGTGTTGGGGTAATATTAGTTGAGGTGTTAGCCTTTATTACTCAAGATGAACTGTAAACTCTAGAAAACAAATCATTGAGATTAAATTAATATTTCTGTTCTGATCAAAGTTATTATATTCACATGCAGAAAACACATTATCTATCTATCTATCTATCTATCTATCTAGTCAGCCGCAGACAGATCTGTTTTGCTGTATCACAGTATGGTTAGACTCCGATTGCTTTTAACCCAGGATTCAAACCCGACCAAATTGGTGTCAGTCGGCAATTCTACCTCTGGGCTATGGGCACTCAGTAGAAGAAGGCAGACTTTTATATATATATATATATATATATATATATATATATAGTTACAAAGAGTTTACTTCTTTAATAGAGTAGATTCTTGCATGAATCTGCTCTATTAAAGAGATAAATTCTTTGTAACTATCAATGCTCTATCTACACCACAATATCAAGCACTTTACAATAAAAAACCTGCTTGCCAAAATACATTTTATCAGTAATAACCACTGAAAAATAACAACCTTGGCACTAAATACTATCACAATTAAACACTATATATATAATGAACAAAAAAGAAAATTGTTATAAATTTCCAAAGATTTTCAGCTCATTTAATCATTCTGTTAGAGTTAATCTATATTTTCAACTAATATGTATTAGACAGGGTGCGATGGGTAAATTGTCGCCAATTTTTATTTTCAATTTCACATATGTGTGCTGTTTGCTTTTGATTTTGTCAACTGCACAAAGTCAGTTGGAAACCATCTGCGAGAAAAAGCGCATCATGACACAATTCACTCCACCAGAAATTTGGAAATGACATGCTGTCAGACAATTTCTGCAACCACATTACACCTTATAAGTGGCCACCTAACATCCCAGACTACAACCTTCTTGAGAACTATGTGTGGGGTGCAACTGAGCAAGAGACCAACAAAACTCCTTGTAATACCAAAGATGAACTGAAAGCAAGCATTATGGCAGCATTCACCAACTTAAGCAATGAGACCCTTCAGAAGTGTTGCAGGAGATTTTAAATCTTCTGCCTAGTCACTCATGGAACAAAGGAGACATGATTGGCCAAGCATGTATTACACATGGTACTTAACTGATCATATGATCTTGCAATTTCAAGAGAATTCTTTCCATATAAATTCTACTTTGTTATCCATTGAACCGTTTTCCTAAATGAGTTTCATTTTTTAACATATGCCACCCTGACCAATTCTTTTCTCCCTTCACTTTTCTTTACTGAAGTATTATCTTTTTCTATTTTTTAGGTTACAGAAATAATGAACGTTGTTGCTCTCACTGGTCAAATCCAGACTTACCCGCTACAGATCTTCGTAGTAAATGATGAAGGCAATATTCATGACGTCACTTGGCTTACTTCTTGTCATTCCAGCAATGACAATGTTCTAAAGGTAAACTGAAACTTTTCTAATGCAACATTCTCTTTCTTGTAAATTTCCAAATTTTCTTGACTAAATTCTGCCCACTTGGGTGACAGATATTAATGACTAAAAATAAAAATGTTCTTGTATTATTTTGAAAACAAATGCTATTAAAATTAAATTTACAATTTTCACTTTGAAAATTTTCTTGGCTTCTCTATTTCAATTTTATGATGAATCATAATTATTAGGTTGATAATTGAATAAGCCCTTTGCAAGCTCCATAGGAATTCGCTTATTACATTGTCAAATATTTGATATTAACAACTTTAACAAAATTTTTGATTAGCAATCGTAAGAATGAATGCAGATTGTCATTTAAAGAATCTGGAGCAAACTGCAAATAAAACATTTTAAATTTTCAAAAAGACTTTCCATTTCAATGAAGCAGACATTAAACACATGAGAGTGTTATTACCTCCTCTATCTTTCTTTCTTTCTTCTTCTTCTTATTATTATTTATGTTTTCTTTTTCTATACTAAAACCAAACAGCATCTCTGATATATCTTTTTCTTTCATCCTTCCTCACAATCAAAATGGAATAATCCATTATTTATCTGAGGCAATGACAGGTATGACACAAGTGCTAACCAACATACTAACTAATAAAGAAACAAGCAGAATTATAATATGAATTTCAATTTCAGTCTCTGATCTCCACCCCAACTGTCAAATGTGGATTGTCCTCCCATTATCATATTCTTTAGATATTTAACCTCTTCTCTTGTTAAAATCACATCAAAACATTATTTTAAATATTTTCTGAAATTTCCTTATTCAATTCATTTCACTCTCAATAATTCTCAATAATTAAACAGAAATTTCTGTCTATCTGTGTGTCTGAAACCCTTCAGGCCACACTTGCTCTACATAGACATATTATACTTTTTTGAAATCAGGATGATCCTGGAATTGAAAATCAGCTTTTCATCTGGTGCTTTAACATTCAGCATTGGGAGTTGTGTCCAAATAAGGAGGGAACAGTTAAAAATTCAAATTTTAAAATAACTGAAAAAAATTAGTGATTTTAAAAGTTTTTTATTTATATTAAATTTAAAGTAACACAACAACATTGTGAATTTAAAAATAAAAAAAAAATTGTTTTAAATTCCATTTAAAATATCTCCCAACTTTTGTGAACTGAGGAAATCAGTTTTATTATTTCAAAATGGCAAGGAATCAGAATTAAAGTGAGAGGTTTGAAATTCCACAGAGTTTGTGATTGAAGACATTTTCGGTCTGAATTGGAATTTCGGCCCAAATCAGTCTTTTGGTCACAATCAGATTTATAGCCTGACTCAGACTTAAAATTGAGGTTTTGAAGTTCCATGGAGTGAATGAGGAATTTAATGTTATGCCTTCAAAATTATAATTGCTGTTTTCTAAGCTGGACCAGCAGTCCCTTTAGTTTTGGGCTGGAGATCTAATTAGCCTTTAACAGGAGCTAGCTTAAAAGTCTATACAGTGCTGCTTTTAAGCTAGTTCTCAATAATTCCCTCAATAACATTCTGTTAATAATCTATTTTAATAATTCTTTCAATTTTCCAAAGATTAATCACTTTATTGGAAACAAAGAAAAGATTACTTAAATGTTATACAATACTAGTTCTATATGGTAGTGAATGCTTAACAATCTCCTCACAGATGAAGAACAGACTTGAAGCAACAGAAATGTGATTCTACAGAGTAATACTGAGAATACGACACTTATACATTGAATCAGAAAAAGGCAGTTGAAATTTCTAGGGCACATGATGAAGGAAGAAAGCTTTGAATATTTGATACTCACAGGACATATTGGAGACAAGAAGGACAGTAAAGCAGCATATAACCTATATGACGACCTTGTTTAAATTGTTGGCAAACATTAGGGAAAATAGCAAAGACAAACTTTAAGGGCCACAAAAAACAGGAAATTGTGGAGAGCCATGATTGACAACATCCTGAAGGTGTATGGCACATAGAAGAAGAATCACTTCATATGAAATGAAATTTAATTTAGCATTGGATTATTTCTCTCCTCCCCAAAAGCCAGGTGTTAATAGCAGGATAGAATAGGATCTCTAGCTTTGGATGGCAACAGGTCAAAGAGAAGGACAACTCTGAATTTGAAAATGGTTGAGTGGTGCCAGCTACTCCACCCTAAACAAATCAACTTGCTACAGAAGCCATAGCAACAACACCTTGTATATTGCACCAGTGGTCCTATACTCCAATAGTGAAGGCTGCAGGATTAACATAAGAAACTTAATTTTTGTGCTTTATTTATTTTGGCTTTTGTTTTTTTTTTTACAGTATGGTTCACCCTGTGCAAGGCCCGAGAGCCACTTGAAATTGAAGGTTATGTTAAGAAATAGTTTATATGAATAGAAGAGGAAGTGATGCAAGTCTTACTAATTAACCCATAGCTGAAGAGGTGGATTCATACGTTTCTCAAGGGTATTTGTGCATAAGTGAATATAACAAATCTTACTGGAATTGGAACTTGGCTCTCTGATTAACGGTTCTGTGCCATTACTACTCCTTGACAGTTCTATAAATACTTTCATGGCTTCTGCTCCAATGAACTTAAGTCACTGGTGCCTCTGCAACAGGTGTTTACTTGTGCAACCAGATTGGCAACTGGGTCCCACCCATTCACAGTTAGATTAACCAAATGCAGACGACAATTCTACTCCTGCAGCTTCTTCTCTCGCACTTCCCGCTGTGGAACTCATTTCCATATTTTTGCTTTCCTGACGGCTACAACCTCCAGGAATTTAAATGTAATGTCAATACTCATCTATTAACACTTGACTCTAGTTCTTTCACCACCCCGTATATCCTTTCCTTTCTCTCCACCTTTGCAACTGTCATCACACCTGTATTCCCATCCTTCTCTTGCTCCTTTCTAACTGGTTTGTCTTCCTCTTCACTCTCTCCTACTTAATCTTTTTACTCTTATGTATCCCCCTGCACATCAGTGGCATTACTGCCTTGCTCAGGGTGATACGATTATAAAAAAAAAGAAAAAATTATCCATTGCACTGCCCACACATCCAAGCTTACAGCACCTGATATTAGTAAGCGGTCACCCATTTAGGTACTGACCAGACTTGATGTTGCTTAACTTTGGTAATCATACAGAACTGGTGTTTCAACATGATATAACCATGAACCCAATTTTTGATGTGCTTGTAGTATAGTGACTATCAGTATGTAAAGTAGAACTGAGATGCCTAGTTCAAATTCCACCCAAGTTTGTTGCATTCACTTTCACACAAATGGTGTTGAAATCGGTATGAATACCTCCCACAAACCACTGTTTTGTGAAATTGATTCTCAGGATGATGCTTTCCCAATCACAATAATCTTAACCTGTTCATGTCTAGGATTAATTGTTATCCCCTTCTAATATTCATATAAACTTTGTAACCCTCTATCTCAAATAGCTCCAAGGCCTTGTACAGAGTGATCCAGAGCCCAATATCCTGTGACTCATGAGAGTCATAGAGGCACCCCATGTACTGCAGCTGCAGTAGAAGTGGTGTTTTTTTGGTACAAGAGCCTGATAGAGCCCAACCCTCTCTAGATTGGTTTGATTTCAGAGTCTTCTTTGTCCTAGATTGGTTGCCATCCAAGCATATAAAACCCAGTTTGTTCTGCTATTTAACTCATAATTGGAGAGAGAAAACATATTAATACCTTTACTAATGATATTTGCATGGAAGTGAATGTCATAAATTCAACTAGAATTCAAACTCAGCTCTCTGATTTGTCATTTCGAGCTGATATCCACCGTAACACAACATGAAAACAGGCTTCACTGTAAAAAAAATATCTCTTCTCATCTCCAACTATTAGTTAAATGAGAAGATAGACTGGAATTTCTAGCCTTGGTTGGCAACTAGTCAAGGAAAAGGTCAATTCTGAATTCAGAACCAGTTTGGTGTAGGTTTAGTAACACCACACCATCTAAAAACCTACTTACTATGAAAACCAGTGCAGCAGCATTTAATGTGGTGAAGCTGCAGCTCTATGCTTCACAGGGAAGTTTTATGGCACAAAGAGGAGGAGGATGTTTAAGAAGAATATAATCTTTATTCCTTAATTTTTGCAATATATGCTCTTGCAGCTGAAAAAAATCTTCAGCTTAAGTATGTATTTTTTTTCTCTGCCTTTTTTCAGGTGTCCAAAAACTGTTCCTTCATTTATGTTGATGGTAAAGAGAAACTTGGTTCACGTAATGTGACAGTTATTGCCAAATCTCGTCAGTTAGTAGCCTTCACCCACGTCACTGTTTGGATGCCTGAGGAGAGGCTCAATGTCCAGCTGTCAGATAACAAACTCAGCCAAATTAAACGGTGGAAAACACCCAAAGATGGAACTGCAATGTAAGTATCATTATCATTCAATTTTTTAAGGAATTCATTTTATTTATAATCTGACATTACTTCTTATTACTGCAAAGGTCATATTTAGCATTTACAGATGTTTGGATAGACATATTCTTTTAATAGTGTAAGCAAAATATTAAGAAACAAAGTGCTGAACTTTTATGTAATATCAATCTTCCTACATGGCGGCGAATGCTGGACAATCTTCTCACAAACAAAGAAGAGACTTGAGGCAACAGAAATGTGGTTTTACAGAAGGGTGCCGAAAAGACCATAGAACAAACATGAGAGCAGTAATGAAATTTTGGAGAAAATGAAAACAAAAAGGGCACATACTTATCAAAAAGAGAAAGTTGAAATTCCTAGGGTACATAATGAAGAAAGAGGGCTTAGAAAATTAGACACACACAGCACATATTAAAAGCAAGAGGAATAGAGGAAAGCAATAAAAAACTACCTAACAAAGTTGTGTAAATAGTTGACAGAATAGAGATTAGAAGAGATAGTAAAAAGCCAAAATTTTTTTTTTAATCATATCACCCCAAGCAAGGCAGTCCACTGCCACTATAGTGCAGGGGGTTACATAGAGCGATTAGGTATAGGAAATGTCAGAGGGAGAGTGATAGATGAGTTAGGAGGTACGTAGGGAGAGCATTGGAGGAAATGGGTGCGAGTTAGTGTGTTATGAGGTGTCTATTGACCTTACATTTAAACTCCTGGAGGTTGTAGCTGTTGGGGAAGCAATCATGCGGAAGGGAATTCCACAGGCAGGAAGTGCGAGAAAAGAAGCTGTTGGAGTAGAAATTGCGGTTACATTTCATCGGTTTCACTGTAAAGAGGTGGGACCTAGTTGCCACTCTAGTATCTCATGCAAATTCACACCTAGAGGGCACCAGTGATTTAAGTTAATCCGAGCAGAAGCCATGAAAGTACTTAGAGAAGAGGCACAGGGAAGCCACATCACGCCAGTGAGAGAGAGACTGCAGGCTGTCAGCTAAGTCGGTATCGATCACATTACAGATTTACAGGAAATTGTGGATAACCCATGTTTTTGATGGGATGCTGCACATAGAAGAATAATCCCTTCATCTGAATTGTCCAACTTGAAATTTAATACAGTTTTTTTAATCCAAAATTAAATCTTTAAATTTAATTATACTTTTCTTGACATTAATTTATATTAGATCTGTGGCCTGTATTTGAAGAATTCCAAAACAGAAATTGTGCTCTCTGATATTTTCTTTTTTGGGATTTCTTGAATGGAATTCACAGGTCAAGCTGATAGACATAATGCCATTTAAAGTAAAAATAAAAATGGGACATCTATTTCAAATACAAGTAACAAGTACAGTGTAACCCTTATATAAGAGACTTGTTGGGACTGGTTAAAGGTTCTCTTATATTCGGGTTTGGTCTATTTTATATAGACACAGGATTTAATTTGGGACCAGAGAAAACCTCTCTTATAACCGAGTTTCTCTTATATCAGAGTATCTTATATCTGGGTTATAATCATGTTTGAGGTAATAAAAAATTGGATTAAAAATAAACCTATTAATTCTTTTTGTGTCAAGATGAAAAGCTGGCAGTTTTGATGTTCATAGATTTTCATTCTCTATTAAACAAGAGGACTGAGATTATGATGAGGTGTCTACATACTAAAAGGTTTCTAATTTCTATTATGGAAACGAGGTGAGGTTGACTTCCAGTGAAAGGAAAAAAAAAATTATTACCTTTTCATATTTAAGGCAAATACCATGAACAAATTGGGACTAAAATTTGAACCTAGCCTGAGGATCTTTTGATTCAAATAGTGAAAGTTACCTAGCATTTTTTATTCTGTACTTTTAAAGCAATTTTGTATGCTTTATTTCATATTAAGAACTTTTTATTACCAGCTTCAGTGTAGTTGTATCTAACCAACTAAAATTGTTTTATATATAAACGCTTGTTGATAACACGTACATACTCAAACAAGAAAATAATAAGCAGAAACTAAAAATCCTCGAAGCACTCTACATTAAACAATTTAAACCTGGTTTGAATACAATCAATTTCGATATTTCCAACAACGTACTCAAATGTCTGTAATCAGACCAGGGACCACAACACCACTATTTTGTCACTGTCTTCGGCCATCCGCCACGGTAGGGATGGACTTATATTTTCAATTCAATTATCTTTATTGTTAATAGCTTAAATGTTCTATGTTTACTGTGTGTTAATATTTACTCTTTGATAATGGCTTATGTGAGCCGAAAGCTTAGACCCGATAAAAAATTCAACAAATACTGTGATTTTTTGTTGTCTTTTAACAACATCACCATCAAGTATATCAGACGGTATGAACGGATCCTACACAAAATTAATAGACAAAACTTGTCTATATTATTCAATGAAACCTGCATTTATATATATATATATATATATATATATATATATATATGGAATTAATATAAATATAAGTTTGCCACTTAACTGATTGATGCATCCCAACTTCAGAGTTTTATGACAAATCTTTATTTGTATTAATTCTATTAACTTGTTATTAACACTTACATCATTCCTTTTGATGCACCAGGACCACTACAGGAAATAAGAATTAGATGTACAGATTCCAAAGTAAAAACATATATTCTAAATCTATTAAGATGCTTCAACTACTAAATATGGTAAGAATATATGTATAAGGAAGCCAGGATGTGGAAAATGTGAAGATAATGATTCTAATCACACAGAGATCACATGCCCAAATCAAACCAAATGCCTTAATTGTAAAAAAAAAATCATAGGGTAACATCCGGGGACTGTGAAACCTGGAAAAAGAAAAAGATATTAATCAAGCACACTATATATTAATTAAACACACCAAAAATATTTCCCTACTTAGAAGTGAGGAAAACCATTGAAACAAACTCCAATACACCATCATATGCAAAAATGACCCAAGCAACATCAAGCTATACCTATGAAAAACAAATTACATGAAACGCAAGAACTAAAATTTTTAATTCAAGAATTAAAAAACATAATGAAAAGATTAAAACAATTGTAAATTTAGAAACAACTCATACTAATGAACCAAAAATATCTATAATGTAAATCCAACACAAAATTCACTGAAAACAACCTCTCAATGACAAAACACTCAAAATTTCTCAGATGAAAATTTCCACAAACAGAAAACTGATAAAACAAAAACCAATCAAACCTCAATACAAAACAAAATCTAAATAACAGAAGAAACAAAATTAAAATCAAATAAACAAGACAACTCACATAAGGGTAATGAAAAAAGAATCCAAATAACCAAGAACATACAAATAATTGATGAAGAACAAGTTCACAAAGAAGGAAAACAGTAGAGAAAGTATAGAATATATGGAAATAGTTAACTAAAAATATTGTCAATATTAAGATCCGCTTACAAAAATAATTATCACTGAAATGGACACATGGAACACAAACATCATACAATGAAGCTGTAGTGGTGTTAAACCAGACTATGAAAAAATAAAAAAATAAATTTTTGCCAGGTAAAATGATTTTTGAGAATTATGCATGCACATGGTATGTGTAATGTATTATTTTTCATATTATCCAGAATAAATAAAGTATAGTTGAGTGGTTGGAATGTTTGTTTTTTTAACAAGAGACTCACCATGAATGGTCAATGCATTAGGAAGTAACTTTCACATAGATGGAAACATTACCAGTGAAAACCTCTTGAACATGTGTAGCCATTGCATTTATTTTTTCCTAGCACTTTCCAGAATGAATCTTGTAACAATCTTTCTCCAGAACAATTCAATTGCACATTACTCAAATGGTTTATTAAATAGATAATTGCCAAATCAATGGCTGGGTGATTGTGACTCCTTATTTGATCAGCAAGGTTACGACTAAAAATAATGTTTAAAGTAATAGAATCTATTGGATTAATAAATATAAAATTCATTACTTCTTTATAAATGAAATTACTTCGTTTACTTTTGGATACAAAACAAAGTATATATGAACTTTTGAGAATCTGGGAAAGATTTGTGCTTATAAGGCACTATTTGTATATTCATATATTTAAATTTATTTGTTTAAACATTATTTTAATGTATACTCATATTTGAGTGGATAGTCTGTTTTCTATAATTATACAGTACATTTTCTAAACTAGATTTCTTGAACATCTTGGTTAGTGGATAATTAAAATGTACTGTTTAATTATAGAAAAAGCAGACTATCCACTCAAGTACGGGTATCCATTGAGAATAATGTTTAAACAAATAAGTTTAAATAAATATATCGGTTAATACCAATTTCATAAATTTCTATATAATTTTGTAATATTGTCTTCAGTTGCATTTGTTTATATTAGGATATGATCCCGATCAGTGAGAGCTGTTTCTAAAAGAAATCAGGAGAATGTTTGTTGAAAAACCTTAATGCAGACTTTGGTTACCATGATATCTTCTGTGTTTCAGTGGTAAAACATGCCAGATTTAATGGTGGCAACTCCCTAGTATATGGGAGTATGCAGGTTCAAACCCTGCTGAAAAATAGATATTATTCAGACAAGATTTCTCAAACACCTCAGCCAGTGGATAATTAAGATATGATATACTGTTTAATTATAGAAAAAACAGACTATCCACCCAAATATGCATTAAATGAATAAATTTAAATAAATATGTTAGTCAATACCAATTTTGTAAAGTTCTGTATAATTTTGGAAGAAATATATATATATATATATTCTCAAAGTGTATCTGTTGAAGTGACAAAATGAATGAAAAGAGACCAGAAGAACTATGTTTATCTGATGTGTTTCATTTTCTGTGTTTTCATTCATATATATATATATTTGAACAGCATCTTTTATCTTTAGGCATCTCATTGAATATGGCTGACAAAGATGATTTAATAAATCTTTTATTGAGCTTTTCCAGCATTCTAACATTTTTCTGTTCTTTTAGGCATTAATATAACAATTGTCCATAGTTTTTAATGTTCCAAGTGCTTTCAGCCAGTGCTTTAGCCATTCTCAAGTTTGCTGTATTTGACATAGTTATTCTTGATGTATTGTACTACATAGTAGTTTTACTCTGTGAAAATTCTTGTGGAAGAGTGACTGTTTTCAGCAGTTACGTGCCACATACAGTTGGGTTGATGTGAGGGTCACTTCTATTTTCAGAAAACACTAATACAGACACACACACACACACATATTCAGCTTCTAACAGTGACATGAGTTCTGATATGTATCTGTATTTTTCTCTTATTTCAGTCGCCGCAAGAAACGTGAAAAGAATAACCATCATTCAAACACAGCAGAAGATCCTCACCGTAGTATGTGCCGACTTCGCTACCAGCAAACAACTGTTGATGTTTATGCTAGCTTTTGCATCCTGGAGAATGGAAAACTGCAGTATTACACAGGCAAGAAAACTTATGTGAGGGTGACAGATTTAGTGAAGGACCGTCTGAGGATGTCCGACCCCAGAATTGCATCTCTCAATGGAAATATCATTGTTGGTCAGGCACCTGGACTTACTGAAATCCAGGTACATATACCCTTTTTTCAAGCTCTGTTCTTTAGTTTGGTTAATATTTTTCAGTAAGTCCCATATCCATTGGCCATGCTCAAATACAAACTTCGACATATTAATTAATACTAGCAGTATGTCATTAGTAACTGCACGTGACTGATGTTCTTTTTATAGTATCAATATTTTTTTTATTTTAATCACTAGCAGTATAGCCCGGCGTTGCTTGGGGGTAATGAAAGCTTTAAAACTAATCCATGGTCCTGGAGCTCAGACTCTTTGGGCGTTGGCATGAAAGACTAAAAAGCAATAGTTGTTTCCAGTTAAAGCGAAACAATAGACTGAAAGAAAAATGAATGGATGTAAGTCAAATTTTGATTTCCTGCTATCGATATCAAATAAGTTTTTTTCATTGTAAACTGAATTTTGAAGGCTAAATAAGTCCTCTGAGTAAATGGTATCATGGTTGAGACTAAGAACTACAATTATATCTACTTAGAGCCAAACCCGAAACAAAAACTAAAATAAAAGGGCTGAAAAAATACAGACATACAGGCAAATAAACAGATACACACAAACATCTTGCCTTTTATATATATATATATATATATATATATATATATATATATACAGATATATATTATCGATTTTCTGCACTATTGTAAGAACTGCAACCTTGAAACTTCTGAATATCATTTCTTATGTCTTTGTCTATGAGTGTATCAAATTTGATTAAAATCGGACCACTCCTTCTATAACCTGATTTTTTCGATTATCGATTTTTGATATTTATCGGGAGTACCTCAACACAAAACCTAGCTAAGAGCCCTTGCAGACGCTTATAGTACAACTGTGTGAATTTTCAAGAAAATCAGTTCAGCTGTTTCAGAGTCTATAGGTAATGGACATGGACACACACACACACACACACACACACACACAGACAAAGTTCCATTTATAAATAAGTTTAGATTTCATCCCAGGCAAGCTGATATTGTTACTAGAGTCCAAAGGGTTACTGGGAGTGAAAGAGTTTAGTGAGGAAAAAGAGCAATAAAATAAGAGGATTCAGGAAGACAGAAGATGGTAATTAATATTGCATTTAAATTTTTGAAGATTGTAGTTAGCAGGGAAGCAAATAATCGGAAAAAAGAAAATATTACAATAGAACATATGGTTGCATCTAGCTAGTTCAACAGTAAAACGGTGAGACCTAATTGCCAATCTAGTAGTATATTTAAATTCATGCGATCAAGGTACCAAGGAGGAAAGCTCATCAAAAACAACTTCCATGAAAATATTTGAAAAGATAGAGGCAAGCCACATTATGTTACTGAGAAAGTGACTGAGATGCCAGGTTTTTTAAGAAGTCACTGATCAATTCGATAATGTGTATGATGATTTTGTTTTTTCTACATCTGTAGGATGATAAAAAAAATCAATATTTTTTTATTCTGACAAATGAACGGGCTTTAGTGTAAGGGAAGCAACTCTGGAGAACTAAGAAAAAATGTGTTTAACCCTCCATTAAAATACAGTGGCATGTTTGAATATCCACAAAATATTTTTCCTTAATATCTAGCAAGTGGTAAGTCAAATTTTCATTATTGGTCAAGTAGCATTCTGAATTTCTAGTTTTAGTCATACTATTTGTGTGAATTACAAATGCATCATATAACGGTTATAATAATTCTGGTAGAAACATTTATAAGGGTCATTTTAACCTTCTTGTTCATATATATTTTATTTATGCCTAAAAATAATTCATATTATTTGCTAAAATACCATTATCTTAAACATACAATAACGGTCAAGAAACACAATAGTCCTTGGGGAAAAATATTCTTTCCTTCTACTCAGAGTATGAAGTAGAAGCTTGAAGTAACAGAAAGGTGGTTCTACAGTAAAATACTAAGAGGACTATTGATGGGGATCTAACCGAAGTTTTGATATTTGGTTTGGTTAAACTCCCAGAAAGAGACATTAGCTTCCTTGACATCAAAGCAAGAGTCCTTAATGGTGACACCCTTGCACCTTTATCTTTTTGTTTTCACTCTTGACTATATATTGAGAACTTCGCTCAACAAATATCATCATCTAGATTTTACTTTATTACTAAGACTCTCCATTTTGGTATCGTGCAAAACAATTGACAGATATTGACTATGCTGAAGACCTAGGAATCACTGGAGACACCATTAGCAATGCAACAGTTCTCTTATATTATCTAGAAAATGCTACCAATGATGTTGAATGCTATATCAATGCCACTAAAACTGAATTCATAGGCTTCAACCAACAAGGCTCAATACAAATAGTTGAAGCTTTTACATACCTAGGGAGTGAAATAAATCCTACTGAAAAGGGGTGTGAAAATCAGCATAGCTGAAGTCTAGCTGCCTTTTATATATATATATATATATATATATATATATATATATATATATTATCGATTTTCTGCACTATTGTAAGAACTGCAACCTTGAAACTTCTGAATGTCGTTTCTTATGTCTTTGTCTATGAGTGTATCAAATTTGATTAAAATCAGACCACTCCTTCTATAACCCAATTTTTTCAAGTATCGATTTTCGATATTCATCGGGGTTACCTCAACACAAAACCTAGCTAAGAGCCCTTGCAGACACTTATAGTAAAGCTGTGTAAATTTTCAAGAAAATCGGTTCAGCTGTTTAAATAGATGTAATCTGGAAATCTGATCTACAGAAATCTCAAATGGAGATTCTTTTGAACCACTGTAGAGATGGTGTTAATGTATCATGCCACTGCCTGGACATTGACTATAGTCCCTATAGGCTAAGCTTGATGAAACCTACACTTGGATACTGAGAGCCATACTTAACATCTCCTGGAGGCAACATCCAACTAAATCACAGTTCTATGGACCCATTCCTGATGTTTCTACAATCTTATGTGAATATAGAATGTGCTTTGTTTTCACTGTTGGTGAACAAAGAAAGTGATTTACTGCTCTGGGCACCTAGCCATGGAGCAAGACCAGGTGGTCACCTTCCAACCACCTACATTGATCAGCTATGTTATGACACAGAATGTCAACCTAATAACTTTTCAACCTTGATGCAGGACCATGATGGCTGGCATGATAAACTCATGAATGTCCGAGCTAGCTCAACTCAATAAATATTGATGGAACATTTGAGCAATTCAGTCAGTTGAATGCCATACATGATACATGCTTGGGCGATCATGTCTCGAAAAAGACATGACTGACTGGGCAGAAGATTATCCCGCAGTAGGTTGCCATTGCTTTCTGCGGTAGACTGGTTGCCGACCAAGGCTATAGAACCCAATCTGTCCTGTTATTTAACCCATAACTGGAAGGAGTAGGCGGATTAATACCTTTCCCAAGGGTATTTGCACGTAAGTGAATGCAATGGATTCAGCTGTAATTCAAACTCGGCTCCCTGATTTCTCGTTCTGAGCTGATATCCAATGCATCACAATGCACATTTGAGCAATTAAGAAGCTTTAAAGAAAAAAGAAACTGAAAGGAGACTTGTACTTAGAATCAGAAAAAGATAATTGAAATTTATTAAACCTGTCAAAGATGGTAAATTTTGGAGAGCCATGATCACCTCTATCCTGAGTGAATATGACACATAAAAGAAGAAAGAATTATTGCAAGTAATATATTAGTTTTGCACTAGACAACCTTCCCCTCCCTAACAAACAAGCTATTACAAATTCTAATAGCATGGGTCAACATAAACTCTTTGTACAGTTTTGAATTTATATTTCATATAAAGTTCTTTGTTACTTACATTCTCTGTCCAGTCTGAGAATACTATGGATATAGTGTGTGAGTAATTAGGAAGTTTTAAGGAATAGGGGAACAAAAAATGGAAACTTATATTTTGATTCAGAAAGAGAGAGCTGAAATTTCTGGAACCCATTTGGAGAACAAACACAAAGTTAATTTTCATGTAATTAATTGTATATGATTGACAGATGAATCAGTCGAAAGAACAATTCAAAAGCCAGTTTGAAGAAAGCTTCACTAAGCTATCTTGGCCTACACAACCTGAATAAGCCCACAACTATTTTGGCATTCCTTTGTGTTGAGTTGGGTGTGTTACAGTCATATATGTGCAAATACTCTTGAGAAATTTATGAATTCATCTCCTCTCTCTCCAGGTATGGGTTAAATATTTGGACTTGTAACTGAAAAAAAACATCATTATACTAAAAAAAAACTTCCCAATGCAATATTCACTTGCAGAAAAACAACAATTATTTTCATAATATGTTTGAGTTTTCAAAAAATTAAAAAAGAGTTGATAAACCATAAAAAGCAAATCAATCAATCAACCTCCATGTTGAAAACAAATTCAAGGCTAAATTCCATGTAATTATCAGTATATAACTGATAGAGTAACCAATCTAGATAAAGGGCAACTCTGAATTCAAAACCAGCTTGAAGGAGGCTATATTGCTTGGAGAACACCCCTTACTGTGACTGAAGTACATGCAATGCCCCAATGACCCTACAGTGCTTTATGGGATTCACACATACTAATAAGTTCAATTATATTTTAAATTACCAATATTGTCAGAGTATCAAATGCTCAAAGATATTTAAATCATCTGTGATTGATTTGTTCTTTGACATATCAACCCTTATTTAGGTTATTTAAAGCAAGAAAATGTTTTTAGGTTGTTAGAATTTTGGGGGATGATAATGATTTACTGATACAAGTCTTACTAATTAACCCACAGATGGGGAGAGAAGAGATAGATTTATACGTTTCTCAAGTGTATTTGTGTGTAAGTGAAGTTGAGGACATTAAACCAAATGTAAATAATGTAAATTGCTTGGTGATGGTTCATGGATGAATTCACAATAACTTTGATGTTGGTAAATACTCTATGTATAACGTATGTGTTTATTTATACTCAGTCATTGCTGGTAGTTTTTTTTTTTTTGTTATTGTGCAAATGTAGGTAAATGGAAGAAGTGATTTAATTTGAAACCATTTCTTTTTCCAATTCAGTCAATTTTTAAATTTTTTGTACTTCCTTTTTTTTTTTCATCTCCAGGTGTTGTCCCCAACAGGCCGAGTGATGGCAGCCAAGGAAATCCGTGTTGGCCATGACAAAGTGTCTGTCCAGAGACTTGTGGTGAACATTGTAAGTGGAATCAACCTTGAGGTGAGGGAAGCAGCCCTGAATGACCCTACAACTATTTTGGCGCTCCTTCATGTTGAAAATAAACTCAAGGTTAAATTCCAGGTAATTAACCGCATATATTCTTGCATGCTTCAAATGTCTTTAGTTAATTTAACAAAAAGTCTTACCAGGCCTCCTCATTGACTAGTTGACAAATTTTAATGTTTATCATAAGTTAAAGCATTTGTCTATATTTCTGAGATGAGGTAGTATTTACACTATTTACATTATTCGGACAATTGTCCTCATCTTTGTTGCTATTTGTACGATGTTTCGGCACTCTAACCTTCTTTAGGTGCTAGGAATTTCAAACCAAACACTTTATTATGATTACTGGGGTATATCATTCTCATTCCTTGTGAGAAGCCTCTTTTAGCAGCCATGAATTATCTTTCTAAGTTTTGAATAGCCCGATATTGAACACACAACATTTTGGGTCAAGTCACTGGAACTAACCAATGTCTATAACCACTGCACCACAACACACATTCTGATATTCAGTCAGTCAGTTAAGTGCCATATGTGAAACACGCTTGGGCGATCATGTCTTGAAAGAGACATGACTGACTGGGCAGAAGATTATCCCGCAGTAGGTTGCCATTGCTTTCTGCAGTAGACTGGTTGCCAGCCAAGGCTATAAAACCCAATCTGTCCTGTTATTTAACTCATAACTGAAAGGAAGAGATGAATTAATACCTTTCCCAAGGGTATTTGCGCGTAAGTGAATGCAATTAATTCAACTGGAATTTGAACTTGGCTACCCGATTTCTCATTCTGAGCCGGTATCCACTGCACCACAACGCACATACTCATCGTTAAAAACGTATCTCATTGATTTCTAAGGTTCTGAAAGTCTTTTAATCATTCCATGCCTAAACTTAAAAGAATGAATAAAGCAAATCATTTTATCAGTGACAACAAAAGTGGGAAAACAATAGTCTGAATTCTAGTAAGTGAATTTCAAATCATGTTCCTCCACAGCTTCTTTTGTTGCTTTCAGCAATACTTCTAAAGATTTAACACTACATTCACTTGAGGATGGTTGAAGAATGTACTGGCTTAAATAAATGGCAACAAAGATGAGGACAATAGATCGAATAATGTAAATGAGTTAAAGCATTATCTTCAATGATCTGTTTGAACTGGTTATCATGAGACCAAATTGCCTGTTTGGGTTGATATTTTCTTTTTATGATAAGTACCCAATATAAGGCTTCAGAGCCACTCGACAATAGAAAGTGACGGTCAAGATAAGAATGTGGCAGGAAATGGAGATTATGAGGATAAGGAGGATAGATTGTGATTGACCTGTGACTTGAAGAGATTAAGATTGGACTGTTTGAGGAAGTATCCAGGCCGGTGTCAGTTCCACAAAGTGGCAATTCTTGGGAAAAAAGCTGTCAGAATTGAATTTTCCTCTTAACATTTAGAACACAGAGGAAATGAGGGTGATTCAACCCTGTGTAAGTGGCATGGCATGTCCTAGCAGTAAATGTCTGAACTGATAGAACTAAAGAATAGAGCTCTTCTGAACATTTGAAAATTCCATCATTTTACAGTTGAAATTCCTAGATGTATTATCCGTAACAGTTTCTTCTCTTGCTTGTTGAATTCTCTTGCTTCCCAGTCAACTTTGATCTTCAAAGTCTTAAATGCAATATCAACTGTCTTGCTTCCCAGTCAACTTTGATCTTCAAAGTCTTAAATGCAATATCAACTGTCTTGCTTCCCAGTCAACTTTGATCTTCAAAGTCTTAAATGCAATATCAACTGTCTTGCTTCCCAGTCAACTTTGATCTTCAAAGTCTTAAATGCAATATCAACTGTCTTCTCAATGCCTGTTATTTTATTGTGATTGCTCTTTAATATATTTTTTCTTTTTCTCATATTCTTTCACAAACCTCTCAGTAACCTCTTGCGTCTTAGTGACTTTATTGCCTTGCTTCGGGTGAAATGATTAAAAAGAAAATTTTGTCACAGAAATAGCAAAAAAGTACAGATAGACTTGCAACACTGTCTGTCGGGAAAGAGGTTGCAGATTGGAAAATAAGTAGTTGACTTAATTGCTTTCTGAAAGCATAAAATCTTATTTGAACAGGCATCTTAACTTTATGGCTTCTTTGGTGATTAAAAAATTGGTCATTATGCAGCATTTAATTAGTGAAGTTCTTTTTATCTTTGTTATAACTGGTTGACTAAAACCATAATCTCAATTATTCTTTATAAAATTGAAATAATTGTGAGGGTTTTCATTTCATTTTGTCAAAGTTACTTGATATTCAGTTAGTGTATGGTACTTAACATAATACAAACTTGTGTGATTACGTCTCTTTTGATCCATGACTGACTAGGCAGAAGATTTTCCCACAGTCGGTTGCCATTACTTTTTGTGGTAACCTGGTTGCCAACTAAGGCTATAGAACCCAATCAGTCCTGCTTTTCAATTCATAGCTGGAGGAAGAAGAGATGGATTAATACCCAAGAGTATTTGCACATAAATGAATACAATGGATTCAACTGGAATTCAAACTCGACTCTCTGGTTTCTTATTCCAAGAAAATATACCTTGCATCACAACACACATTCCAATACTAGTTAGTTAAGTGCCATATGTGATACATGCTTGGGTGACCATGTCTCGAAAGAGACATGACTGACTGGGCAGAAGATTATCCCGCAGTAGGTTGCCATTGCTTTCTACGGTAGATTGGTTGCCATCCAAGGCTATAGAACCCAATCTGTCCTGTTATTTAACCCATAACTGGAGGGAAGGGATGGATTAATACCTTTCCCAAGGGTATTTGTGCATAAGTGAATGCAATGGATTCAACTGGAATTCGAACTCGGTTCCCCGATTTCTCGTTCCGGGCTGATATCCACTGCACCACAATGCACATCCACTATTCCAATAGTACTTATCTTTGAAAAGTACTTCATTGATTTCTAAGGTTCTGAAAGTCTTTTAATCATTCCATACCTAAACTTAAAAGAATGAATAAACTAAATCATTTTATCAGTGATAACAAAAGTGGGAAAAATTTCTGAATTCTAGTAAGTGAATTTCAAATCATGTTCCTCCACAGCTTCTTTTGTTGCTTTCAGCAATACTTCTAAAGATTTAACACCACATTCACTTAAGGATGGTTGGAGAGTGTACTGGCTGAAATATTGTATTAGTAAAGATAAAGACAATAGTCAGAGTTCTACTCAGTGAATTCCAAAGATGTAACATTACATTCACTTGAGGATGGTTGGAGAATGTACTGACTTAAACAATGTGTTAGTCATGATATAAGCAGTATGAATTTTATTCAGTGACTTCTAAAGACTTTATACAATATTTTAGGAACAACCATATTTTTTGTTCTCAAATTGCTTTTTAACTTAGTATTTTCAAGATTTGATAGCCAAGTTTTCTTATCACAAAAAACATTTGCCTTTTCTTTGTACAAGCTTATTTTTTAAATAATCTCCTTTTCTTTTTCTTAACAGGAAGCAATATTAGACATTGCTCTTGAATTCACAGACAAGACCACAGTTGCTCTGAAGGACATTTCCCCTGTTGATTACAAGTTGGAAGTTGTCTCACTCAACCGCCAAGTGATCAAGGTCCCTCGTCCATTTGGCCTACCATACCAACCCGCCATTATTGCTACTGGATCTGGAGAGGGTCCACTGCTTAACGTCTCTCTGCGTCTTGTGCATCGCTGCTCTCGTAAGAACATGCATCCCCTTGTGTCAGAACTGACTCAGGTGCATGTCCAGTTCACAAAGAAGCAGACCCACTTGGACAAACTGCAGAGTGATGGCCACTATGATAACAAAGTGAGTGACCGCTGGAATAAGCCCGTACCAAAATCTTCGGAATCAGTTGCCACAATTGATGTCAGTGCTCAGAATAACAACAAAATATACCTGGATAAGGTGAAGGGAGGCACCAAGCCCATCACGAAGGATAAACACCCGCAGCAAAGTGTCTCCATTGAAAGCTACATGGACGTAGACACTGCTGCTCCACATGCAGGGCCCAAGTCAGAACCCCAGCTACAGCAGGTGGTCAAGGCCCCCCGTCTATCAGTGTTGGAAATCATCATGTATGTTTTGCTGGCTGTCTTCTGCATGGCTATTATTGTATTCACGGTGAACTGTGTTGTGTTCACTGTGCGTTACAGGCGCAAGCAGATGCCGAAAGATACAAGATCTGGCACTGAGCCTGTATCTAGTGCTCGAGACTGGGTTTGGGTTGGACAGGCAACACTTGAACGTAATGCCATCAACACCCGCTGCTCCCAGACACTGATGCCCGAGGAGGACTTTAACGGAAACCAAATGCGTGCAAGGCTCTACAGTGGCACTGGCAGTACTGGTTCTTCTGCCTCTGCATCTGCCTCATCTGCAGCATCAGGTGGGGCAGGTAGTGGTGGAGGCGGCAATGGGGGAAGTGGAGGAGGAGCTGGCAGCAGCAGCAACCGCAACAGTACTGTGTCGACATATATGGGCTCTGAATGTAGCATTCGTATTACAGCAAACCCTCTACCACCTGAAGCGGCCACAGGCAGTGGTAATAGTAGCACAGACAATGCAACAGCCCTGCCCGAATGGGACTATGAGGCAATGGGCCTCACATATGACCAGTTCAAAGACTATCTGGACAATCTTAAAGAATCAACTGCCTAAACTAAGCAGATATAAATGAGGTGAAAAGAGAAGAAAGAATTTTTTTTGAAGAATAAAGAGAAAGCTCAGGTGGGCATAGGAACTGACAAAAGACTATAAAAACAAGCAGGTAGATTTGTGACGTCAGAAAAACACACCTGAAGATATAGCACTATGTTATTCTGTTATTTTCATGATAATGATGTGGGTGATAAGCGGATCAGGGGTGGGAGGTTTCCGTATGCCTAAGTGTAGTAGAAAGAAAAGGTCAAAGAGGAAAGCTTCTCCCTATCATTCCTCTCTTCTTTCTGCTCTGTAGAAACAACCATTTTTAACATTTCTTTTTGGCTTCTAACCTTCTGTCATAAGTTTCTTATCTAACCAACCTTACATGCTACAACTGTCACTTTTCTGTTCTCTGCAGCGTTTGCCAAATTTCTGAGGTAGTGTGGTGTAAGACAGCAACAGCCACAGTCGTCATGGGTTGAAGTTATAGCTAAAGAGAAACAGATTAATTCCCTTCCCAAGGGGAAGTCTTTTCTTTTGATTCTTTTTCTCCTCCTGAGCTTTGATCAATTAACTGATCCACGAAAACACTACTCTGTTCTCTGCCTGCCTATGAAAATGCATCGCTCCATCTGCGCTTCTTTTAGCATCGTTCTCAATATATATTCTTTCTTTTAATTTGTTCTCCTCCCAGTTTTTAATTCTGATGTCTTATTTTTAAATTCTGTCTACATTTTTTATTTATTTTTTTCTTTTAAGATACTTAACTTTATTCCCAATTCTTTCATGATAAATAATTTTTTTCAGTAATCATTTAAGAATTTTCTTAATTTTCAATCATTATTTTGTCTATTTTTTAAATAAAAGAAATTCTTTGTTTCTGTTTTTTAGTCTGAAACTTTCTTTCTCCCCCACCCAAAAAAAAATATTCCCCCATTTTTGAGTTCCTTTGTTTTATTCTCCCTCTTTTACAGAGGTAGACAATAAACCTGTTCAAAACTAGTAAAACACCCTCAGACTTGCCATCTTGATTTTTTAAAATAAATAATAAAATATAAAAACAAATCATCAAGACAAAAAACAACTTCTGAGTATTCAGTAGATTCAGTTCGTAATTAAAATGTATATAGAGTTTCTTGTTGTCCATCATAAAGTTTCAAGTAATTTAGAAATGAGGTTAACCCTAAAAAAAACTCCAGTCATCAGAATATTGTATTGAAAAATTGAATTATATTTTATACAGTGTTTGAGGGTTAATGATTTTTAGAATTGTTAATGTTTCATGTGTATTGTTAGGTTATGTCTTTAGCAAATGTGGGTTTAATGCATACTGTTTTAAAATATTAGTAAATTTATTGGGGTTATCTATATTAAGTCAGTTTGCTCCCAAGTTAGGGATCAGTAGTTAATAAACAATTATTATGTAGTGTTTTCCTAATTTATTTCTGTATATAAAGTTTCTTTCAATTACTTTTATTTGAGGAAGCAACTTGTGGAATTGCCTTGCCTTGTACGCATTTATCCAAATAAGAGCCACAAAATGTTGGTTTTTAGAAAGTTAGCAAAATTGTAAGGTCATGACCCTTGGCAAGTTTGCATCTAACTATAAAAATATAATTTTCATTGAAAATTTTTTTTCTATTTCTGCATATATTGCACTTCTTGAAGTCCATTAACAGGCTGAAAAGCAAAAAAACAACCAAGGAAATTCTTATTTTTTTTGTGGCCCACGTATCCCAGCATCCTCCAATCTTTTCCCCATCCATAAATTGGTCAGATTAATCTGGAAAATAAAAAAATAAATTTAAAAAAAACTCATGACAGATAAAAAGATTTTTGAATAAAATTCTTTTATGAGAATTTGTAAGGAATGAAATAATAAAAAAAAGGTTAATCACTGGGAATCAAAAATGAAAAATAAAACTCCTTTAAAAATGAAAATAAAATAATCGACTAAATGATGTCCATATTAATGAGAATGATAATATTGAAAATATCATTGGTGGCCTTTTTTGTTTAGTGACAGGTAACAAGAAAAAAATGCGATACCTGTAAATCTGCTTCTTCTTGTCTCCTTCATAGTTGTCGTCATTGTTGTCATTGTGGCATGTCATTGTATGTTTTGAACTGGGGAAACAAAAGAACAAAATTGACTGAATAGAAAAAAAAAATGATGGCAAATCACTGCTTTTTCAATTTAGCCAAAAGGAAAATTAGCTGAATAGCATCAAATTTGAACAAACCCCTACCCTGACCACCAACTGTATTTTTTGTTTTGATTAGCTGTACAATAAAAAAAAATTTTAAAATCAAAGAAAAAATACAACAGCCTACAGAAGTGTGAAAATAATGGTACAGTATTAAAAAAAAAAAGAAGAGAAAAACATCCATTTTGGCATATGTAACTCTGTTGTTGTTAACGTCTTTTTTTTCACAGACTTGTTAATTTAGTCTGTCAATAAAATAATAAAAGAAAAACTGAACTTTAAAACTTAAAAGAGTTCTAGTTGTAACAAGATGAAGAAAAAAGGCATTTAATTTTAAGACAAACAAAATTGTGGGTTTGTTTTTACTTAAAAAATAATTGGTTATCATAACAAAAATATCCCCTTCAAGATTATATACATATATATATATATATATATATATATATATATATATATATATAATGATACCAAGTTTAATCATTATATTTCCAATTCAGTATATTTCAATATATATAAACATATATATATAATATATATTATTTTTTTTTAATGTAATTTTGTTTTTAATATCATTTAAGATTTTTTCTACTTTTGTCCAAACTTAGTTGTACTATTTTTATGTTATTATAATTTTGGCTTTCAGATGTATTTGAGAAAAAATATTTTTTTTTACCCCTTCTTTGGTGGCTTCTAATTATAGCACATTACTCAGAAAATAAACTAAATAAAAATGTATCTTTTTTTTTACCTTTTTTTCCAATTGTTTATATTAATTTTACTTATTTTTGCCAGAAGCCAATTTGTCAACTGGTGGCTGTAATACATAATATTTGTTTAGCAATTGTTAAAACTACTTTTACTGTTTCTCATAATGAAGAGAACACTGGAGACCAAGGAGATTGTCTGTGTATGTTTTTGTTTATTACATGTTCTGGTGTACTATGACCAAGTGTTTAAAAAGAAGAAATACCTTTTAATTTATACAAGTTTATCTTTTGATTTACAACCATATAATTGTTCTTTTTTATAGAATGCTTTTAAAACTATTAAGTTATATCTTTGCATTCATTGTAAAGTAATCCGATTCTCTTAAATATTTCTCACTTTTAACATTTTCCTATTTTAGTTTGCTCCCTTTATGGTTATCTTTCTTGTTAATCTTCTGCTTCAGTGAAATTGCTTTACCTTTTTCACTCACTTTCTCTCAGTACAACCTCATTCCTGTTACAACATATTATCCGTCTGCTTTCCATGCAATCCACTGTAAGTTATTTATGTTTTCTTCTTCTTTCTATATATTATATAGTGTTTATTGTCTATATAATTAATTCTTTTTCTATTCTCATGTCTATTTTTGTTTACTTCCTCTTCTCTACCATTTCTGCTGTTTTCTTCTTCATAAACATTTATTTTTATTTTTCTTTGCATACATATGGCATAGATAAGATATTTCTCTTTTTTGTCATCTCTGTTTTTAAATAAGCAAAATGAAAAAGTCTAATTCTAAATAGCTTCAGCACACGGAATATAATTGTTGTACATACACTGTGTAAGTAAATATCAATTATAAATAAGTATTTTAGTTATCTCCCCTTTCCTGGTTATATCCCTTGTTAATTTTAACCTATTAATTCTACTCTTCAGGATATTATACTTGTAGCATTACGATTAAAATTTGAACACTTTGTTATCTAAAAATAAAAAATAATACTGGCCATTATTATGCTTTTAAACCGGGGGAAATAAAAAACAGATTTGAATGAGTAAAAAAGTCACCATTTTCAATTTTGCTAAAAGTGGCAACTGAACACTAGACTTTAACTATTCTTCATCTTGACTGCTATTAACTTTTATTTTTCATTCACTGTATAATAAAAAAGGTTTAAATTTAGAAAAAAATATGTTAGCTTACTGAAATTTAAAATAATGGTACAGTATTTTAAATAAATCAATTTTGACATGTAACTTTGTTATTATTGTTTATTTTACAAAAAAAAAAGAAATGCTGCAAACATTCTGTAATCTTAAAGCTATTCTATGCATTCATATATAGGTTGAAGTTGATAGAATTGAACAGTCTGATAAATTTACTGCTAATATATTACATTAGATTATAGGGTAGTAGTTTCAAGCCTTGCTCTAAGAATGGATAGCTGGTCCTCAACATGCCAGATGAAAGGTTCTGTATTTCTCTTGATGTTTATTGTTTATCTATTATTTCTCTCTTATATTCCTCTCTCTTATAAACACACTCTGCATCTATACCTATCTCTCGTTCTATTGTTTCTTATTGTTTGCTTCCATTAACTTCCTCTTAATTTCTTCTGAATTCTCTTTTAATACACTTACTGTATCTTCAGCATTCTCTCTTCACTCACACAAGCAACACAGAGGAGTTGGATGTGCTGAAAAGTTCTCAGCCAAGTCCACTTCCAAAAATCTGACCAAATAGATATTTATTTTTACATCCCTTCAGCAACTCTTCTGTGTGTGTGTGTGTGTGTGTGCTTATCTCTCTTTTTCCTGTTCTGCAATCTTTTTGGTATGATCAAGTGAATTGGATCTTCTTTCTAATGCCAGGCACTGCATTTATCACTGCATTGTTTTTGCACTGTTTGCTCACAGTTACCATGATGACTGGCCATTGCCTACAGTGCTATTACAATGAAAACAGCTTCTTCTAAACTTGACAGTTTCAAACTTTCTTTTTACTTATGCTTTTTTATTCTATTGTTTCCATGGCAACACATTGTTATTCTTAATAATTAGTAACATCATAACTTACTATTGAGTTATAAATTGATTTATATTTAATTGGGTAAGCATGAGTAAAGACAAAAAGGAAACTTATCTTAGCCAACACGTTTTGTCCTCTGATGGACTTTATCAAGGCAAATATAAGGATTTTATTCTGCAGCAAGTATTAATAAACAAAATTTAAAATGTTGTTAGTTTTTTAAATTTAAGAGATGCTCATCAGTTGAACTCAAAAGTCTAGGTAAATAATTATGGCAGATGCTAAGTGATATAATTCAATGTCTAATAAACAAAAGTGAGTAAATCATGTTATTGAATTTTTTTATGCAATTAATATTTATATTATTTTAATAAAGGATGAATTTATTTATTATATATTTTAAATAACAGGAGGTTAAGAATTGTGTGTGTGTGTGTGTGTGCTTTCAGTGACATAGTTATAGGTGCAGATATATATATGTCTCTATATATTTGTTGATATGATTCTGTTTATTTTTGCCCATAACAATAAAAATGATTGTGTTCCACATGCATCCATTACAAGAAGAAGATTTTGGCAAGCATATTACTGGAAGATAATGCTTTTAAGACAAGCAGTCCTTGCAGTTAAAGTGTTTATCAAGAGAGTATATTAAACACGAACACACAGACAAGGTTACATGCACAGAGACAAATTAAATGCACACAAGGTTACATGCAAAGCGACACACACACAAATGTATGCATTCAATATATAGAGATAAATTTATGCTTGCATGTGCATGCACACAAGGGTAAATATATGCCCACACACACATATATATACATACAAAAACAGAAGATGGCATGTAGGTCAAATCTCAAATTAGATCCTATTAATATTAATATTATTAATACTAAAAATGAACCAGGTAGATATATATGTCGGAAAGATGTATGACAAAATGGAAAATGTTTTTCCCACTTTGTCATACATCTTTCCCCAAAAATTGTTTCAGTGCAAGGCATGGCTCTACTCAGTTAAGTAACAGACTTCTTTACATGAATCTTATTAATGTTCTATCTTGATATCAAGCACTTTGACAAAAAAACCTGCTATGTATGAGAGAGAGAGAAAGAGAGAGAAAATTTTGTGTGTATTCTGGTGATTATGTTTATATAACCAGTTCTTTGTATCTAGTTTTTGCATCTGCTGATACAAATTATTTTGCAGTGTGAAAATATTCAAATCAAAAATATGCTAGGTAAGCTACACAAGCAACATTTGAATGATGAATTCTTACAAATGAAGAGATATGTAGGCTTGGCTGTAACCTCTCACCATTTCACTTTTCTGTTCTGTCTTTTACTTGGAGTCTGAACTGCTTGCAATTTGTGGTGTGCACATTTTTATTATCTTTTAAATTCAGAAGAAAAATATAGAAATTTTTGTCTTTCATTAAATACGATGTATTGCTGAACAAGAAACCCTCACAAATTTTTGGTCAGATCTTGAAAAGTGGAGTTAAGCAGAGAACTGTTCAGCACACACTCATACCTGCTAAAAATTTTATTAAAATCTAATAATTAATTGACTTTTGGTATGTTTTTAAAATCAGGATCTTTTTAGCTGATAGATTTTCTCATTCATGTTATGATTTATTTGTTTACATATAAATAACCTACTTACACTACCACTTTTCACATACCTCCAGTTTTAAAGATTGTTAAAAAATAAATTTTAAGTTAGACTTTCCTCTTATTTGTTTGTTTATTTTTTTGTTTATTTACTTTTATAGTTTGTGATTTTGTTCTCAGGTTTCAATTTCCTGTCTAATACTTTCTTTAAATACATGCATATAACAATTATTTATATTGTATTAGGCATTATAAGTAAATGAAAGCTGTAAAGTATATGTGCATTTATATATAAGTACATCCTAGCATGTGTGTGTGTGTGTGTATATATATATATATATATATATATATATATATATGCACCTCAAGGTGGTGTAATGGTTAGCAAGCATGTCTCGCTAGAATCATTACAACTGAGTAGTAAGTTTGATCCTCACTGGGTGTCCCTTACTTTCAGTCTTGTGCCACATCTAAGCTTTGCATAGAAAAAAATCACTATATATATATATATATATATAGTGATTTTCTATGTGAAGCTTAGATGTGGCATATATATATTAAAAAGTATGTGTTTATTAATTTTAATAATTTACTTTTCAAAATTATTAATAATCCTTCTCAGACAAAAAAATTCCATCTTACAAAATTAACTTTGGACAATTACTGATGGAATTTCTTCCTTGCCTGAGAAGAATTAATTGTAATTTGGAAAAGTTAATCTTTAAAATTAATTGCCACAGAATTTCTGTTGTCTTTAATAGTATTTACCTTAAAGAACAGAATATATATATATATATATATATATATATATATATATATATGAGCTATTTAAGCTCATTGAAATGAACTATAGTTTATAACTAATATGACGTGCTGAGTTTTCCTTTATAAACTTCATATCGCTCTGGTTAATACCCATTGAGCTCTCTATATGGATTTACCTATTAATAATTTATATTAAGGAAATCTTGTTGGATTATCCTCACCGTTTTAGGGACTGACAGCTATACATATATCTTATAAAAATCTAGTTTAAGGTATGCTATATTTACAGATTAAAATGATCAATATGAGATATAGAGTGTATGTAAATATAAAGTGAAGACAAGTCAACACAGTTTCATGTTTGAATGCAATCTTCAAGCCTGAAGATTGCATTCAAACCTGAAACACTGTTTCTCATGTCCTGTGTTGACCTCAGCGTTCACTATATATATATATATATATAGAGAGAGAGAGAGAGAGAGAAAATATTCATTCACTGACTGAATTTCTCTGATTTTGTTTTCATAGTTAAGACAACAAATGATAAATATTTTTAAATAATGTTTATTAAAATAAATGATATATGTATGTTATTCAAATAATATATTATTTATGTAGAGGATTTTATCATATTGGAATTTTACTATGACTATAGTTTAAAGGGAATATATATTCACAGGCCATATGTCCCCACAGGTCTTTGCATGCATGTAATTTGTTATATATGTTTATGAACTTATCTGGATCTATATTAATATGCATATATAGCAATATATGTGAGTTAACCTAATACCTTTATATATTAATGTACAAAAACATGTGCACTTGACATATATAATGTACATGTTAACATTTAGCACTCTGTGTCATTTATAGACATTACTACTCCATTTTACTGTATATGGAATTCCCTCAAAATGTAGTGTTTTATATACAGTAGCCTGACTCTAGATTTGAATCAATATTGTTTTAGGTGTTGCCATAAAAGGATATGACTAGACAAATAAGAAATTCAAATTCAGCTTTGCATTGGCAGAACTAACATTTTGCTTGGCAAAAATAGTTATCTTCAGAGTGCTAAAGTGCACAGGCATCATTTTTAGCCTGTGCAAAATTTGCACTGCATTGCAAAAAACTTTCCCTAACAAAGAGACAAGCCAAAGCCAACACCCATGAACTCCAGATATATTTGCATGTGGGTATTGATCTGATTCTAAAATGTGTCCATGATGGCTGACTTGATTTTAATAGTTTTTGCATATTTGTTAAATCTAGAATATTTCAATGGCTTCAATATTGAGCAGGTTTGCCTATTGCTCTATTTACACTACTTCCTTGTCTTTTGAACAGGAGTAGAGATTTATCGCTTGTTTCTGTTCAGGATTGGGTTTCCAGTTTCTACTCTCAGAAACCAGTTGCATCTTAGTGGCTTTATTATCTTACTTGAGTTGAAATAAGTGAAAAAAAATTAGCTCAAAGCCTCTGCTTTTATAGTTTTTATCAATCAATAACTGATATTGTTTAGCCTGGAGAGCCCTGCTGGATTCTAAATAATCTGAACCAGATGACATTTATTTGGGAGTTGAACTTTGACACTTGTTATATTCCATTCTCCTTTTACTCTCTCTGATTTTAGCTGAAGTGGTTTTTATGTCATACGTTTTGTTTGTATTTGGTTGAAAGTTGCTCTTTAAACCACAGATTGTTTGCAGACAGACCTTTTCTAAAAACAGCTGAAGGAAGTATTTCATAGTGTCAGCATCAATAGATAAAGATTTAAAAATATCTGTATATATTATTGAATCAAAAGTAATATAAGTTGACTGTACTTATCAGGGGTTGCCTCAAGAGTTTTATGATTTCGTACTCATCAGGACTTGGATAAAAATGATTGTATCAATTGCAGAATGTCTAAAATCCTTGTATTAAATTAATTGTATTAATTACACAGATTTTGTAATTAATACAATCATCCTTATCCGATTCCTAACTGGTGAAAAATCATAAAACTCCAAGTTGACTATTGATAAATATTGTGAATTTATATTACTCTCAATTCAATAATTATTGCTCTAAATTACTATCAAGCACTTTATTAGTAGAAATTATGTTTCTATAAACATTTTGCCTTGATATATGTTATGTGTAAATATTTGAAACAGAATATATCTGTAAAAAGACAATATGAATAAAGACAAAAGGAAAAAAATTATCTTAGCTGATGTGTTTCCTCCTCTGAAGGTCTTTCTCAATGCAACTGTGATGATTTTATTTTGTAACAAGTATTTATATACAAGAGCAAGAATGTTATTAGTATTTCCAAAGTTTTAAGTTCAGGAAAACTCATAAATGTTCATCTGGTTAGCTGAAAAGTCAGGCAGCTATGGAAGACACAAGGTGACAAAATTCAATGTCTAATAAACAAAAGTGAGTAAGTCTTGTATATAAATACTTGTTACAAAATAAAATCCTCTCAATTACCTTAAGAAATTCCCTCAGAAGATGAAACACATCAGCTAAGTTTTCCCTTTTGTCATAATTTTATGCATATCTGTTATTATTTTATTTATATTATTATATAATTATTAAAATAAGTATATGTAAAAACATATGCATGAATTGTCTTTCTTTCTCACTCTCATATATAAGAGAAAATTATATTTTAAGTAATTATTTATCTAATAATCTATATGCAGAAAAATAAAATCTCTTAATTAAGAATAAAATACACACACACACATATATATATATATATATCTGTTTCCTGTATGATCATATCTACATTTTAATAGACATTTTAGATACCTAAGAAACCATATTTTTCTGCAAATGTACCTACCTAACAGTCTTTGATGACCTACAAACAAGAAAATCAGCAAATCCTTAAACTGCCCACCTGTTAATTCCTCTTTTAATTGTTAAAAGATGATGGGAGGGAGGGCTCAAATAGTCTAAGAGCGTCATTAACATTCCCACCCCACTCTATACAGCCATCAGTTATAGTTTTATTTCAAATAAATTGTGTGATTTGTACACATATGTTTTTACATGGGCATCTTCTAATATATATATATATATATATATATATATATATATATATATTCTATATATAGAAGTAGTATTGTTTTTCAAGTATGTGTGTGTGTCTATATATATATATATATATATTAGTGTGCTGATATATGATATAAATATAATCATATTTTTAATATCTATATTCATTAAAGCATTTGTTGAATTTGTTCAGTCTGAGCTTCTGATGAGTTTTGACACAGGTTAATAAATGTTAATTAAAGATTATCATTGTGTCAATCTTTTTCTGGCTTCAGATGAATCCTTAAAAAGAAGTGACACTTATGTCAGAAGTTAATGATAAAAAAAAAATAAATAAATAAAAGAAGCTTTAACAGATTGGATCATACAATAAACATAAGCTTTGTGTATTGAAAGAAATTCTACCAATAGCCACGTAATATAAATGTACATGACTTTTTGGCAACTGTTTTTTTTAGTTGATTTAAAAAACAAAAACAAAAAACAATGATTTACCTTTTTATTTTTATCTCTATTTTTCTTAATCATTTTTTAAAATTTTATTTTATTTTTGTAAGGTCAAGTTTGTGATCTTATAAAGAGAGGCAACCATTATGTATGTTGCATTATGGGAATTTATTTTATATTGTCGTTAAAAATTGGCTTGTGCTAACAATGTGTGTATAAACTTTACTAAGGGTGATAAACAATTTATTTTACTCAGCAATTTTACCCATTTTACCTACCTGGGAGAATTGTATTTGAAGTCAAAGAGTAGCTTTTTAGACATTAGAAACAAGAATAAAAAAAGAAAAAAATAATCCATGTGTGTGTGTGTGTGTGTGTGTGCATGCATGAGTGATAATTATGGTTAATTTTTTTTTTTTTTTTTCAACTGATCATAATTTTGTGTTTAAATATTCTCTTTAATGCATTCAAAAATGAAGGGGGAAAATAACCAGGAAATAAAACATTATGATTCAAGTCACTTTTGATCCATAAACTGGTGGAACTTTCTTCTTGAATCACCTGGTATATACATATATGCATTTTGAGAAAGCTTGCATGGTTTTAAAAGAAAACATTTGAAAGGGCATTACTTATTGTTGACAGAGTAAAATGATACCACCAAATGGTTGTTGCTGTCTTTTAATATCTGGCATGAAAGCCATTAAAAAAAAATACTTGTTAGCAATTTAGAAGCATGGCAAATGTTTAATTAAAGTGAGTTGTGAATTGTGAACTGCGGACTGTTTTGTGGATTTTAAAATAAAAATTAACAAAAAGACGATTGTTTTGTAACCAAAATAAGAATTAAAAAGAAGTTAATTTGGATTGTTAGATAAATGCAATATTTTTTGTTTTAATGTTATTTTAATAGATAATGATTTAACAATGAAATGCCTAAAGTGGCTATGAATATCAGAATAATCGTTATTTGACTGTTTTATTCTTTTTGTCTATATTCTGCTTCTTCTTTCTTCTTCCTTGTTTTCCTTCTTTCAATCAGGTGTACAACTTTTTGGCAACTCATAAATGAGTGTGTGACGTTGGTCTGTGTCAGTATGTGCGACTTTGTGCGCATGCATGTCCATTTACAGCATATTTTCCTCTCCCCCTAGACCCCCACCCCCCGTGCTGTGTACAGCTTCATGCAACCACCACCATCCACTATGACAGCCAACTTCAAACTCCCAATACTTTTGTCTTTTTTCAGTATGTATGTTCTTATGTATAAATTCCCATCTCTCTTTATCGTTTGTTTTAGCAATGTTGGATACGAATCAAATAAAATGAATTTGCCACCAGAAAAATCTTTGTTTTTATTTTTAATCTTTGTTGGTATTTTTTTGGGACTTATATTCTGTTCATCCAATTTTCAAAATATTTAGATATTAACTATACAGTTCAAATTAACAATAATTTCTGAAACTTGAAAAACATTGGTTAATAATTTTATCAAAGTTATATCATACATGTGGATAGTGTAATACAGACGTCTAGAGAAAACCAATTACAAACACCAAGATTATCATATGAGCTCTGGTAAAAAAAAAAAAAAAATAAGTTACTGAGTCTTTAGGTTTATAACTTCCAAAATTTCATACACTGATGTCCTCAAGGACACATGGCCCAGTGGATAAAAGCGTTGATTGGATCCAGTGACTTGACCCATAATCATCCATGTTTTGAATGAATAGGGGGAAACAGTGAATAACCTATTTAATGACCTTGTGTAAATAAATGCAGAACAAAAACTGGGAGGAATAATAAGACAAACATTACTTAGAACGACCAATGATAGGAAGTAGGGGAGCCGTAATCATCCATGTCTGGAATGGAGAGAGGGACACAGGTAAATAACCTACTTAATGACCTTGTGCAAATGAATGCAGAACAGGGACTGGGTGAGTAATGAGACAAACATTACTTAGAACGACTAATGATAGGAAGTAGTGGAGAGCCGTAATCGTCCATGTTGGGAATGGAACAGAGAAACAGTAAATAACCTACTTAATGACTAAATGAATGCAGAATAGTGAGTGGGAAAGATTAAGTAAAGTTAGTAAGAAGACAAACATGACTTGGAACTAAAATGGATAAGAAAGAAATATGAAGGTGAAATCGTCTGCTTCCTTAGGAAAAGGCTAAAAAAAAAAAACACCACAAAGCCTTAACATGAGGGGTAACTGACCACTTGACATGAAGCAGAACTGACCACATATGAAGAAAAAAGGAGATTACTGTCCTCTGTGGGATGAAATTGAAATAATAGAGAATACCCCTGGAAACTACAAAAACTTAAGAAATCAGTACATATGTTGGGCCACAAAAGTCTCCTAAGCCAGCCAAGCATAGAAATGAATACAATATGGGAACCTGTAATACAGACGGCTAGAGAAAACCAATTATAAACACCAAGATTATCATATGAGCTCTGGTAGAAAAAAAAAATTAGGTTACTGAGTCATTAGGTTTATAACTTCCAAAAATTCATACACTGATGTCCTCAAGGACACATGGCCCAGTGGATAAAAGTGTTGGTTGGATCCAGTGACTTGATCCAAAGAGTTGTGAGTTTAATACCTGATGATACCTGTAGTGGTGAGCAAAAAAACAAACTTAGAGAGTTGAGTTAAATGGAGATAACTAAGACATTCAGAAGTGGCATGACTCATGGAACAAGAACAATCTCCCTGCCCTGATGATTGAAATAAAGGGTCAGATTCATAGTTCTAGTCACTAAAAGAAGGTCAGAGTGTACAAGTCAAAATGTTATGAATATGTCTGATAATGTAAATACCTCATCTCAGAAATATAGACAAGGTTGTACATGGTCAAAACATCATGAATATGACAATAAGATGAAAATGTTGTGTAAGCAGAAGTGAACAATATCAGCTGAGTAAATGGCAAAAATGAACACATTGCACACACAATCCATGTAGCCTTTCAGTTTTCAATTTAATAAAGATAAATAAATTTCCACTGATGAATAAACAAAGGCTAATAAATTCCAACTATGGAGCCTAAATGCGCCCATAAAAACTAAACATTTATTCAACAAAAGGCAGTAAAGAGACACAAGTCAGCCATTTACACTATTTTCATTGTTCGGACTATTGTCCTCACCTTTATTGCCATTATTAGGATGTTTCAGCCTTTTTCAGGTGCTAGGAATTTCAAACTGAACCCTTTATTACGATCCGTGGGGTATACCATTCTCATTCCATGTGTGACGTTACCTCAGCTAACCATGTAGTTATCTCCCTTTAAGTTAACTCTCTAAGCCTGGTATTGAACTCACAACTCTTTGGATCAAGTCACCGGAACTAACCAACATCTATATCCAGTGGACCTAGAGGACATCAGTACATGAATTTTTGGGGATATATAAACTTAAGGTCTCAGTAACTATTGTTTTTACCAGAGCTCATATTGCAATCTTTTGATGCTTTTGATTTTCTTTATCACATATTGTATTCAGTCCTATGCTTGGTTGACTTAGGAGAGTTTTTTGGCCTAGCATATCCGCTGATTCCTTAAGTTTACTTAGTTTTCAGTGGTGTCCTCTATCAATTATTTCAACCTCATTCCAAAGGGGGCGGTGATCCTTTTTCTCTCTCCACGTGGTCAGCTATGCCTGATTTTTCTATTTCCCCTTGAAATGTTCTTGCAGCCTTACCTTAAAGGGGCAGCCTGTTTCTCCTTTATACTTCTATATAGAATGGTGTACACACAGTCATACTCTTCTCTATTGGAGCGGGGGGGAGGGGTCCTTACTTGGGAGAGGTATCTGCAAAGTGTAGAACCACTACTGAAGGTCATAGAAAAAATTATTTTAACTCTTTCTACTGCTATAAAAGAAAAATGTCTGATGAATATTTGTATATTTCTTTCCTGGTTTCTTTTTTCACCATTAAAACTTGATTTTTTATTTCTGCTCAGTCTGAATAACTTACTGAGTTGGTAGCAGTTAATGATGGATTTCCAATTATCCTTACATAATCTGATTACAGCATATTTTTCAGTTTTAAGAAAGCCTCAGAAAAATAGCGGATATTTTAATAAATAATAGCCCTTCTTTAAAAAAGGTAAATTCCAAGCTTAAATGTCCATGACCTGTATTTGTGAAAATGATAGATAACCACGAATAAAGTTGTGAAACCAGAGAGAGATGATGAGAAGTGGATTGAGTTTAAAGATTGATGCCGAGCAGCTACAGTAATGCCATACTCATCTGGCACATTTTGTGTCTGGTATGGACCAAAAATCATCTCTCAGTGCAAAAAAATTATACAGTGGAGATGCCCAGTCTCGGGGTAGAGTGTTCCAAGGCCATGCCACCCCATTGCACCAGAGGGGTGGACCAGGTGCTCATCATTGGGGCCAGCGCAACCAGCGGGGAATTTTTGTTCCTTCACCTGTCTGTACGTGTTTGGGCTTCCCACGTTAAAAAAAACAAAAAAAAAAAAAAAAACGACCTTATGTCACATCTCACTCTAGTGGGAAGAGTAGGGTAAATATATACTTACCTGGTACAAGTGCTTGCTTTTGGCCAGAAGTGGTATAAACTGTGCTCATTTTAGACGGGATAAGGCACATAATTCTGGAGATTCCAACCCTGCAGCAGTACCTCCATCATTGAACCAAGATGTGTGGGTCAGTATAATATTGACATCAGCTTGACAGTAGCCACAGTGACAAGGTAATTTTTGTCTTTTGCTCATATGCATACTTATGTGTATGGACTCTCCATGTAAAAACAAAAAAAAAATTGACCTTGTCTCACATCCTGTCTTAGCGAGAATGCTGGGGGTAAATATAAGCAGTAATAAGTAATAATTATACAGCAGCAGTGCTTCCCAAATTAGCATGGCGGTCAAAAATTGATTTATAGATGGGTTTGTTTATATCACTGAAAGTTTGTAACTTGTAAGTGGGGGAAAGTTTGACGTTTTATAGCTATTTATTACGATGGGATATAGAAGATAAGCAAGTTGAATACAAGATTAGGTTTTTGGACAATGGCAACCTACTATGGGATAATCTTCTGCCCAATCAGTTGTCTCTTTCGAGACATGATCGTTCAAGCGTGTATCACGTATATCACTTAACTGAACCAAAAATGTAAAGACCAAAATGCTAAGTTGAAAACTTGAGTCATGTTCAAGCCTTGTCAGATCTTAACTATCATATGGATGTCATACACTATTATCTATATATAACCATTTTCATAGATTAATGGTTAAAAAATGGCTTCAAGTTCTTTATTAGATCCTATAGACTGGCAATACAAAGTGACAAAGATATTTACAAAAAAAAAAAAAAAAAAAAAAAATTAATAAATCTCTAACTAAAACTGTTTCACTTGAAGACTTCCAACAAAAATGAATAGCAGAAATCAGTCAGTCAGTCAGTTAAGTGCCATACGTGAAACACGCTTGGGTGATCGTGGCTCGAAAGAGACATGACTGACTGCTTTCTGCTGTAGACTGGTTGCCGACCAAGGCTATAGAACCCAATCTGTCCTGTTATTTAACCCATAACTGGAAGGAAGAAATGGATTAATACCTTTCCCAAGGGTATTTGCACGTAAGTGAATGCAATGAATTCAAATGGAATTCGAACTCGGCTCCCAGAGTTCTCGTTCCAAGCCGATATCCACTGTACCACAACACACACACAAAAAATCTAATTTCCTGAAAAACTGTCCAATAGAATTTTTGCCTGAGTGACTTAAAAGTTCATACAATGGAAAGGTAGAAAAAGCCAAAAACCAGCTATCAACATTGGGTCTTTGAGGAATATAAGAAAGCCATAGCCAATGGGGAGATGGAAAAACCTTATATGAGGAGAGACGACAGCTCACGCTGACTTGCTATTTAACTAATGGTGGAGAAACAGATTCATGCATTTTCAAAAGGTATTTCTGCAAAAACAAGCACCACAGCATTAGCTGGAATTCAAACTGATCCCATTTTGCATCATAACTGCTATGCTGTGGAGTGGTGATTAGAAAATTATAACTTAAGTTTGATCCGCATTGGGTGCACCAATATTGAAATTCTTTTTGATTGATTGTTGTGTTTTAATGGAATCACAGCTGTCAGTTGCCAAACTTTATTACTGCATTTTTTTTTTTTTTAAAATATATGACTTGTAAACAATCCCTTGGGTCATTGGTTATGTATCTGAAAGGAAAATATTTAATTCTATAATTTGTGGTATAGCCCAACTTCCTTCAAGTAGGCTAGGATAGTCTTTTATCTTGAAAATATTAAATATGGAAGCCTTGTCCCAAACTATAAGTAATACCTACATGAACCAAGGCAGGCACAATAAATAAAAATAAACAAATTTTAATATAAATATACTTTTATTTTCTTGTATTTTTTGTTCCTATTATCTACTATCAAAATAAGAAAAAATAAAAATAATCCTTACAAGTTTTTTTTTTTTTTTACTGAAATTTTCACACCTGAAGATTCAATACCAAAACTATGGCCACAAGTTTTCTACAAGTGAAGAGTTTTTTTTCAGTAGAAAAAACAATTTTGGAGAAGTGATTTAAGGGTGAGGAGAGGCAGTCAGTTATCTCAAGGAAGGCATTCAGAGACAATTTAAACTGTAAAAGTAAGGGTAGGGCAGAGTAAGTTTTTTTTCTTTTAAACCAAATTAAAAGTAATGAGATAGGACAAAAAAAAAAAAAAAAAAAAAAAAAAAAAGACCAAAAAAAAGGAAAAAGAAAGAAAAGAAAAAAAGATTTACCATGAACATTTATTGATTAATGGCAAGTATATTTAGCATATAAGCTTTTCCATTGGTTTCTTATTCCAAGTAAAATATATATATATATATATATATATAATCTCTCAAAAACAATTTTAGAGGAATGAAGTATGACAAAGTGGAAAAGGTTCTGTCCTTTAGGACTTCACAAGACTAAATGTTTATGTGACTTACACATGTGCATAAACAAGAGACACTGGGAATTTAAATTCATTCTTTTTCTTTTTAAATATGTGTTTTGATATATAATCTAACTGATTTCATTTACATTCTTTTTCATTTCGCTTGTGTTTCCACCACATTTGTTATTAGACATCTCACATTGTGATAAAGGAAGTCCTGCCAAGAATGGTGAAATGCAAAAACCTAGATGCAAAGTGACTAAAAATGTTATCTATATATATATATATATATATATATATATATATATATATATATAATTTATGACTTCGTTATTTAGCTATTTTGTTTCAACACTTCTTTTGTCTTGTTAAGTGCTGGTTCAGTTTAAAGTGTGTGTGTGTGTATATATATATATATATATATATATATATATAAAAAGATAGGAAAGTACATCTTGCATTAAGAACTTTCATATCTGCTTTGATTTCAGATACAAAAACAAAGTATTTTTTAAGGAAATAATGGATTATCATCTATAATCCAATGTAATTTCTATATGCATTGTATTCAGTAGATACATGTGGTTAGAGTAGTGTTTTTAAACAGTATAATTTTTGTCAAGTGACTTGGGCTTTCTGAAAGTCAAAGGAGACAAGCTCTTTAAACCTACATTCTTATGAAGGTGCTCCATATCAAACAAACACAACTAATATAACCACCAAAAAAATATTAAGAAAATATAAACACAACTGCTTAGGTAATCCTTGGTCATATTTATACCCCCCACCACCACTTGATGAGTTGAAACAGCTAGGTGTAAGTGTAAGTTCTATGCTAAGTTTTTTCTATCACTTGTTGCTTATGGAACTCTCTCCCAGCTTCTGGAGTGAAAAAAAAAACAAACACTGGTTAAAAACAGTCTTTCTTATTACCAATGGGGTACTGAAAAATAAAACTAAAAAAAATAAGGTTTAAAGTTTTTTTTCATTTGAAGTAATCCTACGTATTTTTTTTGTTTTTTTTTGTTCAAATCTAAATTTTACAAAAATCTTCAAAAGTGTACAAAATTTTAGTGAATATTAAATATAAAATTTTATCAAAAGAAATTATTTTCATTGTTTCTTATAAATTCTTGCCAGAGAAATTAAGTAAATTCAAAACAATTTAAAAATAAAAAAATATTTTATTTTGAAAGTAATATATGAAATTTGAAAAAAATAAGAGGAAATAATTGTTTCAGAAAATAAAAACAAAGAAAGAATTGAAATTCAAAAGAAAAAAAAGCATGAATAAAAATAGGTAGGTATATTGAGAGAAGGAGGAGTCTGATTTCCAAGGAGAAATTGATCATTGCAAAGATGATTTGTCAAATGTAATAGGGAGAACAGAGGTTCAATTTTCAGACTTGTTCTGATAAACTCACCTAATTAAAAAAAAAAAAAAAAAAAAAAAAAAAAAAAAAAAAAAAACAGACAACTCAAATAAGTGAATAAACATATATAAAATCAAAAAAGGACTGTATTGTCCCTTAAAAATTTAAAAATGAAGACCCAAAAATAAAATAACCCACTGAGATACAAAAATCCACAATTTGTTTAAAAATGCTTTTAAAGAAATTAAATTTATAAGTCACATAATTTCTTGGTCCTTTTAAGAAAATGAATTAAATGTGAAAGAAAAAGATTTTTTTCTATCTTAAGAATATAGCCATTAAAATAAAATATAGTTTACAGAAAAGAGAAGCAAGATGGAAACTATAACACACACAGAAAACTCTTCTGCAATGTAAAATACCCTGATTCTCTATTCAAGGTAAGTAATGCTGATTGTTATTCTAATACAAAAAGCTCATAACAATATTAAACTAATTTCACTTTGAAGGACATTATTAACATTGAAATTGTGAAAAAAAAAAAAAAAATTTCAGTTTACATTCAAAATATTTTTTGTTGTAACAAACATACAAAAAGTGTATGATAAATAGTTTTTATCACATTTTTTTTTCCTCTCTCAGCAAACAATAAAAACATTGTTTGGATCTTGATAAGGAGAAATTATTGCTTTAAGAACATAGCTTGGCTGGCCCCTGAACAGGGAATTTGAAGAGACAGTATTGATTTAGAACAATTTTGATACAGCCAGCTACAAGTGGGAGTTAAATGGGACATTATTTCACAAAAGGACATACTTTTCCAGTTTCACTTCATTAAGTTCCCAGGATTATTAAAAAGAAAAGTCTTTACAATTTTTTGAAGCATTTATAATTTAGACAAATTAATTTTTTTTTTTAATCAACAGTTCCCAGGTTAATATTTTATTTTCTATACTACTTTTACTTGATATGAAATCAAGCCAGGAAAAATTATTGCTCAAATAAAGTTACAAATGATTCACTTTGTTTTCATTCTATTTGCTTGTAATAATATGATGAGGTGCATTTTTAAAATTTTTATAAACCTTATTTCATATTTACATATGACATAACAGAATCATAGATAAAGACCATCTAGAATTCAATATATCATTTTACTCTATACTAGCTGTAACAGTGGTGTACCTTGTGTTTGTACTACCTCCATAATATTATTATTATTATGTGGGTGCATGGGGACACTGAGATCAACACCAAGCAGCAATAATGTTTCAGGGTTGAATGTAATATTCAATCAGGCCATGTGTGTTGTGTTTCGGCTTGGTTATTTATACATGCTGATCAAGGGTACATTATGGGTATTAATTCCCAAACTGGACAACACCTATTTTTATTACAACTGTGTTACCTCATTATTCTAATTCACCTAAATGCAGCCCCACTAAGTCTGCCATTTTGTTTCATTCAAGTATTCAGAATCCAAAAATTTTGAATATCATTATGAACTGGGTCTCAAATTCAGTCCTAGAATTTAGAAATAAATTAATATCTGACTGCAAACAACTCGAAACCGCAAAAAGATTGTGTTGCACCAAGCTTCCATGTTAAGAGACTTTATAAAAAAAAAAATTTTAAAAATCAGCATTTGTAATACAAGTTATTACTTGAACTTAAATTCAAACCACTATTGCTGGTGAGAAATATATCTGACCCATTATGTAGAGTGGTATATTAAATGTGAATTAAAAAAATATCCTTTGAAAAATTAACTGAAGTTTTTAATGTTGAAATTTTTATAATTTTAATCTCAGAAGCCCATTGAAAGTAATTTTGTACCTTAACCGGTTCTATTAAAAAAAAAAAAAAAAAAAAGTAAAAACTCAATATCCTAACAAAAAAGGATTATATTATTTTCATAGAGTTTATAATAATTTTTTTTTTTTTTGTTTTATTTTCTTTTAGTGCTGAAACAAATTAAGCTGACTTATCTACCCATTGTATGATTGCTTCAATGAAGTGATTTTCCAAGTCATTTGTGAAATAATTATTTGGATGGATTCCTGGAAAGAAAGAAAGAAAGAAAAAAAAAAAAAAAAAAAAAAAAACTTCAATTTTTTTTTCTCGTGGTCTTTGGATTTGATGAGAAAATAAAAATTAACTTCTAGTTTTACAAATTAGGAAAGCTTGTTGGGCGAGCGTTCAGATAAAACTTTAAAAAAGAACGAAGCGACAACAACTCTCAATCAAGTAATCTAGAGTTATCTTTCTTTGTTACTTTACGTCAGTAATTTCTTAAAACATCAGGAAGATTATCACGAATATTTCGATTTCACACTTTATCAGTTGTTACAAAAATGATTAAATAAATCATACAGTTTGTATATATTACTAAATAACATTAAAAATTCTGACTATTCACCAAAAATCTCTTTTCCGTGACTAAATTGAAATCAATACAAAAAAATGAAGAGTTATCTTCTCTTTATTACTTATGCATTAGCCAAATAAAAAAATAAATTCTATCAAATTTGTAAAATTTGACTGAAACGTATATTGTCGCCAATCGATATTTCACTAGCATAATATAGAGCCACATTTAACAAACAGAAAAGAAACTACCAATGAGTATCATTATTATCTCGCTTGATTTGGAGATATTTTTTTAAAAAATTGTTGTGGGTGGAAAAAGGCAATAAAATCAATACAATTTATCACATTAATGTGGAATGTAAAAAGTTATTTTGAATTTATCAGTGATGATGGGTGATAGTTTACAGTTAAATATTGATAAAGTAAATACAAAATGCATATCCAATAAGATTATACAGTTTCATTTTTTTAGGTTTATTAAGTCTTTCTAATAACAAAATCGAAACAGAAAACAGGAAAGTCATATTCATATACTAATAAAGCTTATCTTGAAAAACGAACAATTGTGTGTGTGTGATAAAAACTAATAAATAATTATAATATTTTACTTTTAGATGTAATTAAGTTTTAAAAACTTCTGAAGAAAAGAGAAAAAGCAAAAAAAAGGAAAAGCAAAGAAATTAAAAAGAAATGACAAAGCAAAGAAAAAGATAAAAAGAAAAGAAAAAAAAAGAATGAATTATTCAGACCAATAACATGTTAACAGCCCAATGTTTGGAAACACCCACAAAATATTTCCAGCCAATGTTATAATGCATTAAAACAAAAATTAATGAATTAGAACACTTCTTTTTTTTTGAGAGAGACAACCAACCATTTTATATAAATTTCAATTTTAATGTGAAAAATCACAGATTGTCTGCAGTTAATTTACAGAGATCAAGCTTTAACCATAGACGTGAGAAACGTATTTGAATTTTAGGTTGCTGAATTTTTTTTTTATGTTAGAAAAGAAAAAAAAAGAAAAAAAGATTTTTTATCAAATTCAGATAATTAAGATTTAACTGTAAGCAGGAAATAAATGACAGAAATTTGATACATATGCAGTTGTTTACAGGAGATGAATCCCAACAAGCAATCCTATATAAAAACAAATCTAAATGTAAAAAGGTAGAGTAAAAATGAAAATGAATTAAAGAAATTAAACCAAAACTGTCAGTTTCATGATGGACAGTGTTTATATATAGATTCCCAGTGTGAAACTTAGATTTTTGGTTTTATTCTTTTACATTTTTGGTTTCATTAAAATATATTTCTATCAGAAATATGTTAGGCAAATGAATGACGAAGGGGAAAAACTGTGTAATACTCAAAAAACCAGCAATTATAAATACAAAGGCATAAAGTTGATTAATGAGATTGGATTGGCTGTGTGCCCAGAAATGTTGGATTGGAAAAAAAAAAAAAAAAAAAAGTTTAAATTTAACTTTTCCACATCTTTAACTATAATCTTCCCTCTGTCTTTCCTACAAGAATTTTTATAGCAACTGTTCTGACAAGCTTTTTACTCTAGTTCCCTGTCCACATGAATTTACTTGTGCTACTAGATTGGCATCAAGGTCCCACAATTTTACCATGAAAATAGTTAGATGTAACCATCTCTTCTACTCTAAGAGTTTTTTCTCACACTTCCCATTTGCTTGCTTCCCTGATAGCTACAATATCCAAAAGTTTGAGTGCAACATCAATTGCCATCTTTGATTCCCAAAATACCTCTTACTTTTCTTTGATATCCCCTGTACCTTGTTTTTTCTCACTGTAACCCCCTTCACACCAGTGGTAGTCCTGCACTTGCTTTGGGGGGGGGGGGGATGTTTATAAAGAGGAAAAAAAAAAAATTAAAAAGAAAATCAATATTTAAATCTCTCCACCCCCACCTATGCATATATAATTTGATTATTTTATTCCAAAACATGTTACACAGAATTTTCTCATTGTCAGTCACTTAAATATTTAACCTGCAAATATTCTTCCAAAAAGGTTTGATTAAATAAACTGAAAAAAATCTGTGCTTAATTTATAATATATTTTTTCCAATTTTGAAATATGATGTTGAGGATTGTATTTGAAGTTGTGGATATAATGTCTGAAATTAATATTTTATTTTTATTCAAGTACTTTCAATCATCATGCTCATTTTCAAGAGTGTTTTATCTGCGTGGTTGGCAGAATTCATTATATCAGTATGTATACAAAGGAATTCTGCCTACTACACTCACACAACATTGGTTCTTGAAAATGATGGCAATGCTCAAAAGTATTTGAACACAACAAAATATGAATTTTGAACAGTTTATCCACAACATCAAGCACAATACTCAACACCTTGTTTAAATCATACAATAAAAAAAAAAAAAAAAAAAAAAAAAAAAAAAAATTAAACAAATTTTTTTTTTTTTAATTAAATTTGTTTAGATATCTATAGATGGTGCATAAGGTATTTGAAAAACAACTTTAAGGGTCATAAATAGAAGATGATTTAATGTAATATTATGTAGCATGATCCAAATATTCATTTCTCTTTCAAATGTATCAAGAGCATTAACATCAGTTTCCAATTTGATACAAGAAATGAAAAAGGTCATGTTCTTAGCATTAACTGCCAATCATAGCATCTTGTAAACAGCCAGATTCTTGTATCGGGCCAAAACACTTCTCATTCAAACATGGCCTATGTGACCAAAGATAGGCTGTTTGAGAAAATTCCTGAGATTATAAAAACGCCTACACATGATCTCCAAATTAGCTGGATTACTATTTCTGAAAAATTAGCAGAAGGGAGACAACCCAGCAGTCCCATAATACTTAGGCTTCATTGAAAGCTGATATGATGGATATTATGAAAAAGAAATGACTGATCTGGACAGTCACTTTATGAGGCTGTCTTCAAGATTGAGTTAAAGTAAATAGAAAAAAATTAAAAAATGATAATGTAAATAAAAACAAAGATTCAATAAAAAATAAATGTAATTAAGATATTAAAAGAAACAATCATATTTTCAAAATAATTTATGCACATAAACTTAGAAAAACAGAAAAAAAAAATAAATAAAGCGTTTTGTTGCCAATTGGCAAAAATTATTTTGTAAATATGATTTTATTTTTTTATTGAATAACTGTTTTTAGATACACTGTTTACAGATATTATTGTCCACCTTCTTTGTTGTTATCATATTCTAGTCTGTTCAAAGAGCTTATGTGATCCCATGAAACTGATGCATATCTTTATTGATACACCTGGTGGAACAAGCTTTAAATCTATATCTGTATAGGAATGTCAGGTAGTTTTGATATCTGCACCAATCTTTTGATGGATAACAACACAGAGGAGGATAATAGCCTGCGTGTAAATAATGCCTCATCCCAGAGATTCACACAGAAATTACCCAATTTTTTTTTTTTTTTTTTAAATAATTTGTTCTCAATTACCTGGTGCACCCTATAGGGAAGGAAACAAAAAAACAAAAAAAAAACACTTTCTTAAAAATAGCAAAAATAAAATTTTACCATAAAAAAAAAAAAAAAAAAAAAAAAAAAAAAAAAACTTTTTCATCATATTTTGTTTAAAAAATAAAAAAACATGTTTACCATGATTTTAAACCAAATACCAAAATTCTTTAAATGGAATTTTGATCTTTGAGTACATTTTAGGAATCCTTATGAAAAATATTAGCAGAAAGAGAATAAAGATCCCCTATTTAGAAAGAATTAATAGATTTAAATATTATCAACCAATTTGAAAATATGAATTAAATCCAACAGAACAATTAAATAAGGAACAATAAGGAAAGCTTCATAAATTTAATGTTTTACTATTTATTTAGCTTCATCACAAATTTGGCGAGTGGAATGATTTGGACTTATATTTCAGTTCATAAAATTCTATGCTGGTTTTGTTTTTATTGGTTGTATAGTGGAATCTAACATTTATATCACATGGCATCCATGTACGTATTAAGTGTGTATTAAAATTTGGGTATATGATGAATATTACATATATTACCCATTTAACATTCAAAGATTTCTAATCAAGCTAAATAAAGGGTGAAAAATTTCAAATTTATAAAGATGTTCCTTAATCAGTTATCCTATCCATTATAATTATATTTTATCAATACATTCCTGCTTTTTGAAATGTGGAAGAATTTCTCTTCCTAATGAAAAAGAAAATGAGTTGCCCTTTTTCCCCTTTTCAGAATCTCACTCAAAAAAATACAAAACACCATTTTGTCTGCTTGTTTGTTCTATAAAACAACATGGATCTAAGATACATTTCTGATAAAACACAATGAATATTTCAAAGACATTTTAAAGAAACAATACTTTTTTAAAAACTGTCTATTGGTTACCAATGTACATAACTAAGCTAATTTTTTGGTTTGAGCACCCAGTAGTTCCCGCCATTTTATTTGTTTCCCTTCTTAAGAAAAAAAAAATTTCCCACTCTCAATAAAAAAAAAAAAAATATCAAAGTGGCATTCTTATTTCTTTAAAAATAAGTGAATAAAGCAGAAGCGTTTTAGAAAGTCTTCAAAGTAAAAAATTGTTTACATAATTTTAACATGAAACTCTATTAAACAACTTTTTATGTAAAACAAAAATAACAATATAACAAAACTTGATAAAATATTTTATAATTTTTTTTTTTTTTTACTTTGTTTCATATAGCAAATACATATTTTTGACTGCATTTACAACCATTTTCAGTCTTTAAAGGCTTATAGCAGATTCAGATTATATCTGGTTGAGGTTTTTAAATAAGAGAAACTTTCTAGCCAGAATTATGCCATTAGATAAAGTCTAAATAAATAACTTATTAAAAATAACATTTACCCTCTCTTAACTTCTGAAGTTTTAAAATTTGAACATGAAAACAACCTTACAAAATAAGAAAAAGAAAAAAAAATTTTATTTTATATTAGAGATTTTCAAACTAATACCCTCAGGTTACACATCTAGCCCACTCCAAGATTGTTACTTTTTATCACATTTCTCTTCTGAATCATTATATATATATATATATATATATATATATATATATATAAAAACTCTGTAGACAGTTGACTATAAGGCCTCACCACACTGTGTTGCTGTTGTGGCATAAGCTGACTACAAATAATATTTATTAAAAAATTATTTTTGTTATTAATTTACTACAATTTTTTTTCAATTTACCTATGATATCCCTCTTTGTTTTAATTTATTTGTATACAGGGTGCGGCAAAAGTAACACTTTTTAAAAAATTTCTTTTTTGAGCTGAGGTTGATAAGACAACATGGAGCAATTGAGTGGCCATCATAATCAGCAGACCTATAACCACCATACCTTTTCTTATGGGGCGTACTGAAAGATTTTGTTTATAAAATTAAACCAAAAACAATTCCAGAATTAAAAGAAGCAATTTCTGAAATTAATATAGACATGTGTCAAATGCTTTGCAGAAGTGTTGCTGATAGATAGAGTTCAGCATTGTATTGAACATGTTAGTTTATTAATCAAAACAAATCATGTTTTGATGTGACAATAGTTATAAATAAATCTTAAAAATACTGTCATTTATTTTAGTTCAAGAAAAGTTAAATAGCAATAATTTTGCTACACTGTATATTAATATATACATTTAAAATGGCATTTTTAAAGCCATACTTTCTTTACCTAAAAAACACTTCTTTCTTTGTCTCATAAAAATGTGAAAAATATGATCTTCATGCTGAAAAGTCTGTATATCACTACTCTAGATCATAAAACACTAAGTTTTCAATTCTACAACAAATTAATGTTTTTAATATTCATTTACCTAAGAAAAATAAAATTATAGTTTTTTCAAATTATAAACAAAGTATACTTGCAATATGAAACAATGTAAAATTAAGTACAAAAAAACTTAGGTACAAATAAAAAGTCATGGTTAATCATTCAACATTAACTTTTTCTTTTATAAAAAAATTAAAACTGCATGACAAAAATAATTTGCAATTATCTCAAAATGCCAGTAACAAACAACAACTAAAAGGAAATGAAAAATGACAATTAAAAATTCTTTATAGGCTGAAAGCTGTTTTGAAGTTATTAATACACAGTTGTATAGATTTATATGCAGTAAAACCTCAATTTTACATCCTTTTATTTATGGAATGTGGATCACAGACCATAATGAATTGACATTTTAAAAATTTATTTTTAATTACCTGAACAAAATTGTTAAATGCTAGAATAAATAATTCACCAAGTCCATGTTAAGTTGATAGGTACATATTAATCTCACTAACTATAAAGTTAGCAGATTTATACTATTTTTAGACAGTTTATACTATAACACACCTGACTTGGCAACAGTGTTTGTATGAGAGAGAGAGAGAGAGAGAGAGAGAGAAAGAGAGACCTATCTCAATGTTTCAAGTTATATGTAGCTTGCTTATTGTAAATGCTCTGTGATCCATGGATGACTGCACTGATAAAAATTTAGTTTATGAAATGAGGGCTTTATCAGATTTTAAGGAACATGTTCTCCCCACAATTTAGTTCTTGTAAATGAGGTTTTACTCTAAAAGATAGTGTTGAAGAGTTCATGAACAGTATATACTGTGATTTTACTGTTCAAAAGAAATGTACACAGCTCATGTTCATTAATACCCAATCTCCCAAGTCCTTGTGTCATCGGCTCATGTTCAATTATTGTCACGTACTAAAATGGTTCTGTAATCATTACACTGGTTTACAAATTCGAGCAACATGCCTGTATCAAATAAAGCTTGAAAATCTACTAATGAGAGTTTCAAAATTAGTCAAGTCTTTTGGCAAATATTCCTTAGATTGAAAATAGGTTTTTCAATGGCATTCACATTTGAATACCAGTCAATGGTGTGCATTTGAGTCAAATAATTGTCAGTTAACATTTAAAAAAAACAAAGAAATACATGGAAAATCTAAAAATGCATTAAGCTAGTGCCTTCTAAAGAGAAGGCATTTGTATTGCTGCATATGATCCCATGGGATGTGTTTCATAAGGGATTTCAATAATATATTATTTATTGGATTAATGGTGTACATTTTTAGGCAAGATTCAGGAATCTAGCAATATTACCTTGCATACTGCATACAATTTTAAGGTTTGTTAGAAAATAATTTCAGAATTCAATTCATTTGATTCTTAAACTGATGCTAAATAGATGTGTATTTTTTGCTTTGAATTTTAATAAACTGCAAAATACCTGAGCTTAGTTCTGCTTAAACAACATTTTTAAGATAAAATTAATCACTCTGGCCACAATCAGATATGAACTTCAACATGAGGAATGTTATAATTTTTCACCATTTTTTTTTCTTATTGGTGAGCTTTAATATTTATTTATATATATATATATATATATATATATATATATATACACACACACATACATACATACATACATACAAACTTGTCTGTTTACTTATGCTCAGATTTGAATTTTCCTATTCTTGTAATAGTCTTCAAAGTTAACCAATATAATGATATTTTCTTAATTTTACAAAAGCAATTACATTAATCTATCCACATGTATAAAAGTATAGTTTTAAGGTATGTTTTATTTATGGGGTAAAAGTGTTCAAAATTGGTGATACAGGTGATGACAGAACAGCAACAGTGTTTCTCGCCATGTTTAGGTCATGTGGATTGGATGGTAGCTCAACTATTTATATTTAATTCAATTATTCTGCTCAAATCATGAAATGAAGGTCGTTTTGAATGGACATGTTTCCAGATCATTTCACACAAATGCAGGTGTCCCCCAAGGCTTTATTCTAGGTTCTATGCTGTTTCTGATCTTCATCAATGGCCTTCCTGATGTCATCAGTTCCCAAGCAGGCATTTATGCCGATGACAGCACCATTTACTCCCATCAGAAAAAGAAATCTACCAAGGAAGATAAAGTAAACCTGGTCGCTGCTCTTGAACAGGACATTCAATCAGTGATTAACTGGGACAGGAAATGGCTTGTAAATTTTAATGTCCCCAAAACAAAACTGCTCTTCTTTAACCACCATAAACAAACTTCCCTGTCCACTATCAGCATGGCTGATGCAAGTCTCCTGAGAGTAACACACTATGCCTCCTCAGCCTCACTTTTTCAACCAACCTGAAGTGGAACGACTACATAAAATCAATAGCTGCATCTTCTAGGAAAATTTGATCACTATATTGTGCCAGAAAATTCTCGTCATAATCCATTTTGCACATTTATAAATCTACCATTTGTCCATGCATTCAATACTGTTGCCATATCTAGTTGGCTGCTCCTAAAATTTATCTTGAAGTTCTTGACAAAATCCAAAGAAGGATCTGCAATATAATCAAGCTTAACTTGGCATCCAGATTTCAGTGAATATCTCACCGACATGATGTAGCTTGTCTTGTCTTGTCTTTTTTCTACAAATATTTTCATGGCAACTTCTCTGATGAGATTTTTTCCTGGTGCCCAGACCACATGAATCTAAGCATACTACTAGATTGGCATCCAGGTCCCACCCTTTCACTATTGAAATAGTGAAATGTAACTGCTACTTCTCCTTGAACAGTTTCTTTTCTCACACTTCCCACCTGTGGAACTCCTTTCCATTTACTTGCTTCCCTGAGAGCTACAATCTCCAAAAATTTAAATGCAACATCCATTACCATCTATCTTTTTGAATCTCATTCATCTTTTATTCTCCTCAATCCCCCCTGTACCCAGACATTTTCTTCATTGTAACCACCTCTGTACTCTTGTTTGCTTTGGGTGACATGATTAAAAAATGCTAGTCAATTATGGGTAGCAAGGTTAGCTATTTCCAGTTTATCATGTTATTCTAACAACTATTGAATAGGTGGGAACAGCTACTTCTGTTCTTTTAAAAGAATAATACCCTTGCTATCCATAAGGCTACAATGACTAACATATAAATAGTCAAGCTACCATCCAACCTACATGAACTGAAGATTGCATTTAAACATGAAACAGATTGTCACCATTCGGTGCTGATCTGTGTTCACATATATTTTGTAGATGAATAGATTTTGTATTCTATGAAAGACTTTCCAAAGATTTAAGCAGTTGATCCTCAACTTGAATTTCAATCAACAAAATAATTGGCCAGAGCATTACATGATTTTAACCAAAAGTGGAAATGAAGCAACTACACATGAACATGAAGAAAAGGAGATGCTGAGAATTTCAAGTTAGAAAAAAAAAAAAATTCTCACCACCCTCTTTCACATGTGTAATCGCATTAATATAAATGTCACTTCAATCTGATGAAATGCATTACATGAGAAATTATAAATTAGAAAAAGATTTTTTCCCTTAAAATTGTTTTTGACATAAATTTAGATATTGTTTACTGATGAGAAAATTAGTTCAACTTTGACCCTTAAAATAACTCACTTGAAAATAGAAATGGCAAAGACTATTTTAGCTCTATGCATTTAATAACTTTGCAGCCTTAAAGATTCTAGGAACCTCTCTCTCTCTCTCTCTATACATATATATATATATATTTATTTATTTATTTAAAAAAAAATATATACACCAGTTTTTTTTCTTGCAAGAAAACATTTATCAACAGTAGTTTAAAGGACATCTATTATTCAACAATATATTTTAGTCATCCATGAAGAAAAGTAAATTTGAAATAAAACCTGAGATTTTGAGAATGTATAATTTTTTAAAAAAAAGTTTTTGTTAAATAAAATGCATATCCATTATCCGATGGAAAACAAAAAATTTAATAATTATGTTTAAATAAAAAACTAAAACAAAATGAAGAAGCCACTTATGACCTGAACAAATCAAGGGAGACAACTTTTCTGCAGCAGCTGAATTTTTCCTTGTCCAATATAGCTGTCATGGACGTGTCTGGCTGGGAGCTGGTTGGTGCTTTCGTCTTGTCATGTCCAGAGTTAAAGCAGTAGTAATAGCAGCAGCAAACGGTGTTGGCAGTATCAGCAGAAGAAAGTCAACATGCAAGTTCTATGTAATCCAAATCTTGTTGAAGAACTGCATGAAACTATCATAAATCATAAATGTGATGGCTACATCCAAGCAAACTCGACTCAGTCGAGGAATGGTTCCTTTATAAAAGCTGCAGAAAAAAAAAAGAAATATATATATATATCTATACCAATGACCATAAATTAGAAGAGAGTTTTATATCAACACAATGGGTTTGGGTTTGAATTTTATTAGTAAAAAGAGAGGGAAGAGATGGATTAATATCTTTCCCAAGGTTATTTGCGCATAAGTGAATGCAACGAATTCAACTGAAATTTAAACTTGGCTCTTCAATTTCTCATTCCTAGCCAATATCTACTGCACCACAAGACATTTCTGACTACTAATATATACAAAAAAAAAAAAAAAAAAAAAAAAAGTAATTTCCTTGAGATTTGTGTTTCTATATCTGTTTTCTATAAAAATAATGATTTACAGTTTAAGGAATGAAATTTCATTAGCCTTATTTTGTCATCGAGACTTGCTTAAGTTCCTGAAAACTGATAATATTTTTGTCATTAATTTTTTTTAATGTACAACATTGTCAGACAATTCACTCACATTGTCAGTTGCTTTGTACTTTACTGACATTGTCAAATAATTTGCAGTGCATTTCTATATAAGTTTTGAATATTTACTGTGTCATTCTAAAAATTGACATTTTCTAATAAATTTTATGAAATCACAGGTAACATTAAAAAATAGTTAAGAATATTTAGGATAAAAATTTATTGCTTTTGATAGCGTCCAAATACTGGATTCTTTCTTTAGAGATTTAGGGATAGGGAACAGAATTTTCCTGCAGGATGAAAATCTAAAGTAAACACTGAAATGATTCTGTTTGCATGCAACTGAACATCTTCAAAAAATAAATTTATAAATGGATATTTATATGAAAAGTTCTCAGTTTGATTAAACAGTGATTAAAAAATTCTGATGTTTTGTCATTTGGTCAAATTTTAAGATATTAATCAGGCTAAAAGGAACTGTTCATTATTTTTAATATTTTTACTTTTAGATAAATATAAAAGGGAGGAAATAATATTTGGGCAGAGGACAAGAATTTTTCATAATATACTAAACAGGAGTGTTTTTACAGAATGGAGGAGTTATAAATTCATTGGAAGGGTCAAAAACTGCTAAATTAATAAGTGCCAGATGGTCTTAATAAACCTTAGATGGGGAGTCAGAAAATTTCCAAGAAAGAAAAGAGTAAATGTTCCCCATCTATTAAACACAGTAGGGAAAAGGAGTACTCACGCACTAGGCCCTTCGTACTTCATCACTTTTATTATACAATCAAGGGTGTTCTTGTATTTGTGGGCCTCAAGACCCTAAAAATAAAAACAAAAAATTAAAATATTTTAAAAAGGGCATTCTGAAAAGTTTGGATATTCTAAAAAGAAAATTTATGAATTTGTCTTATTTTTGCACAAATTGACAGCTCCTCTTTACACAAGAACTGCTCTTTAAGGGAAACTTTATCTTATATTTGGAACTATGGAGGATTGTATTTGACTTTGTATCACTAACAGAAGATGATTGTTGGCAGACTGCAATAAAGAAAAAAAAAAAAAGACTCAAGTAGAAAATGAATCACCAATGTTTATTGATGCACATAGGTACAAAAATGTGAAGGTAAGAGAATGATTAACCTAATGTCAGCCTGATGGTTGGGAAGTGAGAAGAGAACAATTGTCTCCTTTCCAGAAGGTGGAGTCATAAAATTCACAGGTGACCAGAAATCCTCTTGATTTTCTTTTGTACCATGGAAAAAGAAATTGTTAATTTTTTTTTTTAAATATAGAAAATGTGGATGATTCAACTATGAAATTGGCATGGTATGCTGTAGTAGTAAAGGTCAGAACTGGTAAAACTCAAGAATGGAGCTGTTCTGAACATTTGCCATTGAAATAGTGTGAGTAGTAACAAGCTTACAACATTGTGTTTATGGAAAAGAGGTTGCAGAGTAGAAAATTAAAGTAGCATTGCAAAGCTTTGGAAAAACTGAGAAGATGATTGCAGACAATTACAGTGAAAATACTGTAAAGTTTATGCAAAAGCCAAAACCACAAACTAATAACGTCTATCTGCATTACATGTGGTAAAGCAAGCCATAAAACCTAGCTGTCAAAGTAAAATTTTAGAAGTTTTCAGTTAATAATTCCCCCTCAAAATGATAATTCCAATCTACCAAGCAAAAATATTATTTATCATGCGTTTCACAAAACTGGACATGAAAGTACTTAGTGCAGAAGCAAAAAGGTGGCTCGTTTTGTTAAAAAAAAAAAAAAAAAAGAAGTTGAACATGTCTCAAAAAAATGAAAATTCATTTGTAGTTTCAATTTTGACTAGGGACCATTTCTGTTGGAAAAGTAAATATTTTAATGCTCTCAATGTAGCACAATCCTGACTCTTTGGCTTGTTCCAAGTTTTTTTGTGTTTTTTTTTTTTTTGCATTATTTTTCCTTATTCCTTTTCTAATTTAAAAAGAAGAATTTTAAATTTTTTAAAGTATTTAAAAAAAAAAAAAAAAAAAAAAAAGTTTTGAAATATTAAAAGATATTAAATATAAAAAGATATTAAAATATAAAAAGAGAAAAATGTAATAACAATTGTAAATATTTATGTGCATCTTGTTTGTATTCATTAGCCCCATGGAAGAGAGGAAGAAAGGGGAAAAAAAAGTTCACTCATCCATTTAATTGGGTGGGGATTACAATCTATAGAAATGACTGACAATGAATTTGTGGGAGGAGAATCCCTCCCACAAATTCATAGACAGAACATACAGATGGCTGCTAGGATTTCTCCCTAACCATAAGATAGGCCACTTTTTGAATTTATCTGATCTACAGAGTGATTGAAAAGTAACTCCCCATTTTAAAATAATTTATTAACTATAAATATGGATATGAGAGGAAAGTGTTTAGCATGAGGTTTTATTTAAAATTCGATATGGGTACTATATTTTGCTACCACCTTCTCAAATCATCCAGGAATTGTCAACTGATTTCAGCAGGAACTCTTGTAGTATGGAAAACATAACTTCTTGTATTCACCCTTCAAAAGTCTTGGTTTGCTATAGTAGACATTTTCTTTTAGCCCCCCCCCCCCCCAAAAAAAAAATCACAGGGTGTTAAGTTAGGACACCTGGCTGGCCACTCATACATAAAATAAGGAGTTACATCCTGTATTTCTGTTCTTTCTTGCCTTGAAGTCTGAACACTGCAATCAATTGTCTGTATCCCATTTGTATCTTGACACCATTCTTAGTTTATGAACTGTCATTACTGTTGCTTTGCCTATTTTAGTCTTGCATATATTGTTTGCTTTGTATTATTTTTACCCTGTTCTTTTGTTATTGTCTATTGCAAACTTTGTCAATTCTTGCTGAGCTTTTTTACCGATTACATTTGACCATTGTCAATAAATTTTGAGCTAAAATTTTCAAAATTTTGATTCATTTTTCTTTCTATGAACATCTCAGGTCAGTCTATGAGTGTTACTAGTATGATGTCATCCAGTACTACTTGCAACATGGTCAGGTCTTCAGCAACTAAGTTGGTACAACTACCAAACTTTTCTGGTGAGGTTGATTGATTTATTTATATGGCTTGTCAACCCATTGTGGGTTATTTAAAGCTGAATCATATTAAAATTCCAAGAGGTTGCTTACAGTCCTTGGTATTCTCAACCAGTTCTCCATCTAAGTAATGACCAGTCTTGACACTGCTTAACTGCAGTAAGCAAAGGAGAACCAGAGTTTTCAGTATTATATATAAACTTTGGGGTAAGGAGGGTGGTTAAATGCCCAGCAGGATTAAAAACAAGACATGTCACAGAGTGGGTGTGTTTAAGTTTTGTTTAAAAGCATATCAACCTCTGTGGGTTAATGCCAAAAAGGTGGAGTTTTAAGGTATTTTTTTTAATGTTTGGTCATAGTGAGAAGATTGATTTAGTCAGATTTTGATGAAATTTTTAAAAATTTTTTATTATTATTATAGAAAACTGAAGATGTCTTCTAAATTTGTATTAAAAATGCATTGCTGGTAATACATTTTTTCTTTTTTGCTAATGTTCACCCAATACAAGGTGGTAAAAGGTTACTGCATGGACTTATATTAGCATAGGAAAGTACAAGTATCAAGAGTATCTTTAAATATCTGTTTAAGATTATACATGACTACATATTGTATTATGGTAATAATTTTTTTTTCAGAGGCCTTGCTGCTGGATGCAGTTTACCATCATACCCAAGACCAAAGGGTGGGTGAACCTTCTTATAGGGTCTGTCACGTTCCTAACTTGGACCTTCCGTCAGCAGGGACAAATTCTTTCGGACAACGTTTTGTGTTTGTTTACCTTTTACTTCTTGTTTCACTGAGACATCTTTCTTGTTACTGTTTTCTATTCTATTTTATTTTGTTTTTCTCTTCTCTTTCATTTTGTGCCTTCTAGCATAGACTATCCTTACTTTCGTTTTAATTTCCTGTTTTTTATCACACCTTGCCATGTTTTACCCACTCTCGGCAACGTGATAAGGCCACGTGAGCGAGACTGTCCTTTGGCAGGATCTTCAGATTTCTCCATGTTGGTCTCTGCATCGACTCACACTATTTCGCCTCTCCGCTGTTTCATAGAATTTTGATTTTTTACCTAATTCGAGAAATAAATCTTTCGTTTTTCCTATGAAATTCATCTGTGTTCTCATGAATTTGAGTTAAACTGGCTGTCCAAACGAGATGCTTTTCGGCATTTTGTCCAGGGCAGCACAGGGTCATTTATCACAATAAGGTAGACTAAGTTCTATAGTTATGTATACAGCCAGTGTATTGATGACAACATCACTGGATGTAGGGCTTCTGAGACTGAATTTGATTAATCAATTCATTTTTATGACCTATCAACCTATGCAAGTTACTTAAAGCCAGAAATTATTTTTTTGTAAGAATTTTTTTAAAAATAATAATGATTTGATTATATACAAGTCTTATTAATTAACCCATGCCTGGATGGGAGAGGTGAATTCATACTTTTCCCAAGGTAATTTGCATGTAAGTGAATATAATGAATCCAACTAGAATTGAAACTTGAATATCTCAGGTCAGTCTATGAGTGTTACTAGTATCATGTCATCCAGTACTACCTGCAACATGGTCAGGTTTTCAGGTCTTACTAAATAAAATCAACAACAGTTGAAGACTTCCAACAGTGGCAACTACTAAAATAGATAACACATGTAGGCAGAAGTGAAAATAAGATTTTTTTTTCTTTTTTGATAATGTTAACCTAATAGAGGCTGTAGAGGGTTATTGTATGGATTTGTATTAGCATAGGCAAGTAACACTCATAGACTGACCTGAGATTAACAATTCTGAGCCATTATTCATTACAACAATCACACATCCAAGCTTATAGTACCTAGTGGTCAGCCATTTAAGTGATGACCAGGCTTGATGTTGCTTTACTTTGATGATTATATGGGAACCAGTGATTTTTTTTTTTTTAGACTAAAGACAACAGCCAGAGTGGAGAGTTCACCTAATAGAACCAATGACCATGTGTCTGAGCCTGCATATTGGAAGACATTGGCTGCAGTTTGACCTGGAGAGGGATGATCTCCACCAGGTCTATTTACACAATATACATGAATGACTACCTCTCTGGCCTTAAATCTAGATATGTGGAGGCAACTAGGTAAGTTCTAAGCTGCACAGAAACCAAACACCCATGTCAATGATGCTACTACCAGAAATATTTAGCTTGTTATTACATAAAATGTCCAAAGCCAAGTAGCAAGCAAAACAAATGTAGTTATAAGAACAAAAGAAACCTTATTTTTATGTACTAGGCGATTATGGCTCTCCCCAACTTCCTATCCTTAGTAGCTAAGTAATGTTTGTTGCCTTACTATCTCTCCTAGTCCTAGTCTGCTATCAATCTACAAAAGCCTGTTAGGTATGTTATCCATGGTTTTCCTCTGCCACTCTTGTCTTTAATGTCCTGTGAGTGTCAAATTCTCCAAGCTCTCTTCATTATGTGTCCAATAAATTTCAACTGTTTTTCTGAGTATTAGTGTTCCTTTTTGTTTCCATTTTCTCTAAAACTTCCTTGTTGCTCACATGCTTGTCTATAGTATTCAATATTTTTCAGTAGAACTACATCTGTTGCCTCAAATCTCTTCTGTGAGGAAACAATCTGGCATTCACTGCAGACTGGTGCTACAGAATCAAAAGTTTTACTAAATAAAAATGACAACACTTGAAGACTTCCAACAGTGGCAACTACTAAAATAGATAACACATGTAGGCAGAAGTGAAAATAAGATTTTTTTTTTTTAATAATTTTAACCCAATACAAGGCTGTAGAGGGTTACTGTATGGACTTGTATTAGCATAAGCAAGTACAAGTATCAGGAGTATTTTTTAAATATCTACTTTAAGGCTATACATGACTACATAATTGTGTCTAAAGTTTGTCTTAAAAAAAAAAAAAAAAAAAACTGAAGCAGACTTTACGAACAGTAAACCCAAACCCTAAACAGGAAACAAGAAATTAAGATCAACTTTTCAGTCAATAAAAGCTGAATTCTTCCTAAATGGAAATGACCAATCTTATTAACTGATGTCTACAGGCCTGGGCAATCAAAAATCTTAATAAAGGAAATGTGCTTTTTGACAACCTTTGCCTCTTTATATTGGGGAGACCACCTTTAAGCTAGGTTTTCTTGTGGCTGAGTAATCTAAAGCACACTTTACTTAAGAAGTGGTTTCCCCTAAGTAGAATGCAGGCTTGATCCATGCAGAAAGGCACAATTTCATTATTAAGATATTTCAGTGGCCAGGTTGGTAGATGCCAATTACACTATTTATATTACTTATCTTTGGTGTTTTATCACAACATTTCAGCCATTGTGCCTTCCAGCCTTCATCAGGTGTATGTTGTTCTAGGTAACCTTCAAGGAATTGTGAATAAAACTAATCTATAGGAGAAGGCCATTCTCATTCCACAGCCATACCTAGGGATATTTCATCTAGTTCTTATGAATACTGATGAGTCATTATTTGCCCCGTTTTCACCCAGGTCATCAATTTCTTGAACCAACATTTTAATCCACTAAACTATTGCCCCGCATGTAAATAGCATAAATAATAACACCTCATCTCAGAAATTCAGACAAAAATTGTCAATTACTTAAAAAAACAAAGATATCTACTCAAACATGAGTATTCGCTAAATCTAATGTTTACAGTAACAAAAAAAAACAAAAAAAAAAAAAAAGTCACTAGAATACATGAAAGATCTGATGGAAATATTTAGTAAATCCTATTTGGGATATCACAAGAAACAAAAATCTTTGAATCTTACTTGCATACGGGTCTTGATCACATCAATTGGTGTATTTCCAAATACGGAGACTGCACCAGCCAGAGCCCCAAATAACCCAGTCAAAAGTGTTGGCACTTTGACATTGGGGTCACCTCCACGGTACTTGTCTTTTAAAGTTTCCATCACAAAAAACCGCATTGCTTGATTAGAACCCTGCTTCAAGATGGTCGGCGTCAAACCTTGGTACGTTCCTCGGATTCCTAAATGGCAAACAAAGCACATGCTTGGAAAAGAAAAAAATTTTCAAGACATTTTTAAAAAGATTTATTCAAAGAAAAATTAAGTGTGTTAGGAACATTCATTGGAGTGCATGGATTAGAAAGAGAGAGATATAGAAAGTCTTGTGTAAAAACATTTCTAATGATCATTTGATGCTATATGAATATAGCAAAGCTGAGTTGAGCCAAGGTATCTTTTGTGATTTGTCAGATTTTTATAATTTTTTTTCAAGAAAGTTTGTAGAAAAATCAAGTGATTAAATAATCTACCATATTTATCAGTGTATAAGATATACTCTTTCTTTAGAAGAAAGAGATTTTTTTTTTTTTAAATTTCACTCCATGCAAAGCAGAAAAGACAAGTGGTTACTGGGTGTGGAAGAATTAAGAATAGAAATATTAATAGTGAATGGGAAGAGAAAAGAATAATAGCGAGTACAGAAAATAGCAATTGACACTGCAACTAAATCTGAGAGTTGGCTAGAAAGTATGGAGCCAGAAGAGAGTTCTACAAGCAAGAAATAAAAGAAAAGAAACAGCATAGAATTTATGGTTATATCTAGCCAGCTTAACTGTAAATTGTTAAGACTGTGACACTAGTACTGTGCTTAAATAACTCTAGGTACCATAGTGAACAATTACCATGAAAATTGTTTATAGAAAAGGTATGTGAAAAAATGAGTTAAGCCAAGCTAGTAGTTAAGGACTAATAATATTGTTGGTTCTTTGGATTTTATCAAGGAGCTTAAGGTAAATAGCAGAGGCACTGAACCAGCAATATTCTAAGCATGGATGAATGGCAGACTTATAGATATGTAAGATAGATTTGGGAGAGAAAAATTGACTTGCACGACACAGTGAATCAACTTTCTTAATAGCTGACCCAGCAATATCTTCAATGTATTCATGTCAGATGAGAATATTAGCCTAAGAAAATGCAAGAAAATACAATAAAAGAAGTTTACTGTTATTTAGTTTGATTAGGTGCATAATGATTAATTAATCACACTTAATTTTGAATTAGCCTCTTTTCTTTAGACATTGCAATGGATGGGGAAGAAACAAAGCATTTTACTTTCTAAGATAGAGTACTCAAGCTTTCAGTGACACATCCAACAGTAAGCATATGCCAGACTGCTCAGTATCCAATGAAAATTAGAATCATGATTAAGTGATTACAAATGCTAATTGCATAAAGCACTGATTAGTCAAGCACACATATAGAATTCATTTGTTATAAATAACACATTCAAATGAAGTAGAGAATAGGCCTTGCATGCCTATTCACCTATATTTACACATGGCTTACATATATCTCACACACAATATATATATATATATATATATATCTTTAGAGACTTGGCATCATCATACACACAGTGCAATGAATTGTCATCTAAATTACGCAAAAAATAAAAATAACACTAACATCTCATTTTAACAGATATATTTACCAAATTTATACAAAAATATATTGAAATACTAAAGAGTAAATTTATTCAATAAAAATCACCATTGTCTTCAACCATGGCCTCCAGATAACTTTGTAATATCTTGCAACTTTTCTGGACAGTTTCCTTGTTTAAATTGGTGAATGTTGCCTTCAGTTCATCTTTGGTGTTAAAAGGAATTTTGTTGGTCTCTTGCTCAACTGTGCCCGACACATAATAATCAATGGGGTTGCAGTCTTGGGAGTTAGGTGGCCAGATATAAAAGGTAATGTGATTGCAGAAATTGTCTGACAGCCATGACTGGGTTCTCTTGCTTTTATAGCATGGTGCAGAGTCCTGTTGCCAGATGTAGGGCCTTCCAACAACCACCTGCTTGATCTAGAACAGCATTACCTAGTTAAAGCATTTGATGTAGGTATCTGTGTTGATTGAAGCCCTCACCAACAAACTTGAGCTTTTTCCTTACCAGGAAAAAAATAAAAATAAAAAAATTTTTGAGCTTCTGTACTGTCATAATCACTATTAGACTCATTCAACTCTTTCCAAATCCTCTGCAGTCCTCAGATTGATACCCAAACGCCAAAATATTTAAATAATAGAGTTTCTAGCCCAAATGCCAAGCAGTACAGCATGCCATATCTCAATTTTTGATGGAATGAATTTTGTTACGGTGGTTTTTCTCAGAGATGGTGCCCAACTGACCCTAATATACAGTGCCATTGACAAAATCAAAAACAAACAATGCAACATGCATGTGCAAAATTAAAAATATAAAAATGGCGACAATTTACACATGCCCAGTAAATTTAAATGCAGTGTCAATTGTCCTCTTATCACTTTGAATCTTGTTCTTCATAACATTTTCCCAGTAACCACTTGTCTTAAAGATTTTATGACTTTGCTTGGGGGCGAAATGATTATAAATAAAAGATAACTTAAAATGTGCTTGTATCTGCTTGTATGCTATGAAATTTAATATTTGAATTCTCAATTCAGTCTTGTTTTAAAGATTATGAATACAAGAAATTATGACTATTAGTATATGTTAAAACATTAGAAAAATTCAAATATGGCAGCAGATCTGTTTGGAGAACATAAGGAATAAAAACTGCAATTAGATTTAAGCTTCTGTAACTAAATCTTTGTAATCAAAGTCAGTGAAGAAAAGAAAAACGTGTAAGTTTGAATATCACTAAAATCTGATTATTTCTGATTTGTATTGTTGAATCAGTTTAAGAGTTATAGTAAAAAAAGATGAAAATGTAAAAAATATTTTAATTTATATTCAAAATTGTTTGGATTCTTAAATCTCTGTGTATTTGTTGTTGCCAAAATATTTTAGCTGATTCATCCTTTAGGTCACATCAAGTGTAATTGATGAGGACCCCCTAGCCGCACCACCTTCCAAAAACCTATCTCCAGATTACACCAAAAACATCAACTTTGCTAAGCAAGAAAAACATACTGTTTAGATCTGTTTTTTTTAATAACTTGTAACTTTGTACTGGTGCAACCATCAATGGCTTCCAAACAGTTCCACTTATCCAGTTTCACTCAAAAGGGTTTTAGTTAATCTGTGGTGTAGTTTTCAGGGACTTTGGGTTTGTTCAACTTGTACCTCTGATTGACAGACTGATATATTGAGTTGGGTAAAAAGTTTGTTCATTTAATAAGTAGAAAATTTACTTAATAAACCTAACAAAACATTTTGGCCAACCCAATATTTTGCTTGCTTCCTTATCAATGAAGCTCTCTGTCAATTATTTTGACTATCTCCGAGAGAACAAACACATGGCTGGGTGATCAGGATGTTCACTGTGAGCATGAGACCCAAGTTTGAAGTTACCACAGTCAATTTGTCAGGGTGGCAACTCCTTGACGTTATCTAGATGATCTCAGTGTGCAGCACCTCTTGAAAGGCTCTGAAACTTACACCACCCAAGCATTTTGAGTTAAATTTTCTAGACGTAACTGTTTGAAATCAGTTAATGGTTGCACTAACATGAAGTCACAAGTTCAAACTGTTGATTATGCCAAATCGTGCTCTCTTCCAGAAACTAAGGTTCCATCAGTATCAGTCGGTTAAGTGCCATATGTGATACACGCTTGAACGATCATGTCTTGAAAGAGACATGACTGACTGGGCAGAAGATTATCCCACAGTAGGTTGCCATTGCTTTCTGCAATAGACTGGTTGCCAGCCAAGGCTATAGAACCCAATCTGTCCTATTATTTAACGCATAACTGGAGGGAAGAGACAGATTAATACATTTTCCCAAGGCTATTTGTGCGTAAGTGAATGCAAGGAGTTTTGGTATAAATCACAAGTGGGTTCTGTTGATGTTGAATACAAAATGTGCTTGAGCAGGCATCTGAAACAGGGTTTAGCTAGCCACTATTAGGCAAGAGTACTTAGAAATGAGTAGCCATTATTATCATCCCTGAGAGGGAAGTATGGTGATTTTCTGAGTGCAGCTTAGATGTGGTACAAGGCCGAAAGTAAACTCGGTGAGGAATGAACTCACTACTCGGTCTCAATTGTTCTAGCAAGACAACCATTACACCACAGAGTGCTCCTGAGAGAGTAATATGTACCATTTTCCAAGATATGATTTGTCATACTAGACTTTTACACCTTAATTTTATTTACCGTATCTACTCATATGTGCGTTCTGGTGCAGTGGATATCGGCTCGGAATGAGAAATCTGAGAGCCGAGTTCGAATTCCAGTTGAATTCATTGCATTCACTTACGCGCAAATACCCTTGGGAAAGGTATTAATCCGTCTCTTCCTTCCAGTTATAGGTTAAATAACAGGACAGAATGGGTTCTATAGCTTTGGCTGGCAACCAGTCTACCGCAGAAAGCAATTGCAAATTACTGCGAGATAATCTTCTGCCCAGTCAGTCATGTCTCTTTTGAGACATGATCGCCCAAGCGTGTTTCACGTATGGCACTTAACTGACTGACTCAGGTTGCACAAAATGGCCATTTGCGGTTGACTCACAGATGGGTTGCACAGTAATCAGTGGAGTTCTATTTAAGTTAAAAAAGGGTCATGTAACTAATATTTGTTAAATATTTTCAAATATTCACCTTTATTTCAAAACTTTGAATGCAAGTGATTGGTTGTAATTGTATGGTGTTTACTTATAGAGTGCAGAGCTGCACTATTTAGAGAAATTTGGATACCAGTAATCACTTCAGTCCTAAAATAATTTGAAAATGATGGTCTTTCATCATAGAACAGAAAAATGTAAATATAAGCAGTGCAGATCAAGTACTTTTATTTGATGTTTGGCATAGTATTGTTGGAAGAGGTGATTGTGAGCCCAGGGTACTTGCTTATACACTACAATCCAATTCAGGTTCTCTATGATGTCGAATGGATAGGTCACATTCCTGATTTTGTTAAAAATCAGGATGGAAATATGTGAAACCTATACTCAAATATATATGGTATGTCTTTTTCATTTTTCCTCAAATCAGAATTTAAGGGAATAGATAGTCTCCCACTAACACATATACAAAGCATGTTATAAATACAGTTTTAGTTCAATTTTGAAAATTGAAAAACCCTAATGAAAGTAAAAGCTAATTTTCTCATATTTCTTTTAAAAATAGATTCTAAAATATTTCCTTTTCTACTCTATGATTAATGTAAAGAATCAAATACTTACCTTGTTCTTTAATGATGTGTTTTACACCATGAAAAAAGCCCTTGTATTTTGGGTTGGCTGAGGTTTGGTCATTGATGAATTTTACCTTCAATGTCTCCATTGGGGTGACAGCAAGTATTGCCTCAGACACACCAGCACCTGAAACAATGGTAAGTTACCGTCATTTTGACTTTGTGAAAAACATTTTGAAGGGAAACATGGTAAAAGAGGCGAAAGGAATTAGAGAAAAAGAAAAGTAGAGAGGAGGGGGGATTTTTCAAGACTTAAAAAAACATTTTAAAAACATAAAAATATTGATATTTATTCTCAATATAGCTTGTTAACCATAAACTACATAAAAGTATGTAATAAATATTGTGCATGTATGTATGGTGTGTGAGAGAGTAAACAGGTGATGTAAAGCTATTCTTAGCTGATGCATTTCATCCTCTGAAGAAGTTTATCAAGGCAAATGTAGATTTTTTTGCACATATTTATATACAAGAGCAAGGATGTAATTGGTTTATCAAGGCTTTTAAACTTTAAAATTCATGAATATTCATCAGGTAGTTGAAAGGTCAGTCAAAATACATGGAGGACACTAAGTGCCATAATTCAAAGTCTGGTAAGGCAAAAGTAAGTGAGTAATATTTAAGGAATTTATATTTTTCTTTTCCTCCATATTTGCTTTTTTGTTCTCAATATTGGAAGGTCTGTGTGGTTGATAGATTAGGCTAAAATTCACACTGACAAAGTCTGCCAAACTATTTTTTATCTGTCTGAAGAGCTGGAGCAGGATCCAAGTAAACTTTCTGAATGCTTTTGTATTGCAGTTCCAAGGTTTTCTCTTAAAAACTTCACAAACCAAAAGTGCAATTTTTCATCTTCCCTTTCATTTGAGGACAAAATGTCAACATTCAACAAAGTCTGACTTGTATCAGAAGTTGGCACCAAAACAAATGCTAGTGTCAAGTTGCAGTCATTTTATATTAACAATGAAAATCAGGCACAAGCTTTTGCAATGATTTGGTATAATGGTCTGAAGATTGCATTCAAAATTGAAACAGACTTGACTTCAGTGTCCACACACACACACTTAGGAACACCAATTTTCGGTTTCAAATCTTTTTGGATTCCATTTCCACTTTTGGGAAATTTCAGTTTTTCCACTTTTATAGTATTTTATGAGAAAATTTCAATACAATATGCTATAATTATTAAAACTGAAAACAAAACATAATTAAAAGTTTTATTGCATATAAAAAGTAGTAAATATCTACAATTTTTTTTTAAATATTGAAATTCCTGTTCAAAAATAACTTGCATATAAAAATTTAAAAAAAAATGTAATATGACTAGACAATAAAAATAATGGAATGTTACAGTATATAATTATCTTTGAGGTAGAACTTTTAATTAGAGCTTCCTTCTTTAAGAGCACCTTCAAATTGTTTTTCATTTATAATTACTGACTTGTAATATAAAAATCACATTTAAAGTATCAACAGCAAATAACTTGAATCTCAATAATAAATATCTGAATAAAGTTAAATAATTTAACTAAAATTTTACAAAACAGTAAATAAACCATAACTGAATCTTTGTAACAAAAGATAAAAAAACAAATTAGACATATTAATTCAAAATTTAAATAAAACAACTTATCTCAGTTGAAATGCTAATTGCTAATTTCTTAATTTGGGAAATATCTAATCTTCAAATCTTTTCTCTAAATCTTCAATGCAACATTGTGAGTTGCTTGTTGTTCTGAGGGGTAAGACTTTCATGCTGTTTATACTGCGAAAATGAACGTTACCCATCTATGCTGGTAACAGGCAATTCATATAACCTTATTGACAATTTGTTCCAAAAGAGGAAATGTGCTCTTATTTGTATTCCAAAATGATGCGATATTAAAAGGGTTTGGTAATTTATATACATTTAGAATTCATCAAGAAGATCAGTAGAAGGACATTGCAAGTCCTTGAAGGCTGCAAAACTGTCTAAATCATGGCCTGTACAGGGTAGCTGTCTAGGATCAAACAGGCAAGCTGCCTTGTAAAAGTTATACAGGATGTATATCCAGTTATTTATTTAGTTTCAAAAAAGATGTGCTGAAAAAAAATCTTCAAAATTTGAGAACTCTCTCCCTCTGTCTTTTCTAGTTCAGACAGAAGACAATCAGTTTCTAGGCCAAATGTTGACTTGATGTACCAGTAAGCAAATACTGATTTACATCTTCCATTATGTTATATACAACACAGGCAAGTTTCTTCTAAGTTTGTTAAAGCCGTTATTAAACAAGTGCAGTCCTCATTTATAAAATGCAGATTTAGGTGCAAATTATGGTAAGAGGTGTGATGTAGTTGACATCATCTAATTCTAGAATCATATCTACTGCAAGGCCATGGCTCTTGCTTAAATAATCCTTTATAAAACTGTACAAAAGATGAGTGATATTTGGCCGGATTGAACCAGAAATTTCATCTGGTTGCCACTGGTACAAGGGGTAGTTTCACTTGTTCCTTAGGCAAAGAAATTTCAAACCATTTTTAGTATTACTTTTTCCAACTAAGCTTTTTTTTTAAAAAGACTGGCTGGATGAAAGCAGTGAGCTGGATAACATCATCAAATGCTTCACCAACAAGATTTAAAATATGTGTTAAGCACAACACATGGCAACAGCTAACAAAGACAACACTTTCATTATGAGATTTTTTTGCAATAGGCTGTAGAATCTGTTACAAAGGTAACAATATTCTCAAATGCAATATCCACATTAGTTATAGGTCAGATGCAAGCCTGACTTGCAGTTTGATGATTGCATTCTCCCAAGGTTACACCATCAATGAGAAATAACTTATGAATGCTTGCAATTACATTTAAAATGCTGGTCACAAGAGTCAGTTGTTTCATCTGTTATGATGCTGATTGATTAGCAAGCTTGGCTTTCAAGGCAGCAAAGTGAGAAGCAAACAATTTTGGTAGATGAAGTTGCCTAACACAAATGACATTTGAAATAACACCACCTTCTTTACAATGTTTTGATATGAATTTTGTGTAGGAAAATGTCAGACAAAATTCACATTTTCAAAAAATCAATAACAAAATCATCTTGTTCCTCTTCACTCTATAAAGCTGTGATTGTCTTTTGTTTCAGTTGAGTTGATGTTTTTGAAGACTTTTTTGTCAAGTTTTTGATTTGATGTGATCTTTGTGTCAACCCTAAATGTCAACACTATACAAACAGAATTTACAAAAAACATTTTCTGCATAAAAGTTATCAGAAAATTGCACTATTCTGGTTTTAACACAAATTTTAGATACAGGAGTCTTTTTTTTTTTGAGTAGCGGGACCAACTTTTGACACAGAGTCACTATATTGACTTAATTCAGTCATCTTGGTAATTTGTTGCTTATTCATAAAATTGGTTTAAATTACAAAATATAAATAAAATATGAAAAAATAATCATTAATAGTTAATGCTATTAAAGGATTTTTGTTTAATTTAAATTTGTTTATAATGGTGAAGCACTGAAGACGATGCAATTGTTGATACAAGAGAATCGCTGTGTGACAGTAAGCTTAGACAAACCAGTCACTTCAATAATTTGGTGTTTCGGGACAATTTTTTTCTTCTTTATTTCTAAATTGTATGATAGCATTTATTTTTCTTTTATATTCATAAAACAAGGTTACAAGTTGTTTAGATTTACTTGTAAATTGTGTGAGGCCTTTCTTCCCAATTTCCACTTTAGCAATTGATCTTATTTGCTACATACAATTTCTTAGAAAAGTTTTTAAATATTTAAAAATAAACACCTCAACATACTCTCAACACAGACAATCCACTTTTTTTATGTAAACATTTTTGTTCTATTTTTCGGTTTTTATAAGGTTAAAAAAAAAAAAATTGTAAAAACAAATTTTATGGAAATTTCTTATGTCATTGCTATATTTATTAAAATGTTTAACAAAATTGGACAGTTATTAAATTTTGAAAGAATCAAAGAAAAAAAAAATTGAAATCAAATAATTTGTTATTATTGAAAATTACATTAAAAACTCAGATTCCATTTGAGATTAACAACTTCTTGATTATGAAAAATTTGTAATTCACTTATATCTTTCCATTTCATTTAACCATGAAGATTAAATTTCAATAACAAGAGATTCTCCTCTTTGACCTATCCAATGCAATGACTTCCAAAATTTTTGGCAAGGTGTGTAAATCAGATATGTTAGTATATTTTATTTTAAAATTAGTGATTAGCAATTTTGTTAGAACAGAAAAAAAAAAAAAAATGATATATCATGAAGTTTACTTTTCAGAAAAAACAATGTATCAAATTCATTAAATCTCACATTTTTCACTAAAATCTAGCACATTCACTCAATGATTTAACTGAAAATTAATGTCAATCTCATAAAAATGAAAGCAACATATAGATTGATCAATTTCTATGGTTTAACAACTCTGTGGGTTATTTAAAACCAAAACTAGTTTCGAATTCTAAAAATAATTCTTTTTGGCATTAAAAATTCTTTTAGAATAACAATGATTTTTTTCAGAAACAAACCCTGCTATTTAACCCATTGCTATGGTGAGGAGATGAATCCATATCTTTCCCAATTGTACATGCCCATGAGTGAATGTAACGAACCTGATTAGGAGTCAAATTTAGCTCTTTCATTTCAACCCAAGCTGCCATCTACTGCACCACCTTCACATCCATACAGAAATATAGAAGAAAGAGACTAAATCTATTAAATAAAATAAAAACCTTGAAATATACTTATAAAAAAATAAATCAATAAAATTTAAAAATTTTTTTGCCATTATGAATTATGCCGAACATTCTAAAAAAAACTTTTTGATAATGCCTATTAACAGTCACAGCGGTCAAGCAAAGATGTATTGAAGGCATGATCCCCAAACTCCTACAGTTAACCCATTAGAGCCCATGTTTTTTTAAAATTTTTTTTAAGGATCAGAAGGATAATTTACCACATTTCAACAATTCCTGCAGTTTCCAGATATATCTTTAGTTAGTCATAAAGAATGAAGTGTCTTTCAAATATATCACCTATGGTCTGATGTATATTGGCAACACAGACGTCTCAATTTTCAGTATAGAGTGAAAATCTTGAGGATACACTCAGTTTCATCTATCATTCAAGCAAAAACGTTTTTTTTTTAGCCATGGAAATGTATGAAAGTAATTTTGCTTAAATATACTATGCTCTATAAGTTTGGTCCTAAAACAAGGACTAAACTAAATTTTTTTTTTTCTCAGAATAATGCAACAAAATTTTTTTATGTTTAGTATTAAATAAAATTTGTACAAATTAAAGATTTTTAATAAAAAAATTCAAGAAAAAAAAGTTGGTCACTAATGTGTTAATATACAACTGAGCCTCTTACTCTTACTAAACTGGTGCTGAAACAACATGGGATGTGAAAAATGTTAAGACAAATGAATATATAAATAAAAACCAAGTTGAAATTAGTAAAATCTAATTTCAAGATACAGAAATCATATAAATCAACAGAAGAACCCTTTTTCTGATTATAGTCTTTGCATAAAAATAAGTGCTTTCCAAATTGTCTTGAACATACATATATTTGTCAATATATAAAATTTATTTGCCTTTAAAATGTTGGATTTACAAAAAAAGTTAACGGAATTCCAACTGCTTATAAATTCTATATAAAATAAGGTGAAGAAAGGACAATAAGAAATTTACTGTTCCTTAATGTTCATTTTTAATTTTACAGAAAAACAGTAGAGCTAAATTATTCTGATATAATTTAACATTTTCATAACACAGAATTTCCCACGTTTTGGAATCATTTTTACTATGACTCCCTCTTCAAGTGATCATTTTTATGGGTGACAAATAAAAAATTTTTTTTCCAAAAGTAAGTTTTTTGACTTACAAATTATAAATAGCTTCTGGTTAGGTTCTAAAGTTACAGGGTCATATATTTATTTTTAATGTGTCTGTGCTAAAAGGATGTCAAGTTTTTCACTCTTTCCTCTTTTTTTATTATGTGATGAGTAACAATCTATTTTTATTTACACCAACTTATATATATATATATATATATATATATGAGGATTATTATCAAACATTTTTTTCTTTATTACTATAAACACTAATTCTAATGGGTACACATATTCAAGTTGCTATCCCTGTGCTTTTTTTTTTTTGTTCTCTTAAACAGTGGAGTTAATAACCAGATGACTAAAGAAAGATTGTACCCACTAAAAGTAATATTTATAATAAGAAATATATACATAATATTTATGAATAAAAGTGATCAATATCAGGAATATAATCAGCAATTTGCTATTTCAGCCATTTGTTGAATAACTGATTGCTATTTTTGTTCCCACTCAGTTGGTTTTCATACTTAGTCCTTACATTGCAGAAATTTCATCTTTGGCTTAAGGATCTGTTATCTTAGACATAGGATGAATTTAAATATTGGGTTTTCTGGAAAGTTCATGCCAATTTTTAAGATAAATTAAAACATACAACAAAATTATGCCATTAAATATTTATTCAATCAAATATGAACCACTTTGTTGCACAACCTTTCTCAACTTAAAAATTCTGTTGTTCCAGAATTTCAGCGGTTTCTTGACAAGGAACTCATTAGGATGTTTTTTTTTTGTTGTTTTTTTTATTTTGTCCAAAGAATTGAAATTTTTACCATTGAGATTATTTTGCAATGACCTAAATAAATGAAAATCCAAAGGAGCCATGTCTAGTGAGTATGATGTATGGGAGTAACACATCCCAGCCAAGCTGCAACAATTTTTGCCAGGTCACCATTGAAATGCAAGTTCTGACATTATCCTGATGGAAAACAATACCTTTCTTGTTTGCCAATTTTGAGCAATTTCCTTGAATTGCTGCATTTAATTCACCCAGTTGTGAGCATTACTTTTCAGAATCAATTGACTGGTTACTTGGCAGAAGCTCATAGGTGCTTTAGCTGACAGAATTGTACAGAAGTAGATCACTAAGTTTAGAGTTGGTGATTGTAGTCTTATTGATGAAGAACGCTTCTGGCAGACCCCTCCTCTACTATGGATGACAACCCAATCAAGACATTGAGAATAACCTACATTACACAAGGCGGGTATTAGCAGAAATGGCAAATTTATCCAAATCCACCATCCATGAGCACTTTGTGAAGTTTGGGTACTCAAATTTCTATGATGTTTTGATACCACATGATCTAAGTGAAAAAAATCTTTTGGATCACATTTCTATCTATTTGCTTTATAAAAAGGAAAATGCACTCTTTATTGGTTTTATTTTAATTTTTTTTTTAAGCAAATTGTGACTGGAAATGAGAAATGGATAAATTACAACAATGTTCAGTGAAAAATATCTTAAGATAAGTGACATGAGCCAACTTTAGCCACCCCCCAAAATAGGTCTTCATCCTAAGCCATGCTATGCATCTGGCGAGATTGGAAATGAATGCTGCAACACTGTACGCAGCACATCTTTTTTGTTGCTTGCGAGGCATTTTTGTTTTGTGGTAATAACAAAGAATCAAGTGTCTAAAATGCACCTTATCTTCCATTTTCATAGACATGCAAAATTGACATGAATTAAGTACTTTAAAACTTTAAGAGTTAGTTTGTAGTGTGCTCTAGTCGGACATTTAAGCATATATCTTGATAAATTTGCCATGTTCTAACATGTTGGAACTTTAACAACTAAAAATCAGCTTTAACTTTCTGGACAACCCAAGAATATTCTAATAGATTCCATTTTTGTTTTTGGATAATCTATTCAAAGTAAAATAAAAACAATTGATGTCATTTCTTTTATTTTTATTTTATTGGTTCATTACAGTATTCTTGAGTAGATTTTGAGTTTTTTATTAAACAGTTTTTAAAGAAATTATGCTGCACAAGTTTACTGTTATTGCTCTTTCTAGTATTGATGGCAGTTTTTTTTTTTTTCAAATCTTTTGCATTTGGTAGTGTGGAAAGTAAACAGCTTGTTGGTAATTAAGTATATTCATTATCTAGATTATGTTTTCTAATTTTCATAAAAAAACAAATTTCCAATTAGTATTATTATTTAAAGTAACTTTCAAATAATGTTTAAAAATGACTGAAAAACACTTGTCATTTTTAATATTTGATCAACAAACAGGAAAGTTTTCTATTTTAGTTGTATTATCTTCAGAACAGAATTTCTGTGTCTTCAAGATGTGGAAAATTAGACTCTACATCTTATCCCTTGTAGTAGTGAGCAGTGATTGGCCAACAGGCATCTTTTAAAATAAATTATTCATTTTTTTTTTTTTTTGCTTAGCAAGAAAATGAATACAAAATCTATGAGGTACAGTGCATGATGGTATATAAAAAGGTTGTTTATTTACATTTAATAATACAGTTAAGTCATTTTTGTCATTCTCCTTTTAATGTTTTGGAGATTATGTAGGTAGGGCAAACAAGATTTTTGTTTGTACAGCTTATCCACTCTTTGTTGGCCATTTAAAGTCAAAACATACCACATATACTAATGTATAAGCCAATTTCATGTTTAGTCCAACTACCAAATTTTTAACTGAAAAAAAAACAAAAGAATCCTGTGTATAGTGCGAATGCTCTTCAAACAAGATTTTTTTAACCCCCTCAAAGTGTATAGTGTATCGTGCAACTCACTATTTAATGCAACCAACTATTATATGAATTAAAAAAAATCTTGTGCTATATTTGTGAATATAGAGAAATTTAGATTGTAAGAATTTTTTGTGAGTAAATATTGCATTAACAATATTCTAAAGAATAACCATGGTTTTTTCCAGATACAAATATTACTATATTGCCATAGCTGAGGGGGATACAGAGTCCTACCTTTCCTAAGGGTATTTATGCATAAGAAAATGTGGAAATATAACATACTCTACAGAAATTCAAGCTAAGCCACCATCCATTGCACATCCTGTCAAATGGGAGAGGGATGATGGCGAGATGGATATTTAATAATCATAATTTGACACAAAAATCACAAGAACAGCGCAACCGGTCATAACCAAAATCCTTACTGCTGTAAATAGTTTGTATGATCAAACAGTTAAACATTGCACCATGGTTATGGCTATATTAGCAGTTTCCTTATGTGGAATAACAATTATTACCTGTCGAGAAAAAAGATTTACAAAGTACTGTATATGATGGTATATAAGAAGAGAGTCTTATTTACACTTAATAATACACTACTATAGAGTTAAATTTGTTAATTATGTGTGCCAAATACAAGTGCCAGCAGAATTAAACTTTTCCTTAATGCCTCACTACCTCAGTATATTGCTTATTTAGGATCATTATTTTTCAAATGATTTTTCTCCATGGCATTATTTTGTCCCAGGAATTATGTTATGCCAAAAAACATTCACACTGATGTTTATATGAACCGGCACATTTTATCAATTGAAAAATTTCCACTGACATGACCATTCCAGATGGCACATGTACTTGATACAAAAGTGTATAAGTACTGTTACTTAGATACCTTGTGGAATGAAGATGGAAATAAACACCAAGGCAGTCAAACAGCAAATGATAAAAAATGGTTTATGAGTTGGAGGATTGCACATTGTTCCAGTTAATAAATTAATGCCTTGAAAATAAATATTTAATATTTTTCAACCAATGGGTTGTGTTCCCACCAGTAAAAAAAATATGCTTTGTGATCTCTTTGAAGAGTATTTAAGCAAAGTTTCTGGATAGACAAGTCATTAAAAAGAGACTGCAGATGGCAATAGGTCCCAATGCTTAAGCTTAAAAGCAATTCCCTTACTCATTTTACTCATTCACCAAGCTACAAGATACTTACACTTTAATCCTTGCCTTTTCTTACTTACACACAAAGAAAAAAAAAAATCACATTTCTTTTAATCTTGGAAAACAATTTCAAAGGACTGTAAGAACTAACACTCATACCCACTAAGAAAGGTTTAGTTATAAAAACATAAAAATAAAAATATTCAAATACTTTCGCCAAATTCAGTTGGTGGTTCCAGACCCTGTACCTATCACAAAGAGTATGCAGTTATAAATAAAACTGAATTTAAAATTGTATTTTTTCTTCAGCTTAACAAAATTGTAACAAAATTTGGAATTTTCTTTAATAAAGTACAAGTGGGCTCAAAACTTTATCCTCACCATAAACTAGCAGTCAAATTATATTTTATATTAAAATCAAGTCTGCTTATAAATACCTAAGAAGCAAGCAGTTTAATGTAAAACTCTAGGCCCCTTACCTCTGACTGACAAGAGAACACATTGCAAATGACCTTGACAGTAGCTGATATTTTGATGTTAGATTTAAAAGTAAATTGAACTAGAAAGAAAAAACAAAATTGTGTCAATTATGCCAATTTGGTGTTGGGAAAAAAAAGGGAGAAGTGGGAAATAAGAAAAACATGGGGGCTAAGATCATATCAGTGTTTCTCTTGCAACAGGATTAACAAATGACATTCCCTTAAAATACTGTCAGAAACCTGTAGATTAAATATTTCACAATTGAGTGAAACAAAAAATAACAGCAAAAAAGAAGTTGAAAGAAGGAGAACAAAAGAGAAAAAAGAAAAGGTACAAATTAAATAGAGAGGAGGGCAGAGAGAGGATGTGAGAGAATTCAGAACCATCAGGAGAGAGGTAAGGAAAAGCCACAGAAGAAATGAGAGAGGTAAGGAAAAGAAATATGGCAGCTTTGATTCTGTGTTGATAAGATGAAATAAGGTTGGAGGAATAAAACAAGAGAAATGAAAATCAATATAAGAGACAAATAGATAAACAAAGAAGGAAAAAATGTGTAACTTCAAATGGTTTCTTATACAAATGTAGTAAAACTCCCTTGTGTTACACATGGTAATTTTTAAATTTCTATTTTATTTTTTCCTTTTTAAACTAAATGTTCATCTAACACATAGCCACTCATGTTTGTGGAGTTATTAAATGGAGTTATTGTATGAACATAGGAGGATGAAATAAGTGGAGGTCATGAGTATATGTAGGATAGATAATTAACCCTAGACTTGAAGAGATTAATTAAAAAAGCATTTTTGAGTTCTTGGGAGTAACATTTCTTTGAAAGAAGGTGAGTGGAAGTTACAAATTACTTACAAAGCAAATAAAAGAATGAGGGTTAGGATTAGCCCCATGTATATAGCATGGCATGTCCTAGCTGTAAATGTCTGAATTGGTGTACTTAAGGAATGTAGCTTGTTTGTACATTTGCCATGGAAGTAGCAACAGAACAGTGGTAAGCTTGTGACATTTTGTCTGTAAGAAAGCAGCTGAAGGGTTGAAAATAATTCATCATTTACAATCATGTAAATTCTTTTGAACTTTCAAGGTTGTATAGTGAGGATTGAATACCTCAAGCCCAGATATGACAATACTCCATTTTTGGTCTGATCTGGTTTTGCAAAGATAAAGCATAGCAGACTGAGTTAGGGACTATCTGGACAGGTATTGTGACACTATCTCCTGCGGGGATACTTTCCTTTGGTTGGTTTAAAACAACGGGGAAAGAAATCTATACTGGCAATGTTATTAATGTTTTATGGCGCCACGCAATGTGAGCTTAGGAAAAAAATAAATTTTATTATTTTTCAAGTACTTCTAAAAGCTGGGAGCATAAAAATCTAATTATTTTGGAAAAATATACATTTCTCTTTCATGTTTGTATAAATTTCGCTCCTTTCATGTGCATATCAAATTCTCTTCTTTTGGAGTTGAAATGTCAATTCCGCTAATCTGAAAACGTGTAGACAAAACAAGTGTCAGAGTGATTTGATAAGGTCACACGAAGGCCAAGGCCGCTGGTATACACAGCAATTCATACATTGTGAGTTGGCACAATTTCATTCGTTGAGCTAAAAACTTCCGCAAATTGAGTGGGCGGAAACCGATTTCATTGGCCAAAGGCTGTGAGCCAGCCGGATCCCCAGAGAGGATCGAAATTGGTTATAAAAATAGATGCTCAACACGAAAAGTTCAGTTTTTTGGAGAAATTTTTTTGGGCAGAGAGCCACCACTGCCAGCAACACCACCATCTCTGCCAGCGACTGCCTCTGATTCGTAAGATTCCGTCAAGAACCCAAAAGAACTTTGCTGTTTTAAGAAGCCACATAGAAAATTGACAAACCTGATTATAGAGAATTAATGAAAAAGACTTTAATGAAATACGTGAAAAAAAACTTTGGTGAACTGTGAAGAGATCTGTTTACTTTAACGCTAATGAAACTTAAACAAGACGTTTTTTTTTTATTAAGGATTATGATGCTTTTGGCAAACTTTCTCCCTCCATTGTAAATATCATTTTCGACAACTGTATTCTTGGGAAAAGAAAGACTTTTTTTTTTTATATATAAAGACATTCTTCGTAACTCTCCAGGCGTGCCCGACAGTGTTCATTTATTTTATTAATTTTCTTTTGGTGCTGTGTTTATTTTTTTCAAACCACAAGTGTTCGGACTGGCTAAAAGGGACGACTTAAGATTGCAAGACGTGACCTCTGGGATCTAATCACAACGTGGGACAGTGGCCCATTGTTGCAAAAGATGTCCTGTAACCCAGCTTTTGTGGTGACATCATCGGACGGGATTGTCACAAGCATCACATTAGATAGACGGCCAGCCCGGCCTGAGGCTTCACATTTGGTGCCGTCTCGACCAGGATCTGGCCTGAGGGTTGCTGTCAGACACGCAGAGTGATACAGTATAAAGACCTGATATATGTGTGTGTGTATGTATATATATATATATATATATATATATATATATCTCATGTGTAAATCTGAATTTACAGATGAAACAAATGAATATCTGCTCACTGTTGGATTAGTTTTAATATTTGACCAATATTACTAGGATCCATTCTGATTATTTACCAATCTTCTGGATCTTTTTACTGCTCTCTCATATATATATATATATATATATATATATATATATATGTTTCACCTGAGTCCCAATAGACATTCAATACAAAGAGCCTCATTAATACAATCACACTCATTGGTTTATCTGCTGAGTGTGTATATATCTTATTGGCTGAGGTAGATGTATATCCCCCCACAGGTGTCAGTATTCAAATCCAAATAAGAGTCAAAGGTTTTTAGTGCAGATTTTCAAGGCAGGCCCTTTCTTCTTGGAAAATTAGTACAATACATTTTTCTGGCCACTGCTAGTCTAAGATTGAATGAGTAAATATATTTACATTCTTAAATTTAATATTATTATTATAGAAGTAGATAGGTTTTCCTATCATTCAGTTCAATCCTCCCTGTCTTTTGAACAAGAGTAGAGGTTCAATCCTAGTCTTCTATTTTGGATTGGTTTCCAGTTCCTTCTAAATTCTACTTCACCTCTGAAATTTATACTGTTATTGGGTTTCCAGGCCATTCTAATGCCGTTTCCTTCCCCTTTGTCAATTCCAGTAGCCCCTTGCATCTTAGTAGCATTATTACCTTGTTTGGAGTGAATTGATTAAACAATGATAATAATTTATAATAATAATTATAATAATAATAATATGAATGAATGTGCACTGAAAAAAGAAAAAAGCAGCACACAACTGGAAATCCTGAGGAATAGTTGAAAATCCTAACTTTTGACTATATTATTTAAATACAGCACACAAAAAAGCTGACCAAAGAACTTAGAGAACTGTTTATTGTTATTTTCTTTATCTTCCTTTTCTCCCCTTTACCTTAAACTAAAGGGCATCTGATATCTTTTTCTACAGTCTTTCCTTGCAACCAAAATCATTATTTATCTGAGGTAATGGCAGGTGAAACACACTGAGGAACAATCAGAATTCTAATAGGACTGTTTCTTCACACTATGCCATTCCTTGGTAGTAAGGGGTAACCAATAATTTTTACTATTGTTCATCCAATACTAGGCCCAAGAGCCACTCAAGGTAGAGGGTCACTGAATGAGGATGTGTCAAGGGAGTATTGAAAGAGAACTAGGGTTGCATATTATGAAGATATGTAGAATAGATAATGTTTGACCCTAGACTTTAGTTAAGAGGATAGTGATCTAGGAAGCATTTCCATGGGAATCCATTTCACAGTGCAACAGTTCTGCAGAAGAACCTACCCAGGAAAGAAGTATGAGTCAACTCAGTGTACATGATATGGCAGGGCCTATCTATGAAGGTCTGAACTAATGGAATCAAGTAACGTAGTTCACTTGAATGCCTGCCATAACTAATGTTCGGGAAAAAAACCAAAAACAAACATGATACAAGGTAAACTTTAAAGAAGCAAGGAATGTTTATTCTTTAAGAGTGTTGGATGATCAGTTTTATTTATTTTTTATTTTTTAGTTGAATTCACCCCCTGCAAGGCAGTAAAGCCACTAAGACACAAGGAGTTGGTGTGAAAGAATAAGAAAACAAAAACCTTATTGAGGAGCAAGAACAATAAAAGAGTAATCAGGAGGACAGAAGATAATCACTGACATTGCATTTAGATTTTTGAAGATCAAAGTTGGCTGGAAAGCATGGAATTGTAAGAGTGTTCCACAAGAGACAAAAGTGTGAGAAAAAAAAAAAACTGTTAGCAAAGAACTTATGATTACATCAAGCCAATTCAGCAGTAAATTGATAAAACCTTGTTGCCAATTTAGTAATGGGCTTAAATTCATAAAGTCCAGGTCCCATAGCAAAGAGATAGGTTTTGTTTTCTATGACTTTGCAGGTTCTTTAAAGTCAGAAAATATTTTTAGGGTGTAAGAATTTTTTTTTTCAGGTAATGATTTAATGATACAAATCTTACTAATTAACCCATAGCTGAGACAAGAAGAGATGGATTCATATCTTTCCCAGGGGTATTTATGCATATGAATATAATGAACCTGTAACAATGTTGCTTTAATTTGGTGATCATACAGGAACTAGTGTTTCAATGTGATGCGGTCATAAGCATCATACCACATACAATAAAAATGTTTAAAAAAATATAAACAAAATATGACCAAGAGAAAACTTCCAGATGTAGATGTAGAAAATACTTTACAGGAAATGATGGACTGTCAAAAACATGCAAAGAAAGGTTAAAGTCAATTCAGCCAATGTTAATGACCACGCAGAACAGAAAAGAAAACATTTGATGTTAGAGTAAGATACAAGTTAAAAGAGAAAAAATAAAAATTTGCACACACTCAGCAGTTAGACAGCAGGAAAAATACAAAACCATCAGAGAGCATGACAGCAAGTGTCATGTGACATTACAAAAGCTTCTCATTGGTTAATATTTTTAATTTTCAGAATAAATTTGAACACAAAAATGTCATCAATGTTGTCATGTTCATAAAGTTGTTAATTTCCTATATAACCTTTTATTCTTCTTTACATAGTTTGTAATCAAATATCTTAATTTTTGTTGTTAGCACAATTGTTGCTTAATTTAAAACTTTAATTGAAGAATTGGTTTTGTTTTTTAGCAGAAATTCCTTTAAGTGTTGGATTCTTTGTCTTTATTTTATTCCCCCCCCCCACCTAGTCTCAGTCACCCTTTCTTTCTTCCTTCCTTTCTTTGCCGGCTGACGTTCGAGTCACGCCAGCTATCTAATTAACTCTCCCATGTCCCAGAATTCTCTGACCAAAAGTTAAAAATTATTTTTTTTTTTCAACTCACTGGCAGAAACGTGTTTTTGGGGCTGGATTCAACTGATATGAATATTGTTAGAAGTAAGCCATTTTTGTTCGTTTTTTGCCTAATTGTTGCTTAATTTAAAACTTTAATTGAAGGATTGGTTTTATTTTTTAGCAGAAATTCCTTTAAGTAGACTTTAACTAAGTTAAAACTTAGCAGGTCACCAACACTTTTTTTTCTTTCTTTCCCTTCCTTCAACTGGAGTAGATTAAACTATCGCCCAGTTCACGCTCCACCCACATCTATTGAACAGGTGTAGAGGCTCATCCCTCGTTTCCTATTTAGGATGTGGTTTCCGGCTTTCTCTTTTCCAATCTTTTCACTCTTACGTAGCCCCCTGCACATCAGTGGCATTACCACCTTGCTTGGGGTGATATGATTAAAAAAAAAAAAAAAACTTTTTGGACTGTTAGAAAAAGCTAAATTTCCTTCCCCTATAAAGGAAAGAAACTCAAAATATAACAGTTACTGCCCTTGTCTCTGAATTGAACATTGGGAGAAGATGACACACATGGAATTCATGGTTTCAATCCAAACAAATCCTTGCTGTTCTCAAACAGTAAACAAACAAGAAGTTATGTGATAAAATAAAGTGGTTTTTCATTTTCATATGTTTATCTGAACAGCCTGGGATAGAACATGGCCATAATGCCTTCTTCAGGTGTCTGTAAATTTGGATAACTTTCAGGAAATTTCTAACTGAACCCTTTAAGGGATAGATTGTTCTTGTTCCACTCCCCATATCTAGGGATATCTCACCTTTCTTTTGGCACTCCTTAGTTATTGCCAGTTTAGTTTTCATGGAATTGGAATCTGTATTATATAGCCAAGAGGTTGAACTCAATTACTATGCCACCAAAATTCACAAACTAACACTATAGGCTCAAGATTACCCTGATTGACAATCACCTAAAACAGATTGAAAGGAACAATGGCTGAAACATAATAAAGACATGGATATTAATATGGCTGCAAATAATGCAAAGTCATCATCCCAAAAATTCAGACCGAAGAGTTGTTTAGACTCGGTCTCATTTTCTTTTCCTACATCACTTCTACATGCAGTCTCTTCAGGACATTGGCGATTATAGCTCTTTACAACTTCCTATCCTTTGTACCTCTTAGCAATGTTTGTTTTACTATCCCTCCCACTCATTGTTCTGCTATTCATTTGCACAAGCTCATTAATTTACTCACCATTTTTCCCTTGACTTCATGTCTTGTGAGTGTCAAATTTTCTAAGCCATCTTTTCTCAGTGTTTTCTAGAATTTTTAATTTTATGCCAGTACGAGTCACATTTATTCTACTTGAGATTCAGAAGAAGCTATTTATTGTAAGTGCAAATGTTCTTCACTTATTAAAATCAGTCCATCTTAAGATTCTAGAAAGTCAAATAGTCATTGTATTTTGCTTTAATCTTTATAATGTCAAGTTGTTTGTAAGAATAAAATATAAACGGTTCTAAATTTTTATATGATTTGCTTAATATTATCAACAGTTTATTAAAATAAAGATTGTTGTATATTTATTTGTATGTGACACTATTTGAAAGGCGCTAGTAAATTGGGGAAAAAAAAATAGACAGAAAAATGCTGATTTTTGATAAACTGAAAAATATACTGATGACCAGACAAAGGAAAAAAGTAAAGGGAATTAGTAATTCAATTTTTTTTCATCTGCTAGATAGGTAAAAAGTTACCATGTGGTCTTAGTCAAGACAGATAAATGAAACTATTCTAAAAGAACTAATAGGAAGAATAGATAAATATTTTTACGACCATTAAAAACAAGTGGCTGACTTTTGTTTTACAGCCTCTAAATACAAGAATGACTGCTGGGTGCGAAATTTGATTGACTGATAAGAACTTTTGAAAGTAGGCAAGTATCTTAAAGAAATTTTTTCATCCAATAAAACATCTCAAGTCAAGGGATTGTTCTTTTTTGTCACTTATTGGCAAAAGGATTGAAATGAAAAATTCCAGGTGTGAAAATGACCATACACAACACGATAAGGATTTTGAATGATAATTAAAATTTGGCCATTTGGGCAAGATCACACCCCTTGGTCAGTTATAGTGAGAAACAGGAAGAAGACGGGGTTGATCAGATGACCAATGAGGAAAAAGCTCTGGTGAAATTTAGCAAAGTTGGAGAAACATTTCACATCCCTCAGGCAGTGGTGAGAGGCACTCACACAAAGCAGGAAAGAAACAAGTTTGATCAGATGACCAAAAAGAGGGAACCCTGATTGGCTGTTTGGGAGAACTCCAGTATATCTAGAGCACATCATGCTCCACCTCTGTTATGTAAACTAGAGATTTTGAACAGGAAAAATGTTTTACTGGCCACAGTGACAGATTCAAAGGTGGGCTTGGCCAGTGCTCATCATGCCCAGGCCTGGGGCAGCCATTTTCTGCTAGAAAGATGCAACATGAAGAGGTGAAGTCAGAAACTAGAACACAGTGTGCACCGACCAAAGAGACCCAGTGAAAATGACACACAGAGGGTGCAGGCCAGAAGACAGTGTGTGCAGACTGGAGAGACCAGGCAGAGACATGACACACAAGTAGATTCGACGGGAGACATGAAGAGATGCATACTGGAGAACAGAGAGAGATAGTGCAGACATGAGAGAATGCAGTCAAGACAGAGACTAGGGCAGACCAGAGAACAGAAGAGAGACAAGACCACTGATTTACCAGATCTGATGTAATTTGCCGTTCTGAAGAAAAGCCTCCATCTTAGAAGTTTTGTTAAAAACCAAAGATAAGCATCGCATCACAATAATCAGGAAGGGTTGATAGTTATTGCATGGAGAATACAAACCTGTTTAAGCCATCAGTAATTCCACTAACAACTTTGTATCCAGGAATTGTATATAAATACTTTTCTTTATCCAAATTATTTTTATGTGACTTTATTCTGACCTGACCAGACCAGACCAAGTCATTGTTTCCAGTCAACCAGTCAGACCAAGCCAATCTTGCAATCAATTAATACAATGTGGGCAGAGACAAGATTTAGGTCAAAGCAAACAACATGATCAACCAAGGGGATCGAGCTTGAGTACAGACCAGCCACATGGTGGATATCATAGTTGGTTACTATGACCAGGAGAGACCCAGGAAGTCATAGTTGGTTGCCATTACCACAATAGACCTGGGAGTAAATGCCTTATGTGCATATATAAAATATATATTTCCATCCGTCATGATCATGGAGAGTGACAATAGCAAGGTAGCGTCAACTCAGGTCATTTTCTTTACTAATAGTTATTAAACTTAACTACCAATTACCGTCATTTTAGACGGCATATCAATATATTTTGCCATCATTTTTGACAGCATGGGCACACTCATTTACAATAATACATAAATGCATTAACATATAAGAGTTTATTGTTATCTAAAAGACCATGTCCAAAACTAATCATAATGGCACCCTCTTTATAGACAAACGTATTATAAGAGTTAATTATTATTTAAAGAGTTAGAATTTGTCAATCATCCTTCATGCCAAGATCAAAATCTGGCCTAGTCTGCTGATTTCACTTTTGAAAAAATGCCCTTGGGCAATAGCATTTATTTCTTCTCTCTTTGGTTATGGATTAAACTGTAGGAAGTACACAGAACTGTAGCCTTGGCTAGCAACCAGTCCAAGAAAATGAACCTTCTGAAATTCCAAACCGTGTAGAAAGCAAGGAGGAATCACTGCATTATCTTTTCTAAAAAGGTATGGTAAAAAGAATCTGTGGAGAGCCATGATGACCTACATCCTAAAAAGGCATAGCATAAAAAGATTATTCATGAAGAGAGATACACCCCATTCAGTTTGTCTTCCACCAAACAGTCCATTAGAAGCCCTCCTCTGAACCATATCTTGTTATCATTTGACCTTATCTCACTGCTCTTGTACTTTACTTAGTTAAGCTTAGTAAATACTATATACACTTTGCGAACTGACATTTAAAATTCAGGTATTACTGATGTAGAAATTTTTGAGATACAAAATAAAGTATAAAAGATAATTAAAAAAAAAATTAGGATTGGTGAAGAAAGTGAAATTGGTCTAATTTCAAAGACTTGAAAACACAAAAGGTTATAAATTCCAATTTATTATTACTTCAGATGTTATAATAATAATAATAATAATAATAATAGATACTTGTATTTGAAATAGACACCTTATTTTTGTTTTAAGCAGTGCATATTACATATATCAATCTGTGCATTTGAAAAATCTTAAGAAAATGTGCTCTCTGGCAGGTATCAAAACTCCTTCCCCCTATTTTCAAATATGTGAATCCACTATAACGTTTGAAATACTAAAAAGCTCAGATTAAAAATATAACCATTTATTCTTAAGAAATTCCAAAAAGCATTTCTTTATATATAATGTAACTTACATACTGGATGACATAGCAGTAGCATTGACATTATAAAGCAAAAAATATTTTGTCAGTGATCTATTGTTTTGTTATTAAAATGAAAACAAAAATCTTTTATATTCAAAATAGCAAGCCCACTATATGAAGAGTATTTTATGAAAGTCCAGAAAAGAAAAAAAACCAAACTGTTTCCTTTGGATATTGTGGAAGATTGCCAGAATTTATCTCTTATTATAATGGGCCTGTTGAAAATACTTCAGTTGACTAGCAGTAACTACTTTTGAAGCAGAATTACCTTAAAGATTTCCTTTCCACAAAAGGTCTAGCAAATGAAGGGGACATAAAAAAAAAAACAAAAAAAAAACCTTACCACAACTGTAAGAAACAATTTTGAATTTACTTAAATATATTTTTTCTTTGTTTTTATCTAACTTTTGTATAGACTTCTTAATTTCTGTTCTTTTATTTATGATCCTCAATATTGCTTTTCTTATATACTTTCATACTCAGTAACCTTGTGTGTTAGAGACTTTGTTGCATTGCTTAGGGTGAAATGATTAATCAATATTTATATATCAGGTGTTTGGAATTAGAAGATACTTTCCACCAAGAAAATCTTATCTAAAGTTTGTCAACTTTCGATCTATTTAGTGTAGACACCAGGCCATCCTGCTTCCTTTCACGATGCAAATGCTAAAACTATGGTTACCTAATTCTCATTTTTGATTGAACACTATTGACACACTTAAAGCATTTTTTTTCCAACTACCACTCCCAAATTTTCTAAATAACCATGAATTCAACTTATATTTTCAAAATAAATCATTTTTACCATTTATTTTAATATAACACCTGAAGATGAACAGTATTTTCCTGAAACATGAAAATTTTTGTTTAGTGATATAATGCTTTTATAAACCATTGTAATAACAAAATTACAATATTAAACTCTACTCTGTACTGAGCATTCTTTATAAAAGTAAATGCTTGAACAGTGGGTTTTAATCTGTGTTCTTTCACTTATATATATATATATATATATATATATATATATATAAGATCATAAAAATTTGTGCCTGATTAGAAAAACAATTTTACATAGTTGATAAAAACAATGGAGACAGTCTTCCATTGTTCTACAAGTTAGTTTCTATGTAAATGGCATCAACTGTGTTTTTTGTTGGAAGAATGAATATACACAGTTTAAAACTACCACAAAGGTAGTTTTCAATTGAATGTACAATCATTTAAATTTGTTATTTGTTCTATAGAGACTAAAACAAAAGAAAACCAGAAGGAACCATGTCAAGAGAATGTGGTTGGTGCTGAGGATTTCTCATTTCAACTAAGTTTCTGCAAGGTCTGTTTTGCAATATGCAATCTTGCGTTGCTGTGCTAGAAAAATGACGCCTTTTTGATTTGCCAAAATTGTTCATTTTTCTTAAATAGCTGCATTGAGATTAGGGATTTTGTTGCAATACTTTTCCATTATTGTTTTGCTGGCTGGAAGATCAAAGTGAATTATCCCTCTGCAATCTCACTTTAGCTACAGGTTCTGCACATTTGCAAACTTATTTCCAGCTTCGTTTATAGTGAACAATCATAAATAGCCCATTTTTTTTATTGACTCTCCTGAACCACTCTTGATTCAGAGTCTAATTGTAAAGCAGTGGCATTGAGCATGAAGCCCAGTAGGAAGATGATGTAGCCTTAATTGCTTAAAACTCAAATAATCACAGTGTAGTTGATGTTAACACAACAAAGCACTGTGTTATGAAGAATGGATTCAATTATCCAAGCTACATTATGAACGCTAAGGAAATTCTTGAAAAAAAAAAAAAAAAAAAAAAAAAAATGTGAGATTGATTTTCATTGTTTAAATTATAAGTGGGTACTGAGAAATTCTCAGTTCAATATATTTTCTAAAATCTAACCAAATAATGAAAGAAACAATTTTATTTTAGGCCGAGAAAAAGATTGTTGGTTTAGAACTTTTGTACACATAATCATGGTTCTAATGATCAATATGTTTTTATGACATATATAAATTTCTATGTTAGTTGTTATATATATATATATATATATAAAAAAATTAATAAATAAAAGGGTTTTAAGTTTTTCTTTTAAAAGTAATTATATACAATGTGCAGCAAAATTAACACCCTTTTTTATGAGTAGAGGCAGATAGGATGAAATGGAGCAATTGAATGGCCATCACAATTACCAGACATAAGACCACCAGAACTTTTCTTGTGGAGTGTATTAAAAGACCTTCTTTACAAACTGAAAACATTTCCTAAATTAAAACAAGCAATTTAAGATAGATTTTCTGAATTAATGTGGAATTGGTAAAAACCATTGAAACTGAATCCAACCCTTTTTGTAGGAGAAACCAATTTCAAATGCAGAATCCACTATAATAACTGTAATAAGTAATAAAAATATTGCATTAAAAAACAAATCCATTAATTCTTAAAAGCAATTAGTAGTCTGAACTCTCTCATAAATATTCTTTATGTCTACCTACTTGCATTGAGTAATGACTCATGTTACCATAACAACGGAATATCTCATGAAAGAGGTGCCAGGCTGTGAGAAATTAATTTGTCTTATATCATAGAAAAGATAACTTTTTTTTTTAAACATTTTATTTTGAATTTTTTACAGTATGTCAAAATCAGGAGTTGAATTCTATTGAAATGTCAGTTACAAATTGACTGGTGATGCACATTGATTAGTGACTTATCTTCGTAACAAAATTCCCTTTATTTACTAAGCTTTTTCTGGCACAAGGCAACAGACTAGCAATCACCCATCTAAATATTGCTTAACTTTAGTGATCAAATGAGAATCATGTTGATATTGTAAGCCATGACTAACAGTTCACAAAGATAAATCTAGTGAACAGTATTTTGTTCTCATATCTGACAAAATATTATCTTCTGATCAATATATAATACATGTTATTGACTTGAATATAAGAGTAATATATATTTTCATTCAATATCATATATACAAGGGAGAGAAAAATTCTTGGGATTTAACATGAAACAAAAAAACAAAAACAAAACATAAATAAGGAACAAAATGTTATACACCAACTTACTTGGACTAATATCTGAAATATTTCAGCTGTTGTACCCATTGACTTTTTACCTTTTTTTGTATGAAACCTAAAGAAAGCTAGAGAGTAAAAGGATCAAAATACTGAGGACTTGTCTAAACAAATCACTGTGCAATAAGAATGATTCCTCACCTCCAAAATTCAGACAAAAGCAAAACAAGAACATTTTAAATATAAATAAATAATACATTTTCTTTATTCGGTCTTCAGATGACATGGCTGTGGAGTAGGAGGTGGGGTTGGTGAAGTCAGCACATATGCATTGAGGGGGCCTGCTAACTAGCCTGAGCCCAATTTCTCTGTCTCCCGATCTCAACTGCTCATGGATTGACTTTTACTACTAATCTGTCTCTTATATAAGTGACTACGTCATCTTGTGAACACATTGTTTAGAACCATTTCAAGGCCAACATTATCTGACTTTGGCTACACTGGTTTCAAAACAATCAAATATTTTCTTGATATGGGGAATTTTCCCCAAATTCTTAACGACAATCAAATATTTTCAAAATGTTTTTTTTTTTGATAGCCATATTTCTGCCGTTTCATGAAAAATACACTTCTTCATGAAATTATCCAGCAGCTCAGATAAGAAGTAACGTCATGGAATAGCCACACATCTTATCAATAAATTTTGGAAATCAGAACAGTGAAATCAGTAAAGTTACTTTATATATTCTTAAAGACTCCAGTTGCATTTTTTTAACTTTTTTCTATATTTCATCCACATGTAATTTTATATATATAGCATTAGCCAAAAGTTTGTTCTCTTTATTAAGTAAAATTTTTGCTTAATAACTGAAAACTTTTTTGCCCAACCCTACATCCATTATTGCATACTTTCATCTAAATGCATCTTTGTATTTTAATAAATATTTTATTTGATATATAGCTTACTGAATACAATAGAAAAGGAATCTTGTGAATTTTTTTTTTTATATAACTTCACTTGTTTAAGAATTTTATATCAGAATTCTTAAACCATAAATTCTCTCACAAAATTGCTAATACAGAGTTCATGTCATTTTTGGACAAGTCACACCTATATTTTGATCCTGACGATGACCAGAGAATGAGTGAATGTTCTAAGACCAGTGGTAAGAACTATAGACAATTTCTGCATCATCTTAAACTAACCATTCATTCCCTTATATGAAAAGAAACTTTATAATAAAATATTCCTGGCGAGTCATTTTCAAATATACATGTATAAATGAAAAAATGCAGCCCAAAGCAATTAATGGATTTTTATCATCTTGATAATGTTTCTTCTTGTAAACACTTTCATGGCTACATGTGTTTGAGTAGACTTCCCTGTTTATTTATAAACAGTGGAAACAACATGCTCCAATTATTAACTGTCTTAGCAAGGATAACAATTTTTGGCGTCAAGAAAAAAACGTTTTTTTAGCTAATTTGATGGTGCTGATTGCAAAAATGACCTTAAATTTTCATGGTTAGCTACTGCTTTTGCTCTACTGAAATTGCTCATTTTTGGAAAAAAGATCAAATTATGATATTTGCTGATCGCAACATTTAGTTAATAAAGGTCGTAGAAATCTATCAATTCTCAGGTAGGCTGAACAATTTATGTCAGCCACCTGAAAAATTATTTTTATAAGAAAAGTGTTTTTGAATCAAATATTTTAAAATAGAAGTACTGATTTTTACCAGTTTATCACCAAAATTTAAACCATCAGTAATATGCTAATATGAGTATTAAGATTCATTTTTTACATAGCTATCTAGATAAATTTCCGGATAATTGTGGTGACGTGAGTGATGAGTAAGGAGAGCAATTCCATCAGGATGTTAAAAACAATGGAAGAGCTCTACCAGGGATGGTGTGACAAATGAATGATAGCTGACTACTGCTGCTGGATTATCAAAAAAGACTTAAACATTGAAAATGACAATCAAGAAACAGAAGATTTTTACCATAGTTCTTAGGTTCACAATGGTTTTATTTCTGCTGTTAAATGATTTAAATGAAAATCATTGTTGGTATTAGTATATTCAATCATCGTATTTAAGACAGGGTCTGATTGTTATTAAAAAAAATATTTCTCAATAAGCAGACCAATATTTCTTGGCTTAAATATGCATTGAGAGTTTTCTATGATTTTACTTTGAGAAATATTGCCATCAGTCAATATCATACATACAGAAAACAAAAAAAATTTTGTTGACCAGTATAATGTACCTACACTCTTGTGCAAATTAACTGAAACAAAAACATCTTCCTAAGATCTTTCACACTTTCCCTGATCATGTATACATTTCCTCTTGGCATTATTTTTTTCTTTTCCAACCAGATGATAGATCCAGTTTGTTTATTCGCCTTTATGACACGAGACTAACAGTTGAAAGGCTGACACTAACAATGTCCATGATATTTCTGTAAGGTTTGCCAGTTTGTTCATGTAGTGTTACAATTTTCATACACTTCCTTGGAGTAATGTCCATCACAGACAATGGCAGTTGAACAACTAATTGATAGTCAAGTTAATAGTGTCTGGGTGTGATAAAAAATCTGATCCAATCATGGATGATGTAATATTTTTCAAGGCCAAACAAATTTCATCATATACCCTGAAAATAGATTCATATTACTGCACACCACTGTAAATGACCTAATCTGAGAAAAAATTGATTACATCCTGTCACTCCAGTGGGTCTAAAAGTGACTGTATGGTGAAAGAAAGGAAACTGAAGCAGTTGCTTCAATTAATTAGCACAGGGGGATATTGGCAGGTATTTTTTCTTTAATAAGACTTACGATGATCTAGGTTGGCAGACATTAATTTTCCTTTTCTATGAAAATCTTATATATCCTGTCAGTCAGCCAGTTAAGTGCCATATGTGATACATGCTTAAGCAGAAAATTTTTCCACAGTAGGTTATCAATACTTTCTGTGGTAGACTGGTTGCCAACCAAGGCTACAGAGCCCATTCAGTCCTGCTATTTAATCCATAGCTGGAGGGATAAGAGATTAATAACTTTCCTAATGGTATTTGTACATGAGTGAATGCAATGAATTAACTTACACAAAAATGTGATGTAGTGGATGTCAGCTTCGAACAAGAAATTGGAGAGCTGAGTTCGAATTCCAGTCAAATTTGTTGCATTCACTTATATGCAAATACCCTTGGGGAAAAAAGTATGAATGTCACTTCTCCCTACTGTTATGGGTCAAATAGCAGGACAGATTGGGTTTTATAACCTGGGTTGGCAACCAGTCTACCACAAAGTAATGGCAACCTATTGCAAGAAAATCTTCTGCCCAGTCAGTGATGTCTCTTGAGACATGATCGCCCAAGCATGTATCACATATGGCACTTAAATGACTGACTGATATATTCTGTACTTTGAAAATTACTCAATGTAATCTGAACAATACTGAATTGCATAGTGTTGTTTTTTTTTTTTAATGAGTTATATAAAGTAGTTAGTGAAAACACGTCAGGAGAAAATTGTTAATTTTATTAACAGAAATTCTTTGATTATTGAAATGGTCATGACTAAAAGGAAAATGTTGATACCCAGAATGTATAAAATGGTCACGAACATCTTTCATTGTTTTCATAAAGAAATATCTTTCCTTAATATACAATTAGTCAGTTGTTCAAGACTATCATTGGACCCTAGAATCACAAAAGTTGTAGCAAACATTTTAGTTCCAGTTGGGAATTGTCTTGCTTACTTACCCTTTGCCAAAATATAAGCCAATTATAATTTAACTTCTTGCTAGAAATGTAACTTTACTGTTCAAAAATATATTTTAATACCTTCTGAATACAAAAAACAAAAAATAGTTTAGTATATAAACATAAGCTTATCTAATAAAAAAAAAGATCAAAATTTATAATAGACTTTATTCTCTGAAGTATCTGAGAAAAATTGCAAAGTTTCAGTTTAATAAGACATTGCAAGCTAAGAATTAATCATCAAAATAGCTCAAAAACAAAAAGGTTTTCAAAAGAAAGAATCAAGATGGACAGTCGGAAATTATAGTCAGCTGCTTTCATATTTTACAAGAAATGATATGCACTTGAAAACTTCATTATGTCCTGCAAAAGCAAGTTAAATTCTTTCTAACTTTTGAGAATATAAGGATGAAGAGAATTTAAGGTAACTTTCAGGGTAACTGTCCCAAAAGAAAAGACATTTATAAAAACAACTTGTGTTATGTATGCTGTGAAATATATTCTAAAAAAAAAAAAAAAAATGCATGTTTGTGCCATGAAAAAATAAATGTCTACTTCATGGTTGTATAAGGTCATGGGCAGGGTTGGCATACAAGGTTGCTGATTCTCTGTCAGATGCAACAGATCCTGTAAGTGTGCATATCAAGCTGAAGGTAAGAACATTTGAAAGAGGTTAAATTGGATCTAAGGTAAAGAGAAATGGCAAAATGGGATCACAAAAATCCATGCTGTGAACGAGAATGTTCATAAGATTACCTGTAGATGAGTTGCAACCAAGATGCAGACAACAGCAGTTCTAAAGGACTGAAAAGAACATCATCAAGTCATATAAATTAAATAAATATATGTGTATGAGTGCAGATGCACACACAAACACACAGAGATCAATAAGTCTGTATCCAAATGAAAATGACAGGAGGGGGGGGGAGAGACAAAACACCCCCACTAAAAAAAAAAAAAAAAAAGAGACCATTTATTTAACATCATTTTCTTTGTTACCCTAATATTTGTCTCACTTTAAAGCTTTAGTTTTATGTTTACTTTTTATTGCCTGGCCTGTTCAGTTGGTTCCTTCTCTTGAAGGATTTTAAAGAACAAAAACTGAAGAGGCTTGATAATACAAGAAAGAAATTACTACAAAAGTGAAAGTTTATTTAACCTCCCCACAAAAAAAAAAAAAAAAAAAAAAAAAAAAAAAGAAATTTAATCAAAAAGAAAAAGTTATATTTTCATAAGCATAAAAATCAAAATGAATGTTATGTTATATGTATAAGCATTCATGTACTAGGAAAAAATTTTTTTACTGATATAAAGAATATATATGTATGTGTTGAGAGTTCTTTGTTTCATCTTTCTAATTATAAATCCAATGTTAAGTAATGATTTTACTCCTATAGATGTCTATCAGAAAATTCATTTATATATACACAAATTTTTAGTATAACATTTTTTTTAATATCCTATAATCAGGATATCTACAAATTTGTATATTGCATTTCTTAAGTTTATATACCGCCACACATACCTACAAAAGGTTATCAATTTGCAGTCTGATATGTACTCAGTTGAATTTTATCTTAAATTTTCATTGTAAAAATTTTGTGTGATGTTCAGCATTAAATCAAATATGTTAAGACAAAGAGATTGCTGAAAAAACATGAAAACCCAAAAATATATACTAGATTGAAATTTAATCTGGAGATCATTACATTTTTTTTTTATTTTTTTAAGGGGAAGATTTAATATCTTATATTTGAATAGATTTTTATTCAGTCTGTAAAAATGAAACATTATACACTCCCACCTCTTGAAAAAAAAAAAAAAGTCTCAAAATGAAAGTTAACAGGTTACAAATTAAAATATGATTAGGTATGTAATAATTAACACCTGTTAAATCCTAAAACAGCATATAATCTCACAGTATTAAGAGAAACATGAAGAAAAAAAAGGTAGAGGGAGATCTCAATTTCTTTTTGTTTCTTATGAAAAGGGGGAAAAAAAAATTCTGTACTCAATTCTAGATCACCTGACATCACACAGTATATAAATTTTGTTTGAACAGACATAAGATAAAATAAAATAATAAACAAAGCAAATTTAAAGACACAAAACTTACCTAATCCACAGAGTAAGCGCTTCTTGGGTGCCAGGTTTCCATTTGCATCAACATTATGTTTCTTGAATTCTTCAAAAGCACCAAACCTGAATAAAATGGTAGAAAACAAAATTATAACTTAAACTATGAATGTATTATGCCATATATTTTCACAGAATTTAAGCAAGATAATATGCAAATATCCTGCAACTTTACCAAATTTATTTACTCCAGAAACTTTTTTAAACTTTTTTTTTTTTAAATTTATAGTTGTTTCACCCCAACCAAGGCACAGGGAGTTAAAGAGAAAAGGAAAAGACAAAAAAAAAAAAAAACAAGGCACAGGGGGATGTCAAAGAAAGGATTAAGAGATAGATGGGAATCAAGAAGATTGAAGATGGCAATTGACGTTGCATTTAAACTTTTGGAGATTGTAGCTATCAGGGAAGCAAGTAAACAGAACAGAGTTTCACAAATGGGATTTGTGAGAAAAGAAACTGTTACAGTAGAAGAGATGGTTACATATGACTATTTTGTGAATATAAATTTATGTCAATTGCATGCTGACTTCTCAACAGTTATGTGAACTTTTATAAGTTAAAAATGTTGCATATTTGCCAGCCTATAAAGATTGGTTTCTTTTTATAAGGTTGATTTTAAGAATTACAGCTCACTGCAAATAGTCACATCTCTATTCTTGTCACATTTTATGAGCTCAAACCTTCCCATCCATAAAACCAGCTAATTGCATGTAATTCTGGGATACATTCAGTGCCAGTCTAGTATGTGGCCTACCTTTTGAATGTGATCTACAAAAGTTTGTCACTCGTATAGTATGTGGCCTACCTTAAAAAGCATATAAGGAAGTAGTATAACTGTCTGGTAAGAGTTAGGGAAAATAATTAGTCTCAATAAATAGTTGAATACTTATATCTATAACTATACTTTTACTGAAATAGGACATTCAAATCAAGTGGGCCACATACCATGCCAGAAACAAAAGAGAGGCAGGCCACATACCATGCCAGAAACAAAAGAGAGGCAGGCCACATACCATGCCAGAAACAAAAGAGAGGCAGGCCACATACCATGCCAGAAACAAAAGAGAGGCAGGCCACATACCATGCCAGAAACAAAAGAGAGGCAGGCCACATACCATGCCAGAAACAAAAGAGAGGCAGGCCACATACCATGCCAGAAACAAAAGAGAGGCAGGCCACATACCATGCCAGAAACAAAAGAGAGGCAGGCCACATACCATGCCAGAAACAAAAGAGAGGCAGGCCACATACCATGCCAGAAACAAAAGAGAGGCAGGCCACATACCATGCCAGAAACAAAAGAGAGGCAGGCCACATACCATGCCAGAAACAAAAGAGAGGCAGGCCACATACCATGCCAGAAACAAAAGAGAGGCAGGCCACATACCATGCCAGAAACAAAAGAGAGGCAGGCCACATACCATGCCAGAAACAAAAGAGAGGCAGGCCACATACCATGCCAGAAACAAAAGAGAGGCAGGCCACATACCATGCCAGAAACAAAAGAGAGGCAGGCCACATACCATGCCAGAAACAAAAGAGAGGCAGGCCACATACCATGCCAGAAACAAAAGAGAGGCAGGCCACATACCATGCCAGAAACAAAAGAGAGGCAGGCCACATACCATGCCAGAAACAAAAGAGAGGCAGGCCACATACCATGCCAGAAACAAAAGAGAGGCAGGCCACATACCATGCCAGAAACAAAAGAGAGGCAGGCCACATACCATGCCAGAAACAAAAGAGAGGCAGGCCACATACCATGCCAGAAACAAAAGAGAGGCAGGCCACATACCATGCCAGAAACAAAAGAGAGGCAGGCCACATACCATGCCAGAAACAAAAGAGAGGCAGGCCACATACCATGCCAGAAACAAAAGAGAGGCAGGCCACATACTATAAAAATGAGGCGCTTCAATGTGGTGTAATGGTTAACAAGCTTTTCTAGCTAGTTTCATTGCAGCTGAATACTGAGTATGTTCCTCACTGGGTGCTCAAAATCTTTCTACTTTGTGACACAGTAAATCAATTGTCTCAAAAGATTAATAACGACTGAATAGTAAGTTCAACTCGCACTGGGTGTCCCATATTTTCAGACTTGTATCAATATGTAACCTACGCTTGGTGTATCACTTGACCATTTCGATGTCGTGTAATGCTTAGTAAGCTTGTCTTGCTAGTCTAATTATGGCTGAATAGTTCGATCCTCATTGGGTGCCCCCATACTGTCGGCCTTCCCTACACTTGGTGCCCTCACAACAAGAATTTACTCGTGCAACCAGACTGGTAACAGGGTCCTAACCATTTACAGTTAGATCAACCAAATGCAAATCTACTCTGCTAGCTTCTTTCCTTGCATTTTCCGCCTGTGGAACTCCCTTCCATATACTTGCTTTCCTGACAGCTACAATTTCCAGGAATTTAAATGCAATATCAATACCCATCCCATATCCACTTGACTCCAGTTCATTCTACATCACCCTGTATATCTTTTCCTTTCTCTCTACCTTCACAACTGTCTTCACACCTGTGTTCCCATCCTTCTCTTGCCCTTTCTCTGACACCCCCTGTAATTGGTTCATCTTTCTCTTCACTCTCCTGCTGACTAAATTTTCATTTATGTAGCCCCCTGCACATCAGACTTCCAAACCTCCAATCTCCCAATCAGAAGCCTCGCTGCCAGATGCAATTTATTGCCACAACTTAAACTCAACAGATGAGAATACTCAGGAACAAACAACCTGCCATTATAGTGTATATACACACACACACACACACACACACACACACACACAATCATAGACAAAACTACATACCGAACTGCAGACTTAGGAATGGAACCATATAAGAGAACACTGAGTCCTCGGTAAAGTCCACGGAATCCATGTTCTTTGATAGTAACCTTGACACAATCTATTGGACCCTTGTAACGTTTTGCTTTTCCTGATTTTTCATCCAACTGTAACTGAGTCTTCACATATTCTGTGGGGAAGGTGATGCAGATTTCAATCCCACCAGTGATGCCACCTGAATAAGAGATAAATAAAATTTTATATAAAAACCAACAACACTGATAAATATGCATTAAAAGGGGGGGGGTTAAATATGTAACCCATTGTACCAAGTCATCAGGAGATACTCCTCAGGACTCAGTTTTTATATATACTGTTGTGACAAAGGAAAAAACAAGTCTTGCTGAAAAAAGACTTCAGGTTCTGTATGGTTTGTTGAGGAAAAAAAAAAAAAAAAATTTTAGTAAGGCCTCAATATATGCTTGCTTATCAGTCTTGACCAGTCACAGCCTTTCTCAGCCTAATAAAAGAATGCTACTTTGGGTGACAGGGTATAGGTTATGTGAGATTATGTAATTCTAAAAATTATTATAACAGAGCAGTTGTGCTTTTTGTTTTTGTTTTTTTTTAAAATATCTCTATGATAATGGAATGCAGATTTTATCAGTTACAATACCATGTTTCTCATTGTAATTTATCACTGAAGATGGTCTTAGAAAAAGTTGAAAGTACTTGAACGTCTCAACATCAAGAAATTGATTAGACAAATCGAAGGATTAGTATAAAAATAAGACAATATGTTTATATTATTCAATGAAACATTGAAAGATGCTGTCTCTCTATATAAATATATTTTTCTCTAAAAATTTAATTGCAATTGTTCATTTACAACTTATGCTCTAATATTACTTATTTTACTAAAATAAATGACCCACACAATACTTGTCTTTAACTCCAATATACTTTAGTATACCATAATTACTTAATTCTAACTTAAACAATCCAGCCACTTTAACAGATGAAATAGTACAAAAAAGCCTAAAATTCAACCTGCTGTTAAAAATTGTCTACCCCATTTAAATACTGTATGGTCCCAGTATGTATCTTACAGACAAAATTAAAAAATGTCATGTTTTCACATTATATTACTTTGTTCTCTTTCACAACCCAAATTTTCAACTCCATAGTTCAACCCAATTCTCACTTTTGATTGAGCAATACTGACACACCTACAAGCATATTAACTTCCTCCAATTACCACTCCTTAACTTTCTAACTATGAATTCATCTTATATTTCCTAAATAAATCATTTTGACCATTTGTTTTAAAATATCACCTGAAGAACAATATTGTTTCGAAACATTAAAATTTTTGTTTAGTGATATAATTTTTTTATAAACCATTGTAATAACAAAATTGCAATATATATTTCTACTATGATTATTTATGATAAGTTTTGTTAGGAAAATGTGTCATTAGGCAGGATTCAAACTTGCGATCCCCCAAGAACATACGGAAAGCCACTAATTGATCTGGTGTGTCTTTTGTTGTTAGGGTCACATGTTCGAATCCTGCCGAATGGCACACATTTTTCTAACAAAATTTCTCATAAATAATCAGGCCGATTATATATATATATATATATATATATATATATAGAGAGAGAGAGAGAGAGAGATTAGTGTGTTGATTCTACAGTCTAAAAGTAGTAAAAATTCAGTTCTCAATTGGACCCTTCTCTCTCTCTCTCTCTATATATATATATATATATATATATATATGAGAGAGAGATTTTCTAAGCACAGCTTAGATGGGGCACAAGGAGGAAAGTATGGGACACCCAGTGAGGATTGAACTCACAACTCAATTGTAATGATTTTAGTGAGACAAACTTGCTAGCCATTACACCACCTCTAGGTGCCCATATAAACACACACTTGTGCCAGATCCTGTTAAGCTTAACAGACTTCTCTTTTTTTAAAAAAGGTGTAAGTACAGAGGACTTGTTTCTAAAACTTTTAGCCGAAGTTGAATAAAAAAATCTTTCCAAGAAGAAACAATGGCAGAAAAAAAGTATTCAATTTATTTAAGCAGTGAATAGTTGCATAAATTCTCAAAGCCACTAAGAAAACCAGTGAAGGCATTCTAGAAAAATTACAAAGAAAAAAAAAATGGAATCAAAAGCAGAGAAATGCAGAAATTCCCAAAAGGTTTAATAGTAGTTTATATTGACTAGAATATTATAACTGAAACTGCAAGGTCTGTAGGCCAAATTGTCAAAAGATTAATGGGGTAAGGAGCATGTGATTAAAATATTAACTTTTGGATCACAAATCTATGGTTTAATCTGATTCAAACTGGACTGATAGTAAGAAAAGTGGCTATATTACTGAATTGGAGGTCACAAGGTATAAGTTGGTTCAATCTAACTGCAAGATCTGTTGGCAAAGAGGCTTGTTTTTATCTTTACTAAAAACAACAAAAAACAAACAGGTTTTATATGTGTATTTCAGGTAACAGGAAGGTTAATGTTTATCCAAATGTCAGACAACCAGTATTTATATGTAGTCTAACTCCATAATGCTGTAACAGGTAATTCCTTTGAGGGTTTTAAAAAAAAAATGCATTGGTAGAAGCAATGTATTTTAGGAGAGTGTAAAAATACTAAGGTGCATCATATATATATATATATATATATATATATATGATGCACCTATATATATATATATATATATAAATAAAGAGAGAATCATTCTCTTTCTGGAGAGTTTCATCATATATTCAATAATAATGAAATTAATCCATAACTATTCACATCTTTCCACCAAAATAAAGTAATTAAAAATGCTGAAAACTAAAATCCCAAGTTAGTACCCCAATGTTAATTCTACTGAAATATTTTAAATACAGTATATAGACACTTTGGTATATTGCCTGTTTATCTTCAGGTTGGAGATGCAAATCAGGAAAAAGTTTGCTTAATTTTAAAACTAAGTAGCAAACTAAAGTGACATTGGTTTTGTCATGTCATGTATAGTTTGATTATTTTTTTTATGGTTTGACTGATTATTTTTTATGGATTATCAACCTTTCGAAAGAAACAAATTTAAATTGAAAGAATATTTTTGAGATAATGATTTACAAATCCTAATAATTAACCCATAGCTGGAAGAAGAAGTGGATTCATATATTTCCCAATTGTGCATAAATGAATAACAAACCTAACTGGAATTAGTTCTCCAATTTCTAGTTCTTAGTTGTTATCCATTACACCATCCACACATTCAAGCCTACATCACCTGGTATTCCCAAGTGCTCACCCATATACAGGGTGCAATAGATAAATTGTCAACATTTTATATTTTTCATTTCATGCATGCATGCTGTTTTTGTTGACTGCACATTATAGTAGGGTTGAGAACTGTAAAAAAAAGATGCAATTCACTGCCAGAAATTTGGAAACAGCATGCTGTGCTGCTTGGCATTCATGCCAGAAGCTCCAATATGAAGATTTCAAAGTGTTTGGTTGGCAAGTTGACAATTTGGAGGATTCAGAAAGAGTTTGCTGAGTCTAATGATGATTATGAAGATACAGCAACTCTGAAAACTCACTCATTGTTCTGATAAGAAAAGAACTCCAGAATTTGATGACGAGGGATTCGGATTTATCAAGAGCCTTGAGAAGGTAGTGATACCCTGGGTCAAGTGGGTAGGTGCTGGAAGACACTATGTCTGACAACAGGATTCTGCACCACACCACACAAGCAAGATAACCTAGTTGTGGCTGTCAGACAAATTCAGTGATAGCATCACCTCTTACATCTGACTACCTAACTTCCAAGACTTGATTATTATGTGTGGAGACAGTTGAGTGAGAAACCAACAAAACTCCTTGTAATACCAAAGAACTGAAGGCAAGGATTATGACAGCATTCACCATCTTAAAACTTAAACAAGGAGACCATCCAGAAGAGTTGCTAGAGATTCCAAAATCATCTGGAGGCAGCGATTGAAACCAATGGCAATTTTATTGAATAAATTTACTCTCTAGTATTTCAAGATATTTTTGTGAAATTTTGTTAAATATAGCTGTTAAAATTAGATACGAGCGTAATTTTCATTTTTGTGTAATTTAGATGACACGGTACAATGGACAAACTGACCAGGTGTATGGTTTGAAGACAAAAGCCTGCAGTAATTAATGTCACTAATCCTATCAGCTAAAGCTGTATTAGTTGCTAGCATATGGAAGAGAAAGATTACTGACCTTAAAAAAAAAAAATAATTTTATTTTAACTCTTACTTTAAGCATGGCAGTAGCACCAAAAATGAATAAGGAAGGTACGGAAATATTGATTTCATTTCCAGGAATAGTTGCTAGAACTTGGGTGGGTGGTGCTCACAAAATCAATCACATGCACAAATGGACAGACAGCAAGGGAAAAACTAGATTAATTCTTGCTTTCAGAAAGATGTGTTGTAATTTATGTTTAACTGTAAATAGATAAAAAAATGTATGTTGGTAATGATCTTGTGTAAAATCAATTTGCTATAAGAAAAATTGCAGGAAACAAAAATAGTAACAGTGCAAGATTCAAATAAGAAAAATGGTATATTTTTGGATTTTTTTTATTTATTTTGCATATAATTTTTTTGCAAACCCAAAGTGAAATTAGATCAACAAATATGGTTTCCAAGAACCAAATTATAAAGTTCTCAGCAATAATAAAAATATATCACAAATTATAAATAATAAGATCTTATTGATTTACCAAGAGCTATACAGGATGGGTTAAAAGTTACTGGTTATTTGTTAGAAGAGTAACCAGGAAGATCATATTTGACATTGCGTTTAAATTTTTTTAAGGTCAAAGTTGGCTGGAAGGAAGAAACCAAAATTGAGTTCCACAAGTGAGAAGTGCAAAATAGAACTTATGATTACATCTAGACATTCCATCTGTAAAATGATGAGACCTTGTTGCTAATCTAGTATTGTGCTTAAATTTATAAAGTTTCAGTACCATAGCAGAAAGTTCATGAAAGTATTTATAGAAAAGGCACAGGGAAGCTAGGTTATAGTGGTGGGAAAGTAACTGAAGCCAAGAATGCCAGGTCACAACCAATAAAATTGCAGATTCTTTGGATTTTATCAACTCTAAATATATAACATGAGCACCAGACCAGATAATTGTACATAATGGTCATAGGGTGTTATTTTTAAACAAATAGGCGTTTTTGACAGTTTCATTAAATAGACACCAAATCTATTTTGCTGGTAATTATAGATAGCATTTTAAAACTAAGAAATATATCATAAAACAAACAAAATTGAGTATAGCCATGGAACTAGTTTATTTGCTGAACTAGAAGAAAAACTGAAAAGTTACCAATTGACTAAGTGCAGTTAAGAAAAAAAGACAGAACAATTTCTACAGCTCAAAAGAGAATGCTAAATTGCCAGTTCCATCCTGACATCAAGTACTGTGAGCCATGGTACTCCTATGTACATGGTGGCAGAAAACATTATTATAATAACAATATTTACCAACAAAATAGCCTAAGGGTCTATTTTATAGAGACAGGTAAAATAAGCTTAAAACACGTTTGTCTATTTTATCAGGACTGGCAAAATAGCTTCTTCAATTAATAAAAAACAAACAAACAAACAAACTCCAGTCTTCAATAAAACATGTTTTTATTCAAGTGATTTCATCACCTAATATGCCAAATACAAAGAGACAAGTGATATTTTTTTATGGGAAAGTCATTTGAAGTCATACAAAACAAGAGAATATAAAATCTTTAAAATTATTTACACCTTTGATATTCAGTTCATAGGGCTGGGATACTTCTGATAAAAACAATGATAAATTATTGCAAGTTTAGGGAGTCACATTTCAAGTGTCTCATTCATGCAGTGCCAGGCTGAACTAAACATCAGAAATGCCTACTCAATGACACATTGGCCAACATTTACCTATTATTAAGCCAAGTAAAATGCTCAGACTCAAATATAAATAACCAAGAAGCATGCATAGGAAATACTCTTGGTTCTAACTGAAATTATGAGACCTAGCTGCCAATCTAGGACTGTATTTAAATTCAAGAAGTAGAGGTATCAACAAGGAAAGTTCATCAGAACAGTTATTGTGAAAATATTTACAAAAAAGCCATAGAGAAACTGTTACGATGGTGGGAAAATGACTGAAGCCAGATCAATGGTCAAAAAATGTTAACATTCTTTTTTTGTCAAACTTCTGACAAAACAAATTCTGGTTAGTTGTGAAGGTGACCCATTTTGATTTCACTTGCCTTGATTTGTGCCTTGCATGCTCGAGGGAGTGGAGAGGACTTAATTATCAATAGATGCAAGCAGGGTCATACATGTAAGCAGTGATTAAAACATTTTAACATAGATAAGACAACATAATAACAACTTCAAGGAGTCAATGTTCTAAAAAGACTAAAGGTTACTTTTTTTTAACAAAAGCTGTAGGTCTTCCATCAAAGTGCATCAATATATAAACTTAAAGAAATTCCAAAGTTATAAGGTTTACATTCGGTACTACAATTCAAGTGATTGTTTATGGATTTTCAATATATTTTTTATCATAAAATCATTAACAATAGATTTATAAAAGATATATAATGAGAGGAAAAAAAGTACAAGTGACCCATTCTGTCTCTAAAAGGAACTTCTGTAGCCCTGGATTGATTCTGGTCAATGCCAACCAATAATGTAATCCAGCATCCCCCACATTGGTTTTCAGGTTCCTTTAGACCTCCATGGTTGCCATCTAGCTGACTTTCTTTTATGTGTTGCTGGTTTATCACTGCTATTGTGTTGATGAGCATGGTTCCACTTGATTTAGCTGTGGTTTGTCTCTTTCACTCCTCTGCTACATAGTGTTTTAGATCTCAGAGAGTGAGAAGACTGCTGGTGAAGTAAACTGGAGTAAAGAACAGGTCGATAGTGAGGAACTACACAAAAGGAATTCTTTGGAACAAAGAATGGATTCTGGTTAAAAATATAACAACAATATGGTTTATATGATTTGTTATATACAGTGATTTTAACCCTCCCCATTTACTGGGTTATTTAAATGACACCAGGATTTTCTTCTGGTGTTTACAGCCTGTGTTAGCAGTAGTTTAAACTTCTAAGTTCCGATTTTCAAGGCTGGCATAGGGTCTTGGTCATGAGGTGTTGGTGAATGATCTGGATTCCAGTAGCAATAATGGAAGGTCACTTCAAACCTTCAGCTTATATGGCTGTATCTGGCAGGTCTGACGTTGATGAGGGTCTTGGGTTCAGTTGTTTTTCTCCCTTAGTATCAATCTTTTTCTAAAATTTCATATTTTTAAAATGTTTACTAAAGTAATTTTCCAAATGTACGAGTTCTCCGGTCCCCACTTTTGAGAGTGGTCAAAGGAATCAAGTTACCCTATAATTCCAACACTCTTCACATCTCATCTTGTGCCATTGCTCTATATAGGCAGTGCTAATCTCTTACTCTCTTTTCCCACTTTCTCAGCATCCAACTTCAGCCCACTCTAAGTGGGAGCACACTGTCCCTGGGATGAACTCAAACTTTCAAAATACGTAGACAAAAAGTGGATTTCCAGTCATTAATCTTTATCAGGTTGTCTCACACTAATTGATTTTAGATGATTTCTCAATTGACCAAGCTACACAGCTGACTGCCTATACTTACTCCAAGGCTTGTAATTAATTTTTCTTTATCACATGTATCCAAAGGAATTCAAAATAATGTCAGCTATAAAATTTTTGATGAATGTCACAGAAATTAAAATGAACGATCACATCCCCAATCTTAGTCACTAATGTATATTTTTATAAGAATATTTTTCTTCTGAGTTGCTGATTCACATTGAGGTTTTCCTGGCTACTTGCTCAGAGCAAACTTAAATGTTATTTTGGTGACTACTGAAAAATAAGAAATAAAATGTCACTAAAGAAACCCATTCTTTAGTGACATTTTATTTCTTATTTTTCAGGACTGACATCTTCAAGGATACATTGTCTCTTTCATCGGCAGGAAGTGGGAAAGGATGGGTAGTCCTGGTTTTGCTCAATCTTACTGAATTCTGTCTAGTAAAATTTAAGTTCAATTCTCCTTCAAACTCTTCAGGATGATTTTTTAATATTTTGAAACATGATTTTTCAACACTTTTTTTTTTAATTTTCTTGAAATTTTCAATTCACTGCAAATTTCAACAATTGTCATCCAGTTAATAGTCTCTTTCCTCTTCCTTTTTTTTTTTTGTTTGATTAAAGCTCCGAGTGTCACACTTCTTCAGACTAATTGTTTTATTAATAGAGCTGTTTTTATATATAACTTATTTATAAATAGAACTGTGTGTGTGTATGTGTATCCGTTACCTATAGACTCCGAAATGGCTGAATCGATTTCCTTGGAAATTTACACAGTTGTACTATAAGTGTCTGCAAGTGTTCTTAGCTAGGTTTTGTGTTGAGATACCCCCCAATAAACATCGATAATTGAAAAAAATCGGGTTATAGAAGGAGTGGTCCGATTTTAATCAAATTTGATACACTCATAGACAAAAACATAAGAAACGATATTCAGAAGTTTCAAGGTTGCAGTTCTTACAGTAGTGTAGAAAATCAATAAAATATATATATAAAAGGCAAGACATCAGGTCTGATCAAAATCATTTTTTCAGCCCTTTTATTTTGGTTTTTGCTTCAATTGGCGCTAAGTAGGTATAATTGTAGTTCTTAGTCTCAGCCATGATACCATTTACTCAGAGGACTTATTTAGCCTTCAAAATTCAGTTTACGACAAAAAAAAAAAAAAAAAAAAAAAAACTTATTCGATATCGATACCAGGAAATCAAAATTTGACTTATATCCATTCATTTTTCTTTCAGTTTTGCTTTAACTGGAAACAACTATTGCTTTTTAGTCTTTCGTGCCAACGTCCAAAGAGTCTGAGCTCCAGGACCATGGATTAGTTTTAAAGCTTTCATTACACCCGAGCAATGCCGGGCTATACTGCTAGTAATATATATATATATATATATATATATATATATGACATACAAGTTGGGGTGATCAGCTGATTACGTTACCATGATTTCAACCTTTTTCAGTTTCATCAAGCAACTTGGATACAAATACAAATTGCCTGATGAAACCAAAAAAGCCAAAACCATGGTAGAGTAATGTTAAGTATCAGTTTCTCTATCATTTTCATCCTCTCCAAAACCTTGTCATTGCTCACATGTTTGGTCCATGATAATCCAGTACTTTGTTTCCAGCAAGATTTTCCTGTCTCTCAGTACTCAGCTTCTGGAATGCATTCTCTACCATGCCAATACACCTTCAGGTCTCGGCATCACACTTTCTATCCTCCGTTAAAACACTTTGCAGGTATTTTCATTTCTGTACTTCTTTGATTTTAGTATCCCTGGCATTTAGAGCTCTTTTTATACTAATGACCACGCATCAAGTTTTCTTATAGTTTATATATAGTCTTTTTTTTTCTACTTTTTTTTTTAGCTACCTTCTGCAGGAGGTCTTGTAGTTTCCTTTTCATGTTTACTATTAGCACTGTATCATCTGTGCATTTTATATTGTGGCCACCGATGATACTTCTAAAGCTCTCAGAATTGTCTCGCAGTATTAGTTGAATGAATCTGGTGAAAAGACAAAACCTTGTCTTATACTTTATCTTTGTATATCTGCTGAACTCATTTCCTGTCAGGCAATTTGCTACCAGTACAGGTTCTTGTGCATTGTGGTGCAGTGGATATCGGCTCAGAATGAGAAATTGGGTAACCTAGTTTGAATTCCAGTTGAATTCCTTGCATTCACTTACACATAAATATCCTTGGGAAAGGTATTAATCTGTCTCTTCCCTCCAGTTATGGGTTAAATAATAGGACAGATTGGGTTCTATAGCCTTGGTCGACAACCAGTCTACCGCAGAAAGCAATGGCAACCTATTAAGGGATAATCTTCTGCCCGGTCAGTCATGTCTTGAAAGGGACATGATCGCCCAAGCGTGTATCACGTATGGCACTTAACTGACTGACTGACAGGTTCTTGATAACTAATGCCTTTCCTGAAAATGTCTAAGTTGTCAAGCATCTCTATGAAATCTTTATGGTGTACCCTATCAAATGCCTTTGTGTAGTCTATGAAACATAGGTACATGTCCTTCTGCATCTATATTGCCTTCTTTGATAGCATACTAAGTATAAATATCACATTCCTTGTTTCAGTGTTCTTGATGAAACTGCACTGTTCTTGTCCTATCTCTGACCTGATTCTGTTGCGCACTTTATTTATCAGAATTTGGATAATGAGTTTTGTTATGCGACTCATTAAACTGATTGTTTGGTGGAGTTCACATTCCTTTGTGCGTGGCTTCTTAGGCAGTACTATGAAAATCAATCTGCTTAGGTCTTCCAGTATATCACCACTGTTGTAGATTTGTGTAATTTTATCTACACTGAAATCACCTAAGGCAGTCAAGCTATTACAATGTTGTTTGGTCCTGCTGCTTTGTTTCTATTCAGTTTAGCCAATGCGGCTTCCACTTTGGATTTTAATATTTCAAATATTAATTGACAAAAACAAAAATATTAAGCTGAATAAGATCTAGGATACACCAAACCTCAAAATTTAAAATTATAAAATGAGCATCCCTGTAAATTCTCAATATAAAATTGTAATAGTTTGTCTTTTTGTATTTCTTCTGTTCTCCTCCTCAAATAGAGAACAGGGCTGTGGAGTTAGAACACAAAACCTTTGACTAACTCCTTTATTTTTGGCGTCTCCAACTCCTCTTTATGTAATCAAGTGATTGTGGCTTACATATCTCATGAAGCCTATGCATATGCTCCTAACTTGAGTAGACTGATATCATTATAACTGATTTATATCAAAGAATAAACTTCAGTGGCCCCTTGGCCTTGTACTGAGTGAATAATAGAGAAAAAAAAAAAAGTTTATATTTTGTCTAATTTTTTATAGTAATACAGAAGTCTCATAAAATAGCAAGTGAATTCTGCTCTGATTTGAACCTCTGACCTGGAGATAACAAGGCAAGTGACATAGCCACTATAGCAGTATTTCACTGCTTGAACAGCATGGTAAAATTAACTTAGAAATACTGAATAAGGCAGAATATATGGATTCTACACTGAGAACTACAGTGCAATATATAAATAAGCTACTCATTTTTGATAGGTGTTATGTATATTTATATGTGAAAGCCTAATAATCATAAAGGACCTTAAAAAGCATTCAAATTTTGATAACAGTAAAATATTTAATATATATTTTGTTATTCTGTCAGTAATATTTACATTAATGACACTCTTTTCAGTTAAGTTTTAATTAATTTTTGAGTAATGTAGAAAAAATTTATTTTTATGTCTGCATTTTGAGATGAGTTTTGATCATTTATAAATAGATATAATTATAAATGAGTGGAAAGAAAAATAAGTAAATAAAAATAAATAAGTAAAAGAAAATAATCTAAGTCAATATATAAGCCAACAAATTAAGTATAATAAGCAAATTACGAATGCAAAAATAGACACAAGCAATTGTAATAATCAACAAATAACTAAATCAATATTAAATTAGTAAAAAGTTAACACTATAAACAGCCACTAAACTGAGTTTGGATCCACAATTTCTTAATAGCCCCTAGAATAATTTGAAAGCTGTTACTACCCACCCAATAACTGTTAGAATAATACAATAAACTGACCCATAATGCACCACTGATGATCATATATAAATAGTTGAATCTAAACACAAACATGGCTTGAAGATTGCATTTAAGCATGAAAGAAACTTTTGCCACTGGGTGTCAACCTCAATGTCCATTTTTATATTCATACGCTCTATCCTTAATACTGGGCACTTTAACGAATACATATAGCATACAATAAAACAATACTGTGTGTGTGTGTGTGTGTGTGTGTGTGGCAGGCCAGTGAGAGAAATTAGAATATGTGTGTATCATTAGGCCTTTAGACAAAATAGAAGCCTAATAAAAATGGTGAATACCTGTGTCAATGAAAAATTAAATGAAAATACAGTGTGATGATATTTGCTTAATCTTACTTTCATTCAAAAATTGCCAAATTTAGTCAGTTAAGTGCCATATGTGATATGTTTGGGTGATCATGTCTTGAAAGAGACATAACTGGGCAGGATATTTTCCCGCAGTAGGTTGCCATTACTTTCTGTGGTAAACTGGTTGCCAACTAAGGCTATAGAACTAAATCTGTTCTGCTATTTATCCCATAGCTTGGAGGAAGAGTCAGATTCATACCTTTCCCAAGGGTATTTGTGCACAAGTGGATGCAACAAATTCAACCTGAATTCAAACTCGGCACTCTGGTTTTTCGTTCCAAGCTGATACACCACAACACACATCCAAATTTAGTACTTGACTGATTTTTCTTACTTACCAACAAAAATATTTAGTGTGTTAGTGCAGAAAAGAACTAAAGTGAAGTGGAGTAGTAGTGACAGAGATGCAACAATACAACCATGATAAAATTCCTGAGAGTAATAATGTTTGAAAATTGCAATGAGTAGACAGTTTTGCTAATGTATTTGAGAAAATGCTTTCATATGTATCAGTACTTACACATTTAACAAATACTGCAATGATAACTACAAACCATGATAATCTTGGTGATGATAGCCCCGATAGAAATATTAATTTTTTGTTGCATCTCTAAATAGTGGGAAAAAGCAATAAAATTAGATTTTCACTGAAGAACATTGACTGGTGGCAGAATAGTGGAAAAAACTTAAAAACATGGAAGAAAATATGCTAAAGAAACATGTTTGAAGAATTCATAGAATGTGAACACCAAGACAAGGGCTTAAGTTGAGCAACACAAGCAACGTTACTTGGCAGAAAGAGGGACACTAAAAACCTCTAATTTTTTTTATGAAGCCACAAAAACATAACTGTCAAGCTATTTAACAGCATTCATGTGATTGATTTGTTTTTTGCAGTTTATCAGTCTTTTCCAGAAAATATTTTTATATTGCAAGATTTTTTTTAAAATAATGGCTTAGTGATACAAGTCACAACCCATAACTGGAAAAAGAAGAGGCAGATTTATAACATTCCCAGGGGTTATTTGCCTGTAAGTTAATATAATGTGCTTGAATGTAATTGGAACTCATCTTTCTGATTAACAATTCTGAGTTGTTATCTATTATACCCCTGTACATTCAAGTTTACAGCACCTGGTATTCCTAAATGGTTACCCATCTAGGTATATTGCTTAACTTTGATGATTGCATGGGAACAAATGTTACAACACGAGGCATAAGCTCTTGCTACTAGGAGGAGGAAAGTGAAGATTGCCACTATTGCTAAAGTTGTTGCTCAGGGAGGAGAACCAATGCTTCAACATGTGGCCATATGCCTACAGCATTTGAAATTCTGGTCAAATTTTACAACAAAAAAAAAAAAAAAAAAAAAAGAAAAAGAAAAAGAAGCCCTGGGGATGACTCTCCCCTTTTTGTACCAAGAATGATATTCACCAAAACAGTCAGGATTTCTTCTCCAACTTAATATTTTTTCATTTTTTTTTTTTTAAATAGAAATTCATTATAGCTGTTCATATGGAAATTATAGCATTTGCTAAATTTCAATAGATGCTTTTAGTGTTTTTTTGTTTTTTACTGTCACAATACAGGGTGCAATGGATAAATTACACAAAAATAACAATCATATTTCATTTTAACAGATATATTTACCAAAATTACACAAAAATATCTTTAAATACTAAAGAGTAAATTTATTCAATAATATTGCCATTGGCTTCAACCACAGCCTCAAGACTACTTCAAAAATTCCTGCAACTCTTCCGGATGGTATCAAGTTGGTAAATGCTGCCATAATCCTTGTCTTTAGTTCATCTTTAGTAGGACAAAGAGTTTTGTTGGTTTCTCACTCAACTGCACCTCACACATAATAATCAAGGGGGTTGCAATTTGGGGAGTTATTTGGCCAGATGTAAGAGGTGATGTGGTTGCAGAAATTGTTTGACAGCCATGACTAGATTCTTCTGCTTGTGTGGGATAGTGCAGAGTCCTTTTGCCAGAGATAGGATTTTCCAGCAACCACCCTCTTGATCCAGTGTGGCACTACCTTCTCAAAGCATATGATCACAAGAATAGGGCAACTAGTCACAATCCAAATCCTTACAGCTGTAAATAGGATGTCTGTATGATCAAACAGTTAAACATTGCACCATGGTCATGGCTATATTAGCAGTTTCTTTGTGGAATAATGTATAATTATTATCTTTTAAGAAAATACAAAATTTACAAAGTACTATGTATGATGTCATATAAGATTTTTTATTTACATTTAATAATGCACTAATATAGAGTTAAAATTGTTAATCATGTGCCAGATACAAGTGCCAGCAGGATTAAACTTTTCTGGTGGAATGAATTGCATTATGGTGCTCTTTTTCTTGCTGACGGTGCCCAACTGACCCTACTATACAGTTGGCAAAAATAAAAAAAATTATGTACAGGCGCAAAATTGCAAAACTAAAAATATAAAAATAGCGACAATTTACACATCACACCCTCTAAATATCTTTTATTTATGCTTCATCAGCTTAATAAAAATAAAAGTGAAACGCATTAAATGTTTAAATGCTTCCTAGTTGTTTCGTATTCTATAAATCCATATTTGATCCAATATATAGGGATGTGTGCCATGGTACAGCAGATATTGTCTTGGGACAAGAAATCAGAGAGCTGAGCGATTTATTGCATTTACTTACATGTAAACTAGCAGTATAGCCTGGCATTGCTCGGGTGTAATGAAAGCTTTAAAACTAATCCATGGTCCTGGAGCTCAGACAAAAGAATATTTGTGTGAAGTTTGGTGAGAATCGGATAAAAATTGTCGATTTGTATAAAGGGCATACAGACAGATAAACGGGCACACAAACAAACATCTTGCTTTTTATATATATTATCGATTTTCTGCACTATTGTAAGAACTGCAACCTTGAAACTTCTGAATATCGTTTCTTATGTCTATGAATGTATCAAATTTGATTAAAATCGGACCACTCCTTCTATAACCCGATTTTTTCAATTATCAATATTTATCAGGGGTACCTTGACACAAAACCTAAGAACACTCACTGACGCTTATAGTACAACTGTGTAAATTTTCAAGAAAATCGGTTCAGCCATTTCGGAGTCTATAGGTAATGGGGGACACACACAAAGTTCCATTTATAAATAAGTTTAGATATCCTTGGGAAAAATATTAATCCATCTCTTCTCTCTCCAGCTACGGGCTAAATAGGACAGATTGGGTTCTATAGCCTTGGTTGGCAACCAGTCTACCACAAAAAGAAATGGCAACCTACTGTGAGAAAATCTGCCTAGTCAGGTATGGATTGAAAGAAAGATGATTGCCCAAGCATGTATTATGTATGGCACTTAACTGAATATATAATCAGATAAAGAACATGAAATGTTTCCTATATTTTCTTTATCCTATCATTCTGTTGGATTCTGACTCATACTAGATCCCAATTTATATATATGTAATAATCAGAAAATGATGTGACTAAACCAAATCTCTCATACAAGATGTTTTGTTTCATTTATTTGTAATTTATATTTAAAAATTTTACAGATTTTGTACAAAGTTTCTCCAAGCTGTATAGAAAAAAAATAATTTAGCTTAAGATACTGCACCTTGCTCACTTGCAAAGTATTCCTTTTTGCAATATCGTACACATATCCTAATTTCCCTTCCATTTCAAAGAGTTTGCAAAGTCCTCTTGCCATCAACTGCATCATTTAATAGTTTTACAATAAATATGCATTGGAAATCATGGAGAAAGAGTGTCAGTGGTAATAAATGAATACAAGCCTTATTAACTAAATACTGCTGTTATATGCATATTGTAAACATATTGCTAGTAATTTTACTAATGCAAATATTACAGACAGAATAACTATATATAAAAATCTAGGCTATGTAAATAGGGGGAACCTGAAAGATCTGGGTGATGAAATGTTTTACTGAAAATAAGACAAGTAGAATCTACTTGCTTGGTAATTGTGAATGCAGCAATGATATAGTAAGCTCAAGTTAATGGCATTTTACTGAAGACTGAGTAATTTCATGACATACACAGTAAAGTTCTCTGCAACTTGTTGAGATTCAAATGGTTAGGCACTTGCCCCAGATAACTGTATTCTCCAGTTTTCACAAAAAGAAAGAAAGACAAGAGTCTATAAACAATGGAACAATTAAAAAAAATCAAGGTTGTAGGTCACTGGCAAAGGTTATAAGTTCAGAATGCAGATCAACAGAAAAAAAAAAAAAAATATAATCAAATCTCTATAATATAGAATATTATTACAGGATCCAGTGATCCAGTTAGTAGAATCCCAAGAGCACACAAGTGCAAATACCAGATGTGACATGGATAAGAGAGAAAACAAAATTCAACACTATGTCAAAACTGACACCAGTAAAATCCAGACTTCTCAAAACAACAAAGATGAAGAATTTAGTTCAAACTCAACTATAAACAATGATTAAATCTTCAAGGTTTATCTTTTAATGATTTAAAAAAGTATTACAAAGGTAAACAAAATTTGGAGCAATTTCAGACCCCCACAAAGTTACAAAAATAGGCAGAACAAATAAATCCTAGGTGGGTCAAGATAACAATTTTATCAGATTAAGAAAAACAAAATGTGAAGAGGTCACCAATATTGTTAAGATTTCTTTTAACAGGTCTTTACTTCAAATCTTTTTATCATTTACCTATCTAAAGGCTGTGTATACTTCTACTAGAATATTAACCTATGTCATTATCAGTATTATTCAATTGTGCTTTTGTATCTCAGATGTTATGATAGATTCAAGTATTGAGATTCTGGCAAATTTGAAGCATTATTTTGAAATGGGCCCTGAATCTGTTTACAGAATACAAGAAATCAAACTATATCTAAACATGTTAAGGGTTGTAACTTGTCTCTTTAAATAAATCATAGAAGTAGATAGACTATCAGTTGTCACTTACGTTTTAAAACACAAAGAACCTGACCAGTAGTGCTTAAAATTTTTCAGAAGAGCTAGAACCAGTGAAAGATAACATAAGTAGTGTGTAAGAAAATAAATAGTTGAATAAAAACCAAAAATGCTTTTGATATATCAAATTGGAGAGAGGGAATTTCTAGGTTGAAGAGTTATATTTACATTTGGACTAATGTCCTCATCTTTGTTATGTTTCAGCCACTGTACCCTCAGCCCATGTTCAGATGTCTATTAATCCATATAACCTTTAGGAAATTTCAAACTGAATGCTTTATCTAATCTACTCCTAAAGATCTCATTTTTCTGTTTATGCTAAGGGATATCTCATCATTTGGTACAATAGCTTAGTGGATTAAAACATTGGATTAGGAATTTGATATGCAAAAGTGTTTGATAATATATGTCACAAAGAACTATTTGAACTGCTAGTTAAGCTTGATTTATTTGAAAAAGATTTTAGAACAATCCAGAACTTATAATGGGAGCAAACTACCTGCATATGGAAATAAAACGAATTCAGTAAATACACAAAAACAGAATAAAAATTAAAATATGGATATGTCTTCTCATTTGATTTATTAACAGTGAGGTGATGCTGAGAAAATTCAGGGTTGATAGCAACATGGAAAGAAAACTCCTAGAGAAGGTAGTAAATGAAAGCCATAAGAAAATACTAATGATCATTTAAAATATATATATAATAGTATTTCTTGAAGAGGTACATTTAATGACTAATTTTTCAGTCCAATATTCAGTTTAAAATATGTATATGTAAGTCTAGGGGGCTCTGGATAGAGTACCTTTGATGTCTGTTACACTGCACTTCTAGGTAGACAGGCATCACTGGTCCTTAACAATCTTCTAAATTGTTCACATGAAAATGGTTTGATAAAAATAGTTACAATAGAATAAATAGAAATTAATACTATGAGACCCTGTGCCTCACACCACAAGACCACCTCTACACCCACGTGAAAAAGGTTAGATCAGGAGTAGTTAACACGTGGTGCACTATGATCTGCTACAAATGAGCCAAACCATCAGTATGAACCTGTAATTGCAGAAGTTGGAACATGAGCAACGTGCACTGAAGCAGAAGGAACCAGCATTGGTTAATCACAAGGATGTACTGTTCCTATGGGATATGTGGTCAGGGATAGAATTTGGGACTTTGCTCTAACAGATTACCACCTCTTCTATTGCCTGTGCCTGTACAGTAACCTTCATGAGAAATTCTTCATAAATAAGGCAGACTGGCAGCAGATATCTTTGCATCCAAGACAGCTGATTTGTACAAGAGCATTACACAACTGGAGACATATTGGTAAAAGGTTCTGGATGCTTATAGAGATTATTTTGAGGATCAATGCTATCTTAAATTTGTTATATACCTTTTATTTCTAATAAGTCCAGAAGGTCAAGGATGTTTTTTGATTAACTTGTAATACCAAATTTTCATAAACCTATACTTAATACACGACTTTGTATTCTGTTTTTTTTGTAACCCTTCATTTGTACTGTTGGATAATTGAACACCCTCACAAATATTTCCATTAATACTCAACAAGTGACAGGTCAAATTTTCATAATTAGACAAGGAACTTTCTGAGTATATCAGTCAAGTAACTAGAAGGTTTCTGGTTTTAGTCATATTTGTGTGAACTACAGACAGTTTTATTTGTTTACTGAAAAATGAAATAACTTTAATCTTTTGAAACTTACAAATTTTTTTTTCAAAAATAAAACCAATTTGTTTATTTTTTTCTACATTTTTATTAATCCTATAAAAATCTAGAAAGAATGCTCAAAACAAAATATAAGAAAATTAACTAAAAGATATACATTATTTTTTTTTTTTAAACTGCAGTACTAATGTGTTGACAGTGTACCACAGTACTTCAAGTGAACTTGATACTTTTATTCTTCTCTGTCAAAGGGACAAACTTCTTGTTGACCTACAGAAGAAATGTGCTGTGAAAAATCAGATTTATTAGTCATACTGTTTTATTTTAATTGCTTTCATATTTACATTTCAAGTACAATTCAGTTGTTGGTCACATTTCCTACTGGTAACCGCAGTATTGAGTTAAAGAGTTTTGGTTGATCCATGGTATTGTAATCAACTGCAAATCAAACCAATGTATTGGTCTGTTGAGGCTTGTCTGTCTATGCAACTAAAGAGAAACAGTGCTAATGGAAAGTTAATAGGCTCAATTCAGGCAGCAGTCATTACTGAAAGAACTGAAAAATATTACTACAGTAATATGCACAAATCACGTGGTTTTTTTTGGGGTTTTTTTAATTTTAGCCCATGCAAGGTAGTAAAGCCACTAAGGTACACATTATTACTGAGCGTGAAATAGGAATGTGAAAACATGTCAGTACAGACACAAAAGAGGCCCCAATTTGAATATGCATTGGTTTGTCAGTACCAGTTACATCCAGCTCCCCAACCCCTTGTTAGCAGTGAGACAGCTTGGCCTGTCTAGATACAGGCCTCTTTGCAACTGGTCAAGATCTGGGTCTTTTAGATGCCTCATGCAAATAAAAGCAACAAAAACAAACAGCAGTTATCAAGACACTGCGTCTTGTGAAGTCAATCCTGTGGACACTTTATTCCTAAAGTTGCTTCTTCATCACCACCAGCAACCTGTCATCTGTTAACAGGGGTTCATAACTGACTTACTTGTACTGTGACTTCCCTATATAAGTCCATGCCTGGAACTGTATTTTCCACCTAAGTTTATTAAATCACAGCATTTCACTGACACTGATTATCTTGTTATTCAATATTTCTAGCCAGTTCACCAATTTTCCTCTTGATGAATCTATTGACATTTGTACTGACTATATCAAGGCTCCTTAAAACCGCTATCCCTTGCTGAGATTGATGGAGTTGGCTACTAAATCTGTCTTGTTCAGTTTCAATAATATCATGTATCAACAGATCGATGAAGTATCAATGGGTAGTACTCTGGGACCTCTTATAGTCAATATATTTGTAGAAAATAGTTTGATAAGGTTCCCAAACCATTCTATTTCATGTGTTATGTTGATAATACTGTTATGTCATTTATATAACATAACAGGGTAAATACATTTTTTCTACATTTAAATAGTCTCCACCTCTTTGCAATTTACAACGGAAGTGGAAAATAATAGGTTGCCTTTCTTAGAGGAGAAAGGCTTCTACAGCTTTCGTCACTAGCATATACAAAAGACCCACTTTTACAGAGTTATATCTTAGCTGGGATTCCTTTGTTCCCCAGTCTAAAAAGAGTAACCTTATTAAAACACTACCCACCATTCAGTAGTGATATGTTCAGAGTGTTAAGGGGATGCTGAACTCAAATTACCAACATTTTCCTTACAAATGGTTACCCAAAGAGTTATTTTGATTAATATTAAGCTTAAAATTTCTAAGTTTAATGAAATTAAAACATTTGGACCACCTAAGTGTCCTGTTTACATGAGACTACATTGGATTGGTCTGCATAGTCAATCTTTTGCTAATAAGATCTCATTTACTATTCACTGTTTCAATTCTGTTGTAGTATGTAACATCTTTACCAGAAATTTATTGTCTATAAGAATGTTTTGCCTACCCATCAAACTTTAGTTATGATGTCAGTGTGAGGCTGACCATGTGAGCAAGAATATCCAGTGAATAGATGTAAGATTTGTACAACATGAGCCTGGCCCTATCCATAGACACCTGCCAATAATATCCAGGCACTCACAAACATGAGTGTAACAAAAGACATGACTTACATCAAAATTCGAAACGAGCACAAATGTGTCCTGCCTGCAAAGTGATGGCAAAAAGAAATACAGTCACTATTGAAGACAATTTATGCAGGTCTATCTTGTCCAAAACGAGAAGATATTTGCATACATGCAAATTCTCGGGCTTGGTGAGAAAGTATAAAAAGGTATGCTTGGAATCCGTCAATCTTTCAAAACCTCAGATGAATTTGGCATCCTTTCTTGATTTTGGAATGCAGAGGTTGATACGAATGCCAGAAAACAGAAAAGGATTATTTTTTTGTGGATGTGATATGTAATTCTCAGCATGGTGTACAAAACCAGAACTCATTACGAGGATGTTTCCTGTGTTTGTGCTATGAGTCTGCCATTGGCAAACATTTGTTAAATATGGACACTTGTATGATTAACTATTCAGAAGAGTTCTTATCAGTTCCGCACAGAGCCCAGACTAAACACTATCTTAATACCCTAGAAGCTCTTGTGATAAACACAGTGTCTGGCTGTAAATATATATTTGCTGATTCGTAGAGGATATACAAAAGCAGAAACCCCGAGTCAAGACCAATTTATCAGAGTCAGACAACAATAATCAGAGAAAAAAAAATATGTTTACTTGATGTAATATGTGAACCAAATTTTCTTTTAATAGGAAGAGTAAGTGCACTCCACCCAAAAAAAAATTTATCAAATAAAGGACATCTCTAAATGATTGACATCATTCAATAATCAAATTGATTATTGAATGATGTAAAAAAAAAAAAACAAAAAAAACTGCAATTTGTGATTGAATGGAGGTAGGAAATTGCTCATCAATTTTAATGTTGCATGCTATCAGAATGGATAACCCAAATCTCAGAGAGCAACACACTGTGCCTCCTTGGCCTCACTCTCTCAAATGGAATGACTACATTGAATCCATAGCTGCATCTACTGCTGGGAAGGTTGGGTCACTGTGTCGGACCAGAAAGTTTTTCTTGTCAGAATCCATTTTCCAACAACCATTCGTCTGTGCATTGAATACTGTTACTATATCTGGTCAGGTGCTCCTGCTATTCAACTTTAGGTTCTTAAAATCCATAGGAGGATCTGCAATATAATCAATGTAGACTTAGCAGCCCATCTTTAGTCACTTTCTTGCAAACATGATGTGGCTTCCCTCTGTCTTTTCTACAAGTATTTTCATGGCAACTACTCTGACAAGCTTTTTTTCTCCTGGTATCCAGACCACATGTATTTACCCATGCTACTAGATTGGCATCAAGGTCCCACCACATCATCATCGAAATAGTTAAATGTAACGAGCCTTTTCTACTCTATCAGTTTCTTTTCTCACACTCCCCATTTGTAGAACTCCCATTTACTTGCTTCCCTGATAGCTAATCTCCAAAAGTTTAAATGCAACATCAATTGCCATCTTTTATCTACTTGATTCCCATCCATATCTTATTCTTTTTTTCGACATCCCCTGTACCTATTTTATTCTCACTGTAAACCCCCTGCACACCAGTGGCATTCCTGCCTTGCTTGGTATAAAAAAAATAGAAAAACAAAAAAAGAAAAAAAAAAAAAGACCCTTTTTATATATATATATATATATATATATATATATATATATATCTTCCTGACACCCACTGCAACCTCTCACTCCTCATAACATTCTTCCTTGTCTACCTCACTCTCATCAGTAATCTCTTCTCTTTCCCCCTTTCTTCCTGACACCTCCTGCAACCTCTCACACCTCAATATTCCTTCTATGTAACCCCCTACACAACAGTGGCAGTAAAATACCTTGTTTGGGGTGATGCGATTATAAAAAAAAAATAAAATAAAATAAAATATACACACACACATGCATACAGTAGGCAATTTAGTTTTATTAAGATGCATGAAAGTGCAAGGTTTTTTTTTTAAACATCTACTTGACAGACTTTCTGAAAGAAAATGAGGCTAACAAGATTAATTCAGTCAGGTTCTAATGTGAATAATGGATGTCCACCAAATTGCAGACTGCAAATCAATTTCTATTCTTTTACATCAACATCTACAAAAGGCTAAGCATTCATCTCCTTCTGTGACCTACACTCTATTAAGTGATTTGATGAATGGAACTGCCAAGGTGCTTTATATAGGCTTAGTACAAAATGAACTCATAAAATATCTTTAGCATGAACAGTCTACTCCCATCGATTGAATAAAATGTTTGTATGCTTGTAGGTATTTTGAAACTGCAAAAATCATCTGAAGAACACCAGGGGAGCAATGTCCAAAATAACAACTGAGATAAAGACACTAGTCTGAATTAGTTTATAATATACATTTTTTTTTACTTTCGAATACTGACGAATTTCTCTAACAGTGTTCTGATTCTTTAACTTAATCTCACCACTACTCTGTATTCTTAATCAATTCTCTCATTAAGAGTTTTCTATCAAATGTTTGTCATTTCCTCACAAAGATTAATTTCTCATTAAAGAACATTAGTGAACAATTCAAGATGTCTTTATTTGAACAGAAATTTCTAACAAACTTGTTTTTTGTTAGTCTTCAACATAAATAAATGGCAAATTCTGTCTGTTCATGTGTCTGAAACCCCACTAACTTGGACCACACTTACTCTACATAGACATACCTTTTTTGGAATGAGGATGATAAAAAGATTTAAAATCTGCCCTTCATCTGGTTCTTGAACATCCAACATCGGAATTTGTGTCCAGATGAGGAGGGAATAATTAAAAATTCAAATTTAAAATTTATGGAAAATAGATTAGTGATTTTTAAGTTTATGATTTATAATGAGTTTAAAGTAACAAAAAAAATTTGTGAATTTTAAAAATTTTTGTTTCAACTTCACTTTAAAACATCTTCAAAAGGAAGATGTGAGGTTTTGAAGTTCCACAGAGTTTGTGATTTGAAGAACTCAATTTTCAGCCCAAACTGTAATTTCAAGCCAAATCAATTTTTTTGGCCAGAATTGGACTTATAGCCCGAATCAGTATTAAAGTGAAGTTTTGAAGTTCCATGGAGTGAACCAAATAATTCAAAGTCATTTCTTCAAAATTATCATTGTTGTTTCCTAAGCTGAACCAGAGGTCCCTTTAGTTTTGGGCCAAAGGCCCAATTAACCCTCCACAGGAACTACATTAAAAAGTCCACACTTTTTTTTATTTTTTAATGTGGTGGTGCCCATAGATGTACTTATGGTGAAGGATAAAAATTACCCACTTCCCTGACTACTGTCACAGATATTACACTTTGATTGCAATGAGGATAGTGCTGCTGAAAAGTTTGAATCACCACCACAACCAAGTGATATCTCCATTGTTATCAATCACTCCTCTTTAATTTCCCTCCAACAAATGAATTTCTAATTAATTTTCTCTTTTTTTTTTTTTTAAACGTATCACTCCGAGCAAGGCGGTAATGCCACTGATGTGCAGGGGGCTACGTAATAGTGAAAAGACTGGAAAAGAGAAAGCCGGGAACCACATCCTAAACAGGGAACAAGGGATGAGCCTCTTAACCTGTTCAATAGACGTGGGTGGAGTGTGAACCGGGCAATAGATAGATCTATCTCTTTTCGTAGAAGAAAAATTACAACAGCAATGTATATTTAATTTGTATTTGAATATTAATGAACTAAAAATAATTCCCACTGTGGAGGGAGAAGCATAATGTGGAGAGGGGAATACAACAATAAAATCGACAAGAAGACTAAGAGTTTGCCTAGTTCGGTATCGGTTACACGCGTATGTGAGGATGCTGCCAAGTTCTCGGCCGGAACAATAAATAAATAAATAAATAAAGTATTTATGTTTTGAAATCCTTTCCTAAATCAGGCAGTCCATGTGATGTGATGACACCGCAACAGAATATAAAATTAGAGATTGTGAAAATGTTCATCATCCCCACTCCTACAGACACGTCATAGGTGAATTGATTTTTAAAAAGTTACTAGATTTAAGTTTTTGTTTTACTACTCGTGCACTTTTAAATGTTTATTGCTTACTGATACGTTCAATTACTACGTAATTACGATTATTTTCTTCAATTTTCATATGTATCTTTTTAACCAGGTTTAAAAAAAAAAAAAAAAAAAATCTAATTTAATACTCAATAGGGTCGGTAAATAAAATTTAAAAGAGGCCTTTTTAGATTAGAAAAATTATGCAAATTTCAGTGGTTTAAAATAAAAAAAAATTGTCTTGATTTTAAGAAGATTCAGAAATTCAAATGAATAGCTTGTAGAAAAATATTTAAATCACAAAAAGTAAGTAAAACAAACGATAGCAAATCTGAGCTAGACAAAAATCAAATAATTTCTCTCGAAGATTGTCTATTCAAGTGACCTAATTTAGTCCAGTCCAGTTGCAAATTAACCTACATTACTCAGAAGAATTAATAATATTATTAAATTATACATGTTCCAGTCAATAATCTCAGACCTCATCCAACACAAAATGTTATTAAAAAAAAAAAAAAAAAAAAAACTTCAACCCGCGCTAATAAATAAATCCAAGAGTGCTTACATTTTTAAAATAATTACCTTCTATTAAAATAATGTCATAGCAGTTGTAACTTATTAAAAATTAAATAAACGCCTGTCTTTGTATGGTATGTAAAATACAAAGGGTTAATTTTAAATTTAAGTTTACAAAAATAAGAAGAATATAAAAATAAAGGTAAATTTTCGTTTTAGGTCCTGAAGGCTTTTCCTCCTTCAAATTAATCCAAAATAGCATTATTTCTGTGCAAATGTATATGCCGAACTCAAATCAACAATTAGTTATTGAAGAAAGCTCCCTTTATTGATCCGAATGTCAAGAAAAAAAAAATATATATCGAACTACATCTCGCTCATTTTTGTCTCCCGTAATGCAGTCATGTAATTAACTGCTGAATGACTTTCGTCGGAGGACAACATATTTCGGCCTATTTACTACCTGTAAAGTAATACGTGATTTTTTTTCTACGCCTATTCGTACATTTTTATTTTTGTATTTTACTCCAAACCGAAACTGGTTGAAAGTTCTTGAAAATGATGTGAAATAAATAAAAATAGCAGTTTGCAAAAAAAAAAACAAAAAAACATTTCATACATTGTACCAAACCAATTCTCGAAAGTAGGTTGTAAAATTTCTATTCGTTGGGCGACGTTTTTATTATCTTTTAGTGCGGGCAATATCGTTCACTGGTTGCTTCTTCTTACCTGTATTCAGCGTGCCACCTATCACTAAGAAATGTGATGCGTGGTCAAGATTTTAACACACTGCATTATTCGCTACTTTCTTTTTCCCTGCATTGTTTTACAAGGTTCATCTACTTTTTAGTCATGGTCATTTTTTTTTTCTTGTTGCTATATAGCAGGATATGACAACTGTAAAATTCATCCGAGTCATATTTGCAGTGGCGGGATAACATTTAAGCTTCGCAAACAAATCACCTCCAGAATCTTTATTTAATAAGAATTAAGAAAAGTGGGTTTTAATCAGTCAGTTAAGTGCCATACGTGAAACACGCTTGGGTGATCATGTCTCGAAAGAGATATGACTGACTGGGCAGAAAATTATCCCGCAGTAGATTGCCATTGCTTTCTGCAGTAGACTGGTTGCCAGCCATGGCTATAGAACCCAATCTGTCCTGTTATTTAATCCATAACGAAGGAAGAGACGGATTAATACCTTTCCCAAGGGTATTTGCGCGTAAGTGAATGCAATTAATTCAGCTGGAATTCGAACTCGGCTCCCCGATTTCTCGTTCCGAGTCGATATCCACTGCACCACAACGCACATCCGTGCAAAAATGGCCGAATTTCAGCACTTGTCTTTTTGGAGACGCCTCAGATTCCGGGCAATATAATCCTGAAGAAGCCCGGCAGTATGGAGATTGGGCTTAATTTTCTGAAACTCCTTCGCATAAGCTTTTTTTTTTTTTTTCCGCCCATACAACTGAACTGAATGATTGGCGTAACAATTATTCCAAGAGGCCAACTTGCTCAAAGAAATTTTTTGACATCCTGGCTTATTAGTATTTAAAAACATTTGACAAGGAAAAAAATTATTATTATTTTTTTTTTTTTTTTTAGTTCATTTGTAAATTGTAAGAGAATGGAAAAACAACATAGTTCGTAATAAAAATAGTAAAAATAGTGGAAATAATGAACCACTTCAATTTTACTCTTTTGAATGTCGTTTGTGCATTCCTTTCACTCCGCAAGAAGAGTATTTTCCTGGTCTAATTGATCGGTTATCAATTAACAGATATGTTAAAATTAGAAAAGAAAAAAGTTAAAAAACAAAAAAAAACTAAAAGTGAATTACATTGCTTTGGGTGGTGGGTACTTAAAAAGTTTTTAGTACAAAAACAAGTGATTCGATATGCTGTTTCAAGTGTTGTGTTATTGGTGCTTAATTTTTCAAAAAGATAGTTTTGTATTTGTTTTTTTACGTTCGGAGATATGACGCAAGACTAAAAAAGACTAAATATCAGCCACAACACGTTACAAATTCGAGTGGAGGTCGTCAGATGAAGGAAAATTAAAAAAAATTATAAAAGGCAACACAAAAATCAAACACCGCTGATTTTTATCATCTATGCCTGCGAGTGTGTGACTGTGATACATTCAGTTCAAATTAACTGTTTCAAAGGAAATGGAGATTCTAATCTAAACTTAAAGCTAGTCAAACACTAAACAAATTTAAATGTTCTTGACGGTTATATAAGCGGCAAACGTAGATTTGTGTGTGTGTGTTTTTTTTTAAACTACTGAATGTTTCAATGTACGCCTACACAAAAATCAAAACCAAATTGGTTTTGGTTTGGAGAAAGACGTAAAGCAAACAGTGTTGTTGGGATAAAAAGTTACTAACAGTTACTATGTTTAGTGTAAAATCACAATAGTTACAAGTTACCGATAAAACAAAATCCCAAATTTTGCTTAAAAATTTATTACACTAAGATAAACAAAAAACTGAGCTGACTAAAAAAGAAAAAAAAAACCCAGAAAACTCAATGTAATTATATTTTCATCATAGAATATTGAAATTTATTTTTCTTAAATAACTGAATTGATAAAAGAAACAAAAAAAAAACTAGTAAAGCAGTATGGTCTGGATCTGGAATCGATTAGGAATTCAATTACATTTTAATTTTAACTTAAAAATTATTATTATTCGAATCAAATCCACACACAGGTGGCAATCAGGGGAAAAAAATAGAAAAGAAAACCTAATATTAAAAAAAAAAAAAAAATCAGATTTCAGATGCCCAGAAGCTTGTGTTCAATCATGAAATATTGTTGTTGTCACTCGGTATAAGTGTCTAAACTTCTTTTGATCTACAGAACCCCCCCCCCCCCAAAAAAAAGTTGCTCTTTCCAACCCAAACAAGGTTCTGGTTATCGTACCGTTCGTTTAAATGAAATATTTTTTAACATTTTTTACTAAGCCAATACACTTTTTAATTTTTCTGTCTCCGGTAGTGTTTTGCGTTTTTATTTATTTTTAGATTTAAAAAAATGTCTGTGTCTCTTAGAGACATTTACTAAGTGATTAGCAGTTTCTAAACGAAAACAATTAAAAAAAAAAAGCCAACAACTCAAGAAATACTTGTTCATTTCTAAACTTATTAAACAACAACAAAAAAAAAAAAAAAAAAAAAGAAGAAAAAAAATGGATTTTAAGTGCCAAAAAAAGTTTTATGCAGTTAAACAGTATATATTTTTTTTTTGAGTTAGTAGTAGCAAACATAAAAACTAAGTGTATGGTAACGAGACTCACAATAAAAATAATATTCGAAATTATGATTGAATATTTCGGCCCTCAATAACCTCTATTTTACTGAAAAAACACACAAAGATCGGAATTGTAATATTTTTTTTAATTCACTTCCAAATCAAAACTTGTGTTCTCGGAAGAATTTGATGGTTACTTGGTTTGGTAAAAAACTAAAAAGAATCCCATCGATCTGGTAGTGGTACCTTTCACTCTACCATATCTCCAGAAACTTAGGACAGCTTCAATTTTTTTTTATTTTTCCCCATTTATTATTACTTGGTTAGGTGGGAAAGTGATAACGAGCCTCTCACGCCAACCAAGCACTCGTGATTGTAACCTTAGAGATCTGTATTCTGCCTTTACAATGCAAAGCCATGGAACATACAAAAACAAATTTACTTGGTCATTGAAGATTTTTACTGATTCATGGTTGAAACGATTGTTTTTTTTTACTCTCTCTTTACGACGAATGAAGTGTACTTTCACCAATCATGCATATTGAAAGGTTTTTTATTTTCGACTTTCTTCATGATTACAATTAAAATTAACTGATAATAAATAATTTCAGTATTTCACCCTCTCTTTGACTGCCAACTGATGTTTAAAAAATAAATAAATAAATAAATAAAACTGAACAGACCACCATTCATGTATTTGTTTTCTGTAACTGCGATAGAAAAACGAAGGTTGTTAGAATCGTTCATTTTAAATTATTTAAAAAGACATTGAAAACCAGTTTACAGCTCAGTAACTTTTTAAAGTAAAGCGGCATCGTGAAGTACAAACAAGTTTTAAATGCACTTTTGCTTTTCAGAAGGAAAAAATTTAATCAGTTTTCTCTTGTTTTTCTTTCTTAATGTACCAACATTTAATTAACTTTATTCACCAAACTGTAACCTATTAGAATAAAAGGTAAGTGTAATGATGCATTAGGGATCACCATTACAAAACAAAAAGATCAGGTGCGTGCTAACACTTTTTTCCCCGTGAACCTTTTTTCTGAATAGCAAAACAAAAAAATAACATGCGTGTTATCTTAAATAACATCAAGTGACAACATCTTTTCTTACCTGCAATGATTCCTTTCAAACTCTTAGAACCACTCGATGGAGCTGCAGCCATTATATTTGACTGGGGTCTAGCAAAAGGAGGGAGAAAAAGGCCAGAATTAGCAACAACACAACCACGCAAAGGATCCATGTTGGTCAATGTGGCCCACTAGGAATAATAAATGAACATTAATTCGCTCCAAAGTGAGAGTTGGAGGTAGACGTTATAGAAGGAGGTGGAGGAGAAAATATGGTAAAAGTGGGAGTAATAAGAGATCTACCAGGGTAGGAGATAAAGATGACGTAGCGGGAGAAGATTTCTCAATCGTGGAAAGGTGGATTTTGTAACAAATTTGGGTTTAACACGTAATTCGGAAAAAAGAGGATGATTTCAAAAACTCTATCGAAACACTAAAATAAATCACTGGATAAAGGAAATAAATTTTACGTTTTTATTAAAAATGAATAAATAACATGCTTGAGTATTTAAATAAGGGGTGTGTCTAGCCACGTACCCCAGAATTGACGAATGAACAACATCGTTGCTAAACGCGTTGCAACTTTAACAGGAACCAATGGCAAGAAAGATTTCATTATGTAATTAAGTTTACCGTTTTTTTGTTTACAGTTACTATGACGACCGCAAATTGAAATGTACTGAGTCTAAATATTTTATCTTATTAAAAGGTGCTGTTTTCGCGTAAGTATAACCCTTTTTTTATTACTTTTTAAGAAAGGAAAATCAATGAAAGTAAAACATATTCTCAGATTTTAAATATTTTGCATAGCTGTGAAGTAACCAATTTTCAACAAATAACCCGTGTTTGTAAAAAAAAAAACGAAAGACACACAAACTCCAACCAAACAGACCCATTATTACCGACCAAAAAACAGTGATAATCAACTCCCTTTATCTCAGTGGGGGCATGAGTAAGAATCTTTACACTAAAATTAATTCGTGAAATTATTCACAGCAGTTGCAAAGGATTTTTTGGAGGGGACAGTTCCCTCACACTTTGGTGACATGTCTGGATCAGCTCAGGCTAACAGTATTTATCCTTTAGTGAGTGTCTTTTGTTGATTTTACAATATCGTAGCAGAAAATAATTATTAATTTCAAAATCTTTTAATAGTGGTTTGCCGTTGTCTATTGTTTGATCTTTCTTTAGGGCTATCACAAAAAAAACTTAATTTGTCTATGTTAATTCAAAGTCAGATATTTTCACCTAGATAGCATCAAGAACTGGAATTTTTATCTGTTAAAATGGCTGTACGTTTGTTGAAATATACCTAACATGATAAAATCAAACCTATTATCAGATTAAAAAAAATTGTTGGTCAGGTTGTGAACTTTTCCACACACACACACACACACACACTTATCAAAAATGTTGCTGAGATACAGTCTTCACAATGTAGAGACTGAGTGATTTTGTTAAAACCGGAAAATCGCTATAGAGCAATAAGTAAAAACAATAAAAACATAAAGGACTATATATATATTAAATCCAGAAAGAGAAAAGCATGTAGGTAAAATCCCCAAAACCAGATTCTATTAATACCAATTTTATTAATATTAAAAATGATCCAGGTGGAGAACTCAATGTAAATAGTATTATCTATTTACAGAGCCAAATATGTATATCAAATAAAACTTTGAATTCTACATGCGTTTTATAGCTATTTCAGTGTGAAAAATCTCACTTCTTCAGCAACAATCAAAAACAAAAATTTTTTATTTCAAATATGGTACAAATATACACATAACAGAAAGAGCCCAAAAACATATCCATACACATTGTAATATATATATATATATATATATATATATGTGTGTGTGTGTGTGTGTGTGTGTGTGTGTGTTAGTAGGATATAGAATAAGAAAGTGCAGAAATCATAGTGGAATACCTTTTTAATAACAACTTGTTTCCCCTTTATGAGATGGGCATCTTCAAACCAGAATGATATATAGATATGAATTCACATGCCCCTTAAAAAACTAGTCATCCAAATTCATAATCATATTGAACATATCACTACTGTCGAATCAAGAAAACTTATGTTACACCACTCACATCATAGCTCAATTAGGATTCATTTAAATACACACTGAAACCTACCAAACACCATCTGAAATACACTTGTAGAACATACAAGTAAAATAGCCTCATCTGCATGTAAAAATAAGACTAAAATTAGTAGAAACACTGCTATTAAAACAGAAAAAAAACAGCACTCAATAACACCAACTATGAACACTACCACAATGTGCTGCCTGTGTTTGGAAAATAAAATATAAAACATTCCTGTAACTCTTGATACATACATAAAACATCATGCATTCTGTTAAAAAATAAAATTAAAACTCATCCTTGATAATGTCTAAAAGAATAGCCAAAAGTGCTGGGCTATGCAGAACATTTGGACAATTCTACACACTATGTCCAGAAAAGAAAACACTTAAATGAATATAATAAAAGTTAAATAAATTTTTTTTTATAGATCTGAATACCTTTTCATGGCACTTTCTACACTTTAGCTTTAGTTTTGAAAGATCCCAAATTCATGACATGGTGGCATGATGGCAGCCTCTGCCTTGAAGACAATGAACGTACTTAGTTTAGGAGAAAAGGCATGCAGTTATCTTGTCAACAGTTGAAGAAGTAGTTCTCTTTTCAGTCAATAGCTAGTGTGGTTAAAGAACTGAAGGAAAAAACAAATAAAATGATTGCTCATAAGGTGAATATTAACAAACATTATATTCTCACAAATACGAGATTTTGCTGGCATCATAGAAATTTTCCAACAGTCGAAGGGGAGATAATTTGAATGGCAAGATAATGGTGTAAAGTGGCATTGTGAGATTGTACAATCATTGAGTCAAGTGAATGAGTGGTAAAAGATAGTGAACAGAAGAAGAAGAGATTTATTGTTGCCAAAGTGAACTCAAATTACAAGTAGCTTTATTTTTGTAGAAAGCAATAATTTATTTTAAATTTACTAGCTTAGTTCTCTCATAGCCTGATACTACTGTCCAGGACGAGCATTAAACGTAGCAGCCTCACCTACTACTGTATGAATAATTATAAGTACATTAATTGTGGAACATGACCTAAGGGAAAATGGGGTAGAACTGGTCAACATGAACTATCTTAGACCTAGCTAATCAAATTCATGGCCCATTCATTCATTACAATTAACTCATTCACCACAAGAACTCATCCATCATCACTCAATATATCAGGGATTTCATTGAAGCATTTGCAGGTCACTGTTACCTGCAAGATGACATCTCTGGTGGCAATGCCTGCTTTGTTCTTTGCAGAAGTGACACTCGCTACTTGTCCAAAAAAGCCCCCAAATGCTCCTTTGAAATGTTATTGGACACCTGGTGTAAATTATTTTTGAGTTCCAGGTTCCAATATATTTGTCAGGCAACCTTACCAATTCCGTGGTGAGGATGCTTCCTGCCAGGGCACTGGCTTCATCCATGGTTGCCAGCAGGATGTCCCATATAGCATTCAAATTTTTGCCAGAACTTCTGGGACAGTACTGAGGCCTTTCAATGCCTCCTCTATTATCTGTCTCTTCTAATGGCCATCAATTTACAGGTTTTGACATCCATAATCAGCAGGGAGATTGTTCTTGCTGCTACTGCTTTGAGGACAGTGGGCACTGTTAAAAGTTAACTTCCAGAAATTTACTTTTTAAAAACTTCTTTCTGAGCTTTGTAATATATTGGACACTTCTTTGGTCTATCAGCTGAATTGATGCGGCCTGGCATCTTGAGAAGCAAGTCTGATATGACCTAGTACTTAGTGGACACGCCACACATCTTGTGTATCATGCCCTTGTCATTCCACTGAAAGCATTTGAAGTCCACCATTGACAGGGCTCATGTCTTGCTGGCATGCAGTATGTCACTGTAAATGCAGGTATTGTACACACAACCTCTGATCTTAACTGGGAAGCAGCAGATTGTGAGGATTAGCAGAAGCTAGTGAAATTTCTTCCATGTGACCTGGCAATGCGTGATGATGACTAGCTCACATTTGCCACCCAAGTACAAAGTGCAACCCAAGTAACAAAAGGAGGCAAACATTTCTAAGGTCACTCCATCAACAAACACCTCAGTTGTGTTAATTGATTGAGCCTTACCTCTGCAATGCTTACATTTGAAGTTGGGATCAGGCAGGAGTCTACGCTACTATTCCTAGACTGAAATTTTGAGGTACATTTCTTTGATATATATATATATAAATAACCATGTTAATCATATATAGAACTTTTCTTGCATGTCTTTTGAAAGGTCTGTTACTATGCCATCTTTGCCTGGTTTTTTTTTCCATGTTTTGCATTTTGAAGCGCAAACTATCTATTATTACCTCAAAATTATTACTAGTATCTACTAGAGTAACTGGTAATGATACAACTGTCTTCTAAAAAGTTATTGTCTTGACCAAGAAGTCCTTCCTCCCTAAAAAATGTAATGTTTGGTCATTTGGTCAGATTTTAGGAAGTTGGTTGGACCATGAACTTTTTAACATTTACTTGTATTTTTGTTTTTGAAGCATATATCTTTGCATAGTACTCATTAGTCATCCTTAACATCTTGCTTCTGAATTTGCTGATGTCCCCATTTCTGTCTTTTAATGATAGCAATTACACTATATCTATTGCAATTGTAGATCAACTATGTTTTAAATTCTTCCCTTGATAGCTTCTTGTATTCTTTCCAAGTACATCTTCCATTTTTGTCCTCTCATTGTTTTTTGTTGATTAGTTTAATTCTGCATTTTTAATTTTATCTTTCTTAGTATTTATGATCATAGTTCTTTTCATTTTCACCAGTCGAAGTGACTTTGTGCATTTCCCATTTTTTATGGCTATTTTCACTTGTTTCCTCTGATATCACTTATGCTTTTTAATTATAGTTGCTGTTGGTAATGTATAATCCAGTACAACTTGCTTTTTTACTGATCAAGATGGTGGCATGTCACCCCAAAGAACAAAAAACAAAACCCATCAAAGAACAGATGACCTTCTTATTTCAATGACTAACATACATATATATATATATATATATAGAGAGAGAGAGAGAGTGCAATAAGTAAATTGTTGCCATTTTAGATTTTTAATTTTGCATGTGCACATTGCTTGTTTTGTATTTTTTTGACTGCAGGATATAGTAGGGTCAGTTGGGCACTGTCTGTGAGAAAAAAATCTGCTACAGATTTGGAAACGGCATGCTGTACTGCCTGGCATTCATGCTAGGAGCTCCAATACAAACATTTGGGTGTCAATCCGAGGACAGTGCCGAGGATTTGGAAACTGTTGGATGAGTCTAATGGTGATTACAAAGGTGGTTGGCAATGTTATGCCTACATCGAGTGCCTTAAGAAAGTAGTGCTGCCCTGGGCCAGAAAGGAGGCTAATGGCAGACCCTATGTCTAGCAACAGGACTCTGCACCATGCCACCCAATAAGGAGAATTCAGTCATGGCTGTCAGACAATTTCTACAACTACATCACCTCTTACATCTGATCACCTAACTTCACAGAAAAGCATACATTTAATTAAGGCTGTTTTTTTTAGAGAGCCTAGTTTTTCATATGATAGAGGGAGCCAAAATAGGGGAAGAGGTCTCTGATGTTACTGCATTTGTGTTGCACTTTTTAGCATTTTTTCTGCTAAATCTAGTACTTATGCCTGGTCATGGCTTTGCTGTACCGTTAAGGTGCTAATTTTGGGTATTCTTTGCCAGATATCCATGGACTGAAATGTGTTTATGAAGGTATCTCATATCAATTCAGCTCTATATTGTTTCACTAATACCAAAGAAAATGAACTGTCTGTAATTAGTTTTACTAAGGTTTGATAGAATCTGTCAACTGAATCTGAGAGCAGTTGACGCCTTGTAGCCTGTAAGTGTCTAGAGACCATTTAATTTCAGTTTTTTATGTAGATCCTGTCGTGTGGTGTTGAAGCCTCTTTGTAGTTCCTGTTGAAGATTGGGTTTCTTGTTCTGTCTAAAGTCTACTTCAACTCTATGTATCTAATGTCTCTACTTAAACTCTGAAATTTTATTTACTATTTATTTTCTCTCAATAGGAGTAGATAAGTTTCTTTATCATCCGGTTCTCACTTCTCCCCACTCTTTTGAACAGGAGTAGAGGTTTATCCATTGTTTCTTGTTGAGGATTGGATTTCCATTTCATTCTAAAGATTTTTCATTCTCTTTTACTTCCAGTAGCCCTTTGTGTCATAGTGGCATTATTGCCTTGCTAAGGGTGAATTGATAAACAAAGAAGAAGATAAATATGAATAAACTTAGATAAATGGAAATGATTGAATAGGTAAATGGACAGTTATGAAAGGATAAATATACCATGGGATACGAACAGACTGAAATATAAGAACATATCAAGGTAAATACATAGCTAGCTAACAAGATAGATAGGTAAGAAGATAAATGGAAACCAACTGAAATAAACAGATACATATCTGGCTTGCTAGCAAGCTAGTTAGATATGTTAGGCTGGATATATAACCATTTTCATATATAGAAATAAAATGTGATAGATACTTAGCTAGATAGATAGATACATAGAGAAAGTAATAAATAGATATGAGTAGACGAAAAACTGTACATAGAGAGATGAAAAAAGGGCCAATATTAAGAATGACATGTAAAGAATGATGACTTACAAAGCACAATCTTCATAATTTTTTGCAATAATTGCTTTATCATCATTATTTTAAATACACATTTTCTTTGTTCTCCAGTTGAGTAGCAACATGGCTAAACTAGTTGAACCTCCACCAAGATTCACTCATTCTGAGTGGACCTGTTCCAATCTTTCCAAATCTGTAAATGCCAATGCTGAGAGAGAAGATGCCGAAAGAGTCATTGCTGAGTGTCTGAGGCTGGAGGATGAAACTGAGAAAAGAACTAAGAAGACACAAAAGGATGTCAACAGAAGATTTGGTGAGTACTAATCATTATTTACTAAACTCAGCTAAGCCTGGCACAAAGGTACAATGCTGGGGCATTCAGAAAGGATCAAACTCACTACATTAATTAACTAGTATGCAATACTGATTTTCTAACCATCGTGCACTAAGATGGATATTATTACCAATGATCTGTATCCTAAAAATCACATATTCTAATGCTATCATGACTCAATAAACAAAAACATTATGAAAAAAGAAGCAGATTTTATTATCTTCATAAGAAGGTACACATTTAGTCATGAATACTAAATTTATCAAAACTGTTTTTTAATAGAAAATGTTCTAAATATGCAGGCATCCATTTATTTCACAAGATAATGATAGCACCTTGTTTGGTCAAAGCTCAGTGCCTTGGTGGTAAAACTGAAGTCACCTCTCTGAAAAGCAGGCATGGACAATGTTATATAGAGGCTGTGCACTGCCCAGATTGCATTATACCCACCATCCACCCAATCACCCTGCGTCTCTCAGCTCTACTGACAAGATCCATAGGAATATGTATTTGAGGCCAGTTTAGCTGCAAGAATTGCTGGAATGTTGTCAGTCTTGAAAGCCAACAACTTTTTAGATTTACTTCCATGGATTTTTTTATAGAATAAAATTGTCAAATGGAAATGAAAATAATTTTTTTTCCTATCCTTCCAAAATTTTCTTTAGAATTGATTAAGGTGATTGAAAAACAAATCCATTTTTCTGTTTGAAAGAGTTGCTAAACTGATTAGTTTATTTGGTTCTTCAACTCTACTCAAAATCCTTAATGACCCCTACAATCAAAAGACTGGAGCATTTGGGCTCCAGTCTTTCTTGAACTTCAAAATTATAACATATAATTCATAGTCTTGAAAATGGTCAATTATAGTTGAAAGTGTGAGGACATAAACACAGAGAATATTCATGTGCATGGGAATTGAATTTCCTTTACCTTGTACAAAAACAAGAGAAAATTAATCAATTTATTTATATTTGTTAATGCAAACTAAAACTATTTCAGGAGAAATTATTAAAATATATTTTAATTAATGTAAATTACAGTAGAAAATAATTACAGTGAAAAAGAAAGGATTCTGTTATTTATTTTTGTATATCTTTCTTTCCATTTAAAATGTAATTAATTTCTACTTAAATTGGTTTTAGAATAAATTTTTCAGAATTAAAGTAGAAATTAACTTAGACTTCAGTATATTTAGTAAAAGCATCAACCTGAAAATCTTTACTCTTTCCTCATCTTTCACAGACCAGCGCCTAAAAGACTTGGGTTTTTGGAAGAAGGAACTTGACACAAAATTGGATGACCTCCATAAAGAAATAAATTATTTAGAAGCATTTAAGATACGAGTGAATAAAGCCCTGGAAGCATTCCGAGACTACTTGGAGATAGCCAAGCAGTGTTTAGTCAACAGGTTTGTAGTTTTGTCTTTTTCAAGGATGTTTAACAGATATACATTTGCAGAGGGTTTATATTCAGATAATAGCACTAAGCAAATACAAGCACGGAAGTGCAAATAGCCTAGTGGAAAGTGGGATTGCTGTGTTGAGTTCAAATTCCAGCAACTTTCTAAGATGCAAATGTCTGTGCCATAGAGTTAAACGGAGAAAGTGGAAAAAGGTTATAATTTACAAACATTTTGCAAATTTATGATGATGTTATATTTTTTAATTACACATATAAACATTTATAAATGGATAAGTCACCATTTAAAGCTAAAATTTAAATAAATTTCTTTTTTGTTTGTTTTATTTCTATATTTTAATCAGTTTCTATTGTATTCAGCAAGTACAAATATTCATCATCTAATCTCCACAAATATTCATCATCTAATCTCTTCTGCTACTAAATGTCTTTTCAGAACATTGCCACTTATTTAAATTGACAAAATTATTCATCTTTACAATTCTAATGGGTAACAGTTATTACCCATTGTTGTAGCAGGGGAAATTTTTGTGTGAGAAATGTAAGATGGTATTGTAGTTGTGTGAGAGATATAGGAAGGTATTGTGGCTGTGTGAAAGATATAGTGATGGTATTATGGTTGTGTGGAAGATATATGTACTTCTGTGAGAGATGCAGGATGGTATTGTGATTGCATGGGATATTTCCTTAATGGAATGAAATTAGAAACAATATTGTACATTCAACAGTAAAAACTTTATTACCTTAGCAAAACTAAATAGAAAGGATAGAAAAAGGGGTAAATGGAAGTGTGTATATAAAAATATCCTTATTTGTACTTACAGTTGGAAGGCTCTGTGGTTTAATTAATAAAACTACTGTTGCATTAAGAAAAGTATGTTTATTCATTATTTCTATTCTGTACTTCTAGCTAACAGACATAAAATGATATGCTGAGTGTTGTAATAAGAAGCATCCAAAAATAGGATGAAGAGTCTTGTTTGATCTACTATTTAACCCATAACTGGGGGAGAAGAGATAGATTCATATCTTACCCAAGAGTATCTGTGCAAAGATGAATTGAACTTGAATTCAAACTCATCAATTTCTTGTTTCAAGCTGCTAACCACTACACCACCTGTACATCCATTTATTTATACACACCAGTAATTTTTATTGCTTCAAATGTTAAAAATGTCAGATTAAAAATAAATCATTTAATTCTTTTATTTGGTTGAGCTAGCGTGGACATTTATGAATCCATTGTGCCAACCATCATGGTCCTGCATCAAGGTTAAAAGGGTGATACCCTGTGTCATTATATAGTTGGTCAATGTAGCTGGTTGCTAGGTGATCAACCATCTTGCACCATGACTAGGTGTCCAGAGCAGGAGATCACTTGCAAGTTCTTGTTCTGCTCAACAGCAGTGTTCTACATTCACATAAGATTTTAGAAATACCAGGGATGGGTGCATAGAGCCATGATTTAGTTGAATGTTTGTGGAGTAAAGATGGAAATAAACAGCAAGGCAGTCAAATACCAAATCATAAAACATTGGTTTCTCAGTCAGAGGATTTATGCATAGTTCTGGTTAATAAGTTAATCCTTTGAAATTAAATATTTAACATTTTTCAACCAATAGGTTGTATTCCTGCTGAAAATAAAATCATGCATTGTGATCCCTTTGAAGAGAATATAAACAAAGTTTCTCGACTAGATAAGGGATAAGGAGAAGGAGTGGCGACATACTGCAACAGAGTCACAACACCACAGCTTAAAAGGAAATTCCCTTATTCATTCTCTCATTTTCCTCACCAAGCTACACTTACACTTTCATCCTAACTTTCTGCCTTGAATCTTTTTTTCACACATACACACAAAGAAATCCCATTTCTTTTCATTGTAGCATACATACTTTCAAACAAAGACTGTAAAAACTCATACATGCTAAGGAAAATTTAGCTGTAAAAACATGAAAATATTTTACATTTTTATATTTAAAAAACTTTTTTGCCCTTTATTTTGTTGTGGGTTGATTCAAATCCACAACATGTTGTCTCCAAGAGATGTTAAATACACCTCACATCATTCAAGTGTAGCATTCATCAAATTTAGACTCTAGAGCTTTAGTTAATGTCCAAGCAGTGACACCATAACTTAAAACTGCCTCTGAAGTGGCGTGAAAAAATCTCCACTTGAGGTTGTCTGGTAGATCAGATTTCTAGATTACATCCATTTTATTTCAGGTGACCCAGGCTTTAGCTAAGCAAATTTTTACATCCTTTTCAATTTATTTCACTTGCTAGGTATTTAAAATTTTCAACAGATTTTATTGATTCACCTTAGACACTTTGTATTGAGCCTTGCTGGTTGAAACTTAGGAATTCAGTTTTAGAGGCATTGACACAGAGTCAAACATCATTGGCATGATGTCTGCAGTGATCACTAGGTCATCTGCATAGTCAATATTGGTCAACTCTTCTGCAGGATATTGACTTGAGAGCAGTAATATTAGTAATGATATTGTTTTCCTAATTATTAATTTTTCTTTAGCATTTCTTTTATTTTAATTTCAGTTGCTTTTTATCGCAATTCTCAGATTTTTATTTTATAGCTATTAATAAAAAAAAATAATACTTATAGATATTACTATATATATTTCTTTTACTTACAGCTTTGTTAAAAACTTTGGAATTTTTAAAAATAAATTTTAATTGACTGTAAATGTTGTTTCTATCATATATTTACAGGGAACGTCGATATGGCATTGACTTGGTTCATGATAATGTTCAAAGGGAATTATTAAAAGAGATTGAAATCATAAATGGTGTTCAGTCTCTTTTGGCTCGCACTGAAGAACAAACCAAAGAACAACTCAGGTGTGTAAAGCTTATAAATTATTAAGATCAAATTATCTTTCAGACAATTATTTTTAAGATTATATACAGTGTCATAATCTCTTATCTGAAAACCATGTGTGAATACATATGGGAATTATTTCAACTTTCACAATGATCATACTGATACCATATAATAAACATTCACAATGTTGCAGACTGTGCATCAACATGAGATATTTATTCTCACGTTAATTTTATGAGCCTACTCTTCCATGCTGGTTCAATACATGTTAGAAGAGAGCATTTGAAGATTTTCCCAGAGTAGGTTGCCAATTCTTTCTGCAGTAGCCAACCAAGGCTATAGAACCCAGTCTGTTTGGCTATTTACTCATAGCTTGGGGAAGAAAAGATGGATTCATATCTTTCCCAAAGGTATTAGCACATAAGTGAATGTAATAAATTTGACTGGAATTCAAATTCGGCTTTCCGATTCCTCAATCCAAGCCACTACGTATTATCCATTGTGACTCCAGATAACATATGGAGAATAGATAATTAAGATGATTGTTGCTCATCAAAGAATCTGAATCTCTGTGTTGGAGGTGCAGTCTGAACTGAATTAAATGTCTATCAAGAATATTGATCTAAGAAAAGCAGATATGTGGTGATCTCAGTATGTCCTGGTTTCACACTAGAAGATGCCCAAGTAAGTTTTCTACTTAATTTCATTTACAAAACTCAAAAACATAAGAGCCTTGAAGATTGGTCTAGAAAACCACCAAATGCAGAATCGGGCATTGAATGATGTCAGTGGCTACACCAACATAAATAAGGAAGTGAATACAGCTGGCCTTAAGAAATGCACACGCACAACAACTGGATAAAATGAATCAACATAACTTAACCTACTTTACTGTTTAGTTGTGACTTAGCCAAATTTATATTCTTGTATTGTCTTATATAAAGGAATGCAAATTCAAGTCAACAAGAATCAGATTATTCTAAATGGATTACTGAAAAGGTTAATTGTATACTGCATGAAGAATTTGTAAATAAAGATTTTGTTTCAAGCAAAAAGTGCAGACGATGACATTTCAATCATAAGCAAAAATATTTTAATATTCAGCATTTACAAAAAGAGAACAAACCAAAGAAATATGTAAGGATTAGTTTAAGATCATTTAGCAAATCTAGGATGTGTGCTGTGATGTAATGGCTATCAGCTCAGAATAAGAAATTGGAGGGCCAAGTTCAAATTTCAGTCAAATTTGTAACATTCACCTACGAGCAAATATGTTTGGTAAAGGTATAAATCCATCTTCTCTTCCCTTAGCTATGAGTTGAATAGCAGGACAGATTGGATCCTATGAACTTGGTTGGCAACCAGTCTACTGCAGAAAGAAACCACAACCTACTACAGTAAAATTTTTTGCCTAGTCAGTCATATATTGAAAGAGTGTGTCTTGATTCCAGTTTGAGTTTTAATCATATCACCCCAAGCAAGGCGAAAACGCCACTGATGCGCAGGGGGCTACATAAGAATGAAAAGACTGGAAAAGAGAAAAACCAGAAACCACATCCTAAACAGGAAACAAGGGATGAGCCTCTTCACCTGTTCAATAGAGGTGGATGGAGTGTGAACCGGGCGATGTGAGCAAAAACTAGCAAAGTCCTGTTGCACATTAAAAAAGGGAACAAAAGTTGTATGTTCTATTGTTTACAAAGGATCTGAAGGCAAAATTAATACCATGGTGAGAAATGTAAACACAAATCCTGTTTCCAATATATTTGGTTACATTTTGTTGGGAATGCTTGTTGTGTTTAGGTAGAAAACACATGTCTCCTGGTATTATTTTTTTACTAACAATTATTGCAGACTCAAAAGTGAGTCCAAGTAAAAAATGAGTAACACAATATGAAACAAATGACAGTGTGTGTAATAACACAAAGAATTTCAATTACAATGAAAGAATAGAACATTTAAAGACTAGTTTCATAGAAAAAATTTAAACTAGAGAATATGTTATGCGTGAAAGAGAATGAGTAAGAATATTATTGCCTATTTAGAGTATCGTCTAGCAACATTTTTTTTAGGAAAGTCAAATAAGATAACCCATAACTTATTCATGAATTGATTTAGCACAGTCTAGGAATAAGTAGGTAAAACTTTGGACAACTTCACCTACCTCTGTCACAACCAACTAATGGACTAGCTCTTCCCTTTGGCTAGCCCAGTAAGAATTCTGACTCTCTCCTACCATCTGTCTGTCCATCTCTACATCACAAAGTGTGGCTTGTAACACAGAGAATGGTTAGAATTTCAAGTGGCTTAAAACTGATCATTTAAAATATTATTCTGCTAATATAATCCAGTGACTGGAATTTCCTAACTTCCAACCAAGTAGTATTTGACCTTGAAAGTTTTCATTTCATTATTTATTTTCTCTATTTTCTTTCAGTCAGTTGGTAGCTGCTTTGAAGATCTTACTTCACAGATTTTATTGTTTACATAGTCATCAAAAACTGCCACGCTTTGAACCCAGAAAAAATCATTCACAGTTTTTTTTTACTTTACTGGCAGCTGCTCTAAAAAATGACCTCCAAACTGTTGTTAACTGGGGCAAGAAATGGCTCGTAAATTTTAATACCTCCAAAATGAGGCTGTTGTTCTTTAAACATAGAGAATCATTTTTGCACTTCATCAACATGGCTGATGCTAACCTGCAGAAGAGTAACTCATTGTGCCTTCTTGGTCTTAGGTTTTCTACTGACATGAAGTAGAGGGATTATATTAAATCAACTGCTAAGTCTGCTGTTGAAAAGTTTGGTTGTGTCGAACAACTTTTGCCATCTGAACCCTTATTGCCCATTGATAAATCTACCATTCTTGCATGCATCTAATATTACTGCCATATGGCTTTCTGTGCAGGGCCCGGAAATTCTTTCCACCTGAATCTATCCTGCACTTATATAAATCTACCATCTGCCCGTGTATTGAGTACTGCTGCCACATCTGGTCGGGTGCCCCTTCTATTCTCTTTGGGGTTCTTGACAAAATACAGCGAAGAATCTGTAATGTGATTGATACCGACTTGGCTGACCGCCTGCAGTCTCTCTCTCACCGGCGTGATGTGGTTTCCCTGTACCTCTTCTATAAATACTTTCATGGCTTTTGCTCTGACGAACTTAAATCACTGGTGCCCCCTAGATGTGAATTTGCACGAGATACTAGATTGGCAACTAGGTCCCACCCTTTTACAGTGAAACCGAGGAAATGTAACTGCAATTTCTACTCCAACAGTTTCTTTCCTCGCACTTCCCGCCTGTGGAATTCCCTACCGCATACTTGCTTCTCCGATGGCTACAACCTCCAGGAGTTTAAATGTAGGGTCAATAGATACCTCCTAACACACTAGCTCACACCCACTCTCTCCAACTCTCTCCCTATGTAAATCCTAATTCGTCTATCACCCTCCTTCTGACATTTCCTGTACCCAATCGCTCTATGTAACCCCCTGCGCTATAGTGGCAGTGGAATGCCTTGCTTGGGGTGACATGATTTAAAAAAAAAAAAATATCTACTCTGGTGCTTTGGCTATATATATTTCCTTCCTTCTGTCTCTTCTATAAATACTTCAAGGATTCTGCTTTGATGGACTTAGTTCCCTGGTGCTCCCTCTGCATGAATTTACTCAAGCTACTAGACTAGCAACTAGGTCCCACCTTCTTCAGTGAAACCAATCAAATGTAATGGCAACTTCTACTCTAGTAGCTTCTTTTCTTGCACTTCATGCACTTCCCTTCCATATACTTGCTTCCCTGACAGTGACAATCTCCAAGACTCCTTGACTCGCATCCTTTTCCTGACATCCCTTGTATCATGTTTTTCTCCCTTTCCCCTCTACTCTCATGCAGCTCTCTTCACATAAGTATTCTCATCCTTCTCTTATCTATTCTCTGACACCCCCTGTAACTTGTTCCTCTTTCTCATCACTCTCCTCTTATGTAACCCCTGGCACCAGTGGCAGTACTGCCTTGCTTGAGGTGAAATGATTAAAAAATATATATATATCAAGATTCTTGACAAAATCCAAAGAAGGGCTGTAATGTTATCAGTCACTTTCTTATTGCTATGACATGGCTTCACTCTGTCTTGTTTATAAATATTTTTATGGCAATTGTTGTAATGAGCTCTCCTACTTGTTACCTTGATTGCATGAATTTAAGCATACTACTGGATTGGCAACTAGGTCCCATCATTTTACTGTTGAATTAGCTAGATGTAACTGTAAGCTCTATTCTAATAGTTTCTTTTCTCACACTTCTCACCTGTGGAACTCTCTTCTGATTTCTTGCTTCTCTGCAATTTACAAAAATTTAAATACATCATCTGAAACCTGTTCTTTTATTGTCTTTTCTCCTTACTAAAGTCTTCTTATTCTCTTTCACTCTGAGTAAAACCCTTGTATCATTATTGCCTTGATTAGAGTGAAATGATTAAAAAAATTTAAATAATCAATATATATATATATTACCTTTAATTATTTTCATCACTGAGGCTTGATATTTATTTATTGCAGGTGTAATAGAAAAGTCAAGTATAAACTGGAGAAAGATCTTGAGGACAAGTGTGCTGGCATTGATATTGACAAATATTGCCAGAAATTGAAGGATCATTATTCAAATCTTCATTTCAATGATGACGCAACCAAGATAGATCCCAAGTAAGTATTTAACCATAGAATTAATAAATCATCTTTTATTGAACACATTTTAATCATCACTAGGGCACTTTGATGTGGTGCAATGGTCAGCAAATTTGTCTCACTAGTACAATTACAACTGAGTATTGAGTTTGATCCTCATCAGGTGCTTCATACTTTCAGCCTTGTTACTCATCTAAGCTACGCTTAGAAAATCACCACTACTACTGTCTTTTTCAGATAATTTTCCAAACTTATCTAAAGACACAGTATTTACATTATTCAGACTATTGTCCTCATCTTTGTTCCCATTTGTACAACGTTTCACCTGTTGTATGCTCCGGCCTTCTTCAGGTGCTAGGAATTTTGAACAGAACTCTTTATTACAATCACTGAGGTATATCATCATCAGTGGATATAGACATTGGTTATTTCCTGTGACTTGACCCAAAGAGTTGTGAGTTCAATACCAGGCTACAACAGTGGTGAACAAGTAACTTACAGGGTTAGAGGGAGATAACTCATGACTACAAAAAAGAGGTCAAAGGGGATGGAAATTATATGCCCCAGTGATTGTAATAAAAGGTTCTGTTCAAAATTCCTCGCACCTGAAGAAGGCTGGAGCGTACAACAGCCAAAATGTCATACAAATGGCAACAAAGATGAGGACAATAGTCCGAATAATGTAAATACTACCTCATCTCAGAAATATAGACATTATCTAAAGATGTATATATATCCATTCAGTATATGAGTCCATGTGAAAAAAAGTATGTTTGTAAGTAGAGGCATATAACGTATGTATATTAAAATTCTATATATACCTAATGTGTTGACAGTCTGTAGGTCAAAAGATAATATATTGCTAGCCCTTATAATTGGGGAGTGTTTGCACATTAAAGAAATCAGCTTTGAAAGTATTTGATTTCTGGGTATTTGCGCTGAAAAAAAACTACCATGAAGTAGACCTATAGAGAGACTTAGTTAAATATTTACAGTTCAAAATAGATAGGTACTGTTGTGAAACCTTTAGCCTGTGATGTAGTAGTTCTACACCCACCTCCCATATAAGTCCATTTTGCCTATGTCACTGCAGGTACATATTAATAAATTTAAAGAGTAATATATGGACAGATAGATAGATAGATAGATAGATAGATAGATAGATAGATAGATAGATACTCTTTCATGTTTGTTGCAGAGGTGGAAATCAGTAACATGAAAGACAAAGCCTTGTTGTTGTTATTCCTGTGGTGGAAGTTAATTCCTTCTCTATTTTGGCAAATGTAAATTCATATAAAAAGAATAAATTGAATATAATTTATTTACATATATATAAAACTGGTAATGTTTATCTGTTGGTGTTGCTAAAACAACAGGGAGAAAATATGAGATAGACATTGCTGATAGCTCTCATTGTTGTTTCTCTCTCAACGTGGTGGGGTTTGTGTCACATCACTCTCAGCTTGTCAGTGTTGACATTGAATCTGGCTTCTGTTTTAAGTTTGTTTGAATTAGAGAATATATAGCCGTCAGATCCAAATTAAGATTTGGGTTATTTGAGCAGGTGTGGCTCTGACTGGTCAGTAAATTATTCTTTTATTTTAGTTAAAGTGAGTGTATGCATAAAGCCTATGCATAGAAAATGTATTTACGCAGTCTGCTTTGGGGCGTTGAACAGTCGACGTTTGGTTTGAATAGAAAAATGTAAGAGGCCCAACATGCTCAATACATCATGGGGTGTCTAATAACTGGCAGGGGTAGAAATTTGTAATAATTTGGTGAGAAAAACTGAAAAAAATAAAAGTTGTTCCTTGAAATTATTAGGCAAAGAGTGTAGATAGATAATTATCAATAGATGGATAGATAGGAACAGATTTCGATTGAAAGATAGTAACAGATTTCGATAGATAAATAGATAAATAGATCGTAGCAGATTTCGATAGATAAATAGATAGGAACAGATTTAGATAGATCAATAGATAGATAGATAAGAGCATGCCAAATTAGGTGAGTAGAAAAGTATTAACAAACTGAGATAAGTATGAGTGAACTTTTGTAGATATATATAAACAAATTGAGATTTGTAGATTGACAGTTATAAAACAGAAACAGATTGATAGCTAGATGTGAAAAAATTGTGATGAATAGGTATTAAATTGAAATAGAGTGGTATGAAGAAATTAACATAGATAAGAAGAGACAGAAGTCGATAAAATAAATTGAATATTAGATATTAATAGACTGAGACAACTACGAGCTGAAGTTTTTATTTTGTCTCTCATTTGCAAGAATACCACAAGCTTCTCCTGTAAACAACACACTGATTGTTTAACCATTCGTGAAAACTAAAATAAAACAGGCAAAAAAACTTAATTACCTGGAAAATGTTCTGACAGAGGATGGAAGGTGCAACACTGAGATTCGAAGATGCATTGATGTGACCAAGGATGCATTTCCAAAGCTAACCAGACTACTGTGAGATGGGAAGATCTCATTGGAAACAAAAAAGAGTGCTAGATTGCTATGTGATAACTGTCCTTCTATATGGTAGTGAATGCTGGACAATCTCTTCAAGGATGAAGGAGAGGCTCAAAGCAACAGAAATTCGGTTCTACAGAAGGATGCTGAGGATGCCATGGACTGAGCATGTGAGCAATGACAAGGCATTGGAGAGGATGCAAACAAGAAGAAAATTTAGTATCAGGAAGAGACAGCTGAGGTTTCTTGGACATGTAATGAGGAAAGAGGGTTTGGAGAATCTAATACTCACAGAATGGATAGAGAGAAAGATAGACAGGGTCAAGTAACACAAGACATATTTGATGGGCTTGGGCAAATGGATGGTGGAGCAGGGTTTGGGAGATACCAAGAGGAAAAATATTAAGAGCGACAAGGGACAGGGACAAGTGGAAGTCTATAATCGCTTAAATCCTGAAGGGACACGGTACATAAAGAAGAAGAAGACTCTTCCTCAGTCTTTGGGGAAGATGGCCTTTCCCAAGTGAACCTTGGCCAAAATGTGAATTTTGTTCGCTAATTCCAGTTTTTAATATGTTATTAACATTTAATAAGAGCCGAATCAGAGCAAAAACAGATTATTACTACCATATCTAGGCTGGAGCTTCCCAATCTTCACCTTACAGCTCTGACAGAGTTCAAAAGCGTTTACACGGCCTTGTGGGTGATGAATTATTTTCCACCCTATAATTCCTCAGACAAAACATTGCCAGCCTCTTACTACTCTCTCGCTATTTTCATGGAAGATGTTCAAATTGAGCTACATCCATTAGTTTCACCAGTTCAGACCTTCATACCTAAAACCTCAATGGAACATAGTTTGGTTGGAGCTTGAACTGAACATGTTAAAATCTGCATGATCACTTGCACAACTGGTCAACTTTCATACAAGTCTATGCAAACAACTTCCTTCTTTTTCATGATTTTCTCTTTCCAATGATATAAAAATGTATTAAAAACAATGTTACTGTATTGTTACTTTGTGGAACAGGCAATCTTTTGGATGCTCCTCTGATCATTTCAATCTTCACCTAGGTCTTAGTCTGGAGTCAATTGTTATCTATCCAGCATATCCCCATAATATGAATCTCTTACCTCTTACTCCCTCTTTGTACACCCTTACAACAACCTCATTCAGTAACCCTCTGCTTTGAGTGGATTTTTGACCTTGAATTGAATAAAAAATAGTATTTTAAAAAAATTAAATGGTTAGGCCACCTAAACCTCCCAGCTGAACTGGGTTTTGGATGAATAGGGTGTGATAAATAGAAAGAGAGATATCTTGTTATTTACTTATAGATTAGAAACTTGCATGTTATTTATGACCCAAATTCATAAAAGTTAAAACAAAAAGTTACAAGTAAATTTACATGTAAATCTCATTGGAGACTGCAAAATACTTGTTTATCTTAGCTGAGTCTACATCAGAATGTGGATTGTGTTTGTTATATGTTGACCTAAATTCTTAATATATGGCTTAAATGTCAATGAATACTTACAATAAATGCACAAACAAACACATTATGGGTGATTTAGGATTTAGGATAGTTAAGGCCATTTTATGCAGAAACTGGTGAATAATTTTCTTCTTCTCTCCTATTAGATTTTTAACACTCATTAAGTGATTGGGTGAAATGAAGATGTGAAAATATTTCTTCAAAATGTCTCTCCTGGTTTGGTTGGAACTTGAACTGAACATGTTAAAACCTCCATGATCATTTGTGATCCAACTTCCTCTTTTTTCAGGATTTCCTCTTTCCAATGATATAAAGATGTATTAAAAAAATGTTACAGTATGTTCAGCTTCAATAAATTACTCAAATAATTATGATTTTATCTTTGATAATTTTAACTTGGTAAATCAGTGGAAATTGCATGCTTTATTTTTGCAATTAAAGTTTAAAATGTAAATAATCTATATATTATAACTATATACAGGGTTATTGAAGAGTAACTTCCTATTTTATGTATGAGTGGCCAGCTAAGAGTCCTGACTTAAAACCCTGTGATTTTTTTCTTTGGGTTTGGTTAAAGGAGCATTATCAAAGTTACTATACCAAACCAAGACTTTGGAAGAACTTGAAAGGTGAATACAAGAAGTTATGTCTACCATACCACAAGAGTTCCTGGTGAAATAAGTTGACATGATTTCTGGGTGACTTGAGAAGCTGGTAGCAAAACCTGGTGTCCTTATCAAATTTTAAATAAATCCTTATGCTAAACACTTTCCTTTCACAGCCATGTCTTGTAAAAAATATAGTTACTAAATAAATTGTATTTTAAAATGGGGAGTTATTTTTCAGTCACCCTGTACATATGTACATAGACAGATAATTAAAAGACTGAAATAAATAGCTAGCTAGCTAGCTCGCTAGCTAGATAATGAAAAGACTGAGATAGATACATAGTTAGGTGTCTAGGGTCCAGACTGACCTTTTTTTAATCCTTATTCCTGAATCATGCAAAAAAAAAAATAACTTTAATTGTCTCCGAAACTTTAAATTATCCCAAAATCAAAATGTTTTATTAACTTTATTATTATTTGAGTTTAATAGTTGTATAATAAAAATTACCATTAAAATATTCAGGAAATAAATTAAAAAGCTAAAATATTAAAATTTGAAAAAATGAATTAGTACAAAGACACATTAGTTAAATTTTATTGTAATTTTTTATAAAAATTAATATTTTATTTTCACTTAAACATTTCAGTTAATTTTACCTTGAATAATTTCAAATGAAAATGTTCTTAGTATTCAATTTTCATGATCAGAGAAACTTTTAACAGACTTTAATTTATGAATTGTGCTCTGTGAATTAGTTTTCTATATAAAGAATATTAGTGCTTTCCAATTGTTCACAATCAAATGAATATTTTTTAAAAACTTTACCATTTACCATCTCTTCTAATTTTAATAAAAATGTTTTATCATTGTGACATTTGAAGTAATGAAATATATATCTACAATAATTCAAAATGATGTTGTGACAGACTATCTGTTAAAAGACTTTAGACAAAAAAAAAATAACAAAAAACTTGTACAAGAAAAAAACAAAGAAGAAAAGACCAAAAGGCAAACACCTACCTAATGAGCAAATAACAGTGCCTAATACCTAGGCTACCCAGACAAACCAAAAAATGTTTCACAGTGTCAACCCTCAACAAAACACAGCTTGAGTTGCTCCTCAAGTTACACACACACACACACACACACACACACACACACAGAATGTCGAGTTGTAATGATGCTTGGTGCCAAAATTGTTGTTTTTTAGTAGTTTACTGATAAAAAGATATTTTGGCAGACAGGTTTTTTATTGCTCAAATCCAAATATAGTGTTAATAGGATTAATGTGGTGAAGTTTATCATTTAACTGAGTGGAGTCATGCTGACTTTAAAGTTTCATAAAGACACTATTATGTTGTCCTCTCTCCTCAGTGGCTTTTTTTCAATATATATATATATATATATTGTGGGGGGGGTGTCCGAGTGGTTAGAACATTTGCTTTCTGACTATTAAGCCTGGGTTTGAATCTCACCATGATTGATTTGTCAGGAAGATGACTTTTTGATATTATCAATCTTGAGAAGGTGATCACAACATGTGGCACCTTTGGAAAGTGCCTGAAAAACATACCATGAGTTGGCTCAAACCTTGTGAGCAAAATTGGGTAGACAGAACCCTTTCAAAGCCATTGATGGTTATGTTAGCATGAAGTCACAAGTCATTGTGACTGAGCATCCTGGCTTTGTTTAGACTGTTGTTCATGCTAGATAACCTGCTCTCTTCTAGAAACTGTAACTAAGGTTTGCTCAGCATAGTTGCAGTATAAACACCAGGTGGGCTCTGTGGGTGTTGAATAAACACAAGTTTGCCTGAGCATGTCTCCACAACGTGGATTAACTAACTGCTTTAGTAGACAGATATCCTTGGATAAGAGTGGCCATTATTATTACTATTATATATATATGTATCGTTCTCCAGTAATGGATTGAATATGCTTGGCTACTGACATTTGTATACATTGTGTATATAACACGCTAAAATTGGCCTCCCCCCTGTGTGCCAATAGCTTAGATCTAGAATCTTTCACTGATGTCAAATTGGTCAGGTTTCAACACTGGATAGAAGCAATCAGATGTCTAACCATACTGATGAGCTGTGATACAGCAAAACAGGACCGTCTGCAGATGACTATATATATATATAGCTATAAAAGAGAAAAAGAAAAGAGTCATATGTGGCACAGTTACATGCTTACAAGTAATCAAAATGAATACAATTATGCTGTATTTGAAATGTTCACCAGTGACATATTTTTTTTCAATAACAATTAGAGTAAGGATTATTGTGAAGATTTCTGATCTAGAATTAGAATATGCTTCTATCCAAACTAGTGACCTCAGGTAATGACAATGTAAAAGATTATGAAAAGAGTTCTTTTTTTCCTTTTTCTTCAGGTCTGTGTCTCTTAACGAATGGCAAGAATTTTCAAATGAAATAATAAAAAACGCTGAACGAGAACGGGAAATATCTGTGAATCTGCGCTCCATGATCGATGGAATCCTGCAGCAAATATCTAGTGACATGAAGAAGCAGTGCAAAGTGGTTAATTTAGCTTTTGAATCAAGAATTGCTGATACAAAGGATACAAAGCAGAAACAGGAAGATAATCTGAACAAAGTAAGACAGATACATTCTGTAATTTTGAGATGTTCTTTTTATTGTTACCATAATATTTGGGCTGAGTCATTCTTTGGCCTTCTGCAGGTATATTGGTGCTTTTCTTTTTATATGCCTTATACACCTAAAAAAAAGTCTGAAGAATTGATTATCTGAAATATTTGGATAACAGTAAAAACAAAAAAGAGAGAGAGAAACTAGATAAATAGTCTGAATAACTCTTTTTCTGACTGAGTTCCTAGAATGAGGAGTTATCATTATGTACAGTCAGACTAATATCTTCATCTTTGTTGTTACTATCACATTTCAGATGTTCTATTCTCTGGCATTCTTCAGGCGTCTGTTGATCTGAGTAATCTTCAAGGAATTTTGAAAACAATCCCTTTATTTAACCTACTGAACAATAACCTAGTGGATTAAAGTGTTGGCTGGCAAATTTGGTGGGATGATATCTATGAGTTCAATCCCTGGACCAGGTAATAAAGACATACTCAGTGGAAGTAGAACTAGCAATACTTGATCAATACTAAAAATACAAGTAACCGAGGTATCTCTAGATATAGACAGTGGAATGAAAACAATCTATACCTGTAGATTAAATAAAGGCTACCATTTGAAATTCCCTGAAGGTTACCTGCATCAATATACACCTGAAGAAGGCCAGAGGACACAACTAGTGAAATGTTGTTATAGTAACAATGGTGATGAGGACATTAGTTGGATTATAAATAATGTAAATAACACTTGCTATATAAAGCAAAATTTTGTTTAAAGGTTTGATCTTTAACATTGTCATAATGTGAAAAAAGTTTTTCCTTTTTTCTGTAACATTCCTAAATTTTTATATAGAAATGCGTTGCAAATGATTTATACTTGAATGGATTGCAACTGTGTAACTAAGAAATTAATTGCAAATAAAACCTTTATAGAAAGTTTTTGTAAATGAGCTTCAATAACATAAAAATCCTATAGAATACAAAGTATATTGCATCAGTCTTGAGCAGTGTTTCTTAACTAGTGTTCCCCAGAACCTTATGGTTCCGCAAGAGGTTGCTATGGGTTCAATGATAACCAGTGATAAATAGCCAAATGCATTTTTGAATAATTTTTGTTTAAATTTGTGTTCATAATTTTACTATATATGCATGGCATATTGTTGGAAAATCCTTGGTTAATATGATAAAGGCTTCAACCTCTTATATTATTTAAGCCAGTGTTTCTAAATTAATGTTTCCCGGAAACCTAGGGCTCCACAAGAAACACTGATAAATAGGCTAATGCATTTTTGAGTAAGTTTTGTTTAATTTTATATTCCTAATTTTACTATATGTGCATGGGATACTGTTGGAAAATCCTTGATTATTATAATAAAATATAAAAGATAGATATTAATAATGGTATATAATAATTTTTATGCAGGGGTTCCCTGAGATATGAAAACTATTTCAAGGTTAGCACAAAGGTAAAAAGGTTAAGAAATGCTGCTCTAGAGTAAGGGTTAGTAGGCTAATCTTGCAGACTGTTACTACTGTAATGATTTGATCTAGACTGAGTGCTCTATACTTGTGACCTTTTACAAAACAAAGTTTAATAGCCATATACAGAAGAAAGTTTTTAAAATAGCTCAACAACATAATGTCTGGACAATTGATTTATCTGGCAAAAATATTGTAATGGTTATCATTTCCATAAGAAATGCTTTGCTAAGAATGTGTTAAGAATAATACATTGTAGATTTTTTTACCACAAAACTCCATTACAAATGATTCACCTAAGAAATATAATTGAAATGGTTCACAATAGAAAATGCATTTCAAAGTCTTAACTACAGTAATGCATTGTTAAAGATTTACCAAAGAAATATTTGCTTTATAAAAATGACTTGGAAATATGTTTAAAATTATTCATGAGATTTCATTGCAGAGATAATTAGCAGTAAAAATAGAATTATTCCTCCTCAATACACACACACACACACACACACACACACACACTCTCTCTCTCTCTCTCTCTCACTCTCTTTCTCTCTCTCATGTACACCTTTATGCACATATGCAATTGAACACATACCTCCATGCAAATACTTACAGCCACACAAACTGTAATAGATGTATCCACATATGTGTGTAGAACGACTCAACACTGCCAACTGTACACCAGGAACAACTCAGGACTGAGACAACTTTTTTTATAATTAAATAAAAGTAATTCATTAAGGATTCAAACCTTATTTAGTGAATATTTTTCTTTAAATAAGGCATTTGAAAAGGCATTCTGTCAAATTATGTTTTTGTTTTTGTTGAGTTGTGCCTTCCCTGTTCACATACACCCTTACACACATCTGTACATTCACCTTCTAACACACACATATTGACATGCCTTCATAACATATGCCCCACTTGCTCACATACTTTCACTCCCACAATTCTTGATTCACCTGTCCTATTTCCATTTATCTATGTTTTAAACTTGTAAATATATTTTACAAACTTTGACATTGATGGAAAGAAACTTGTTTCATGTGGGCAAGCGACTTTTATCTAAAAAGTGTTTAGAGATTGATGAGATTTAGTCATTGGTTCTCACACATTTTTTGTCTGGTTCTACATTCCACTTTTTATGTTTAAAAATAAGAGACATTATTCCCCCCCCCCCCCAACCAAACCTCATTGACCCCAACCTTCCACTTAAAAATCAGCTTTAAACAAATCTCTTCAAAAATCTATAAAACAAATTCTGTCAAATTAAGCCATATCTTTCCAAGTCTGTAGTGAGGGAATCCATTTGTAGGGAGTGTCAGCTATGTTTGCGAAATGGCCTTGTGCCAAATGTAACCAAGGCCACCACATTTGAAAGTAGCAGAAGGTTACACAAAAGACTAAATTTTAAAATAATTTAACAAGAAGAATGACATCAGTTTTTGTTGTTTTGAAATAACACTTATGTTGGAAGATCCTGCAAAAAGTTTCTCTTTTGAATGTGGATTTTTAAGAGTTCAGTTTTTGTAAAGTCAGATGAAATACTTCTTTTGTGAAGAAAAGGCAAATCTGATGTTGCTGATAAAAGTTTGTTTTGAGTGTGAAATGAAAGTGGGTATGATGCCTTTGTTCATCTTTCTTTTGTGAAGAAAAGGCAAATCTGATGTAGCTGCATCTCTTTTTTTGTTGCCAACAAGTCAATGAGGAAAGATTCGATTGTGTTTGTTTACATTAGGATACAATCCTGAGCAGAGATAGATGTTCTAAAAAAAATCAGGAGAATATGTATTTAAAAAGCTTCATTTGGACTTTGGTTACCATGATATCTTCCGTGGTTGAGTGGTAAGACACACCAGATTTAATGGTGGCATCTTCCTGGTCTATGGAAGTATGCAAGTTTGAATCCTGCTAGAAGATAGATATTTTCTAAACAAGATTTCTCAAACATCTAGGGAGGTGGATAATTAAAATGTGCTGTCTAATTATAGAAAAAAACAGACTATCCACTCAAATATAAGTATCCATTAAAATTAAAATTCAAACAAATAAATTTAAATGAATATATATATATAAAGTATCCATTAAAAATAACGTCCAAACAAATAAATTTAAACGAATATATATATATATATATATATATATATATATATTAAAAAAGGATTAATTCAAAGAAGTTGAATGGCCATTTCGATATGAAGATCCCCACGGGGGATAACACATCACCTCAGCAACAGAAAAATCCTTTCAGAAACTGGAGAAAAATTAGTCTACTTTTCCTTTTTAAATAGATTTGCAAAGAAATTAAAAAAGAAAATAAAAAGGAAAAATAAAGGAAAAGAAAAAGAAAAAGAAAAAGATAAAATAAAATCAAATAAACAAGAAAAGAAAAAATTGACATCGTCTGGGTTCGCAAAAAAAAAAAAAAAGAAAGAGAATTGTAACTAAAAATGTAAGTTTAAGCAAAAAGGTGGGAGATAAGAGAGATAAAAGAAGGAAGGGAGGTAAAAAGAAAAGAAAAGAAAGAAAATTTTTTTTAAATATTACAGACGCTGGACAAATTCAAAAACCTAATTTCCAAAAACATTGAAGTATTAGAAAAAGGCCTTTACTTAAAAAGGCATAATTATTTATAAAAGAGAATAAAAAGATATAGGATTTAAAATAAAATTATTTTAAAAAAAATTAGGTCATTTGAATTAAACTAAATAAAGACAACACTAGGTAAAAAAAAAAAAAATTAATTTACAATTATACATACATATAGAAGTACACACATACATACATACATATACACACACAATTTTACGATTAAGAATACATATATACATACACATACATACACATACATTCAATTTCATACACACTTATATACACATACATGCGCATGCACACATATATATATGTGTGTACACACCTATATACAAAAAATTCATATACACACAATATATGTGTACACATACATGCACACACACACACACACACACACACACATATATATACATGTTACATATGCACTCACACACACATATAAAAATATAAAAAATTAATGAATATTATGAAAAGGAGCATTTAAATAGCTAAAAAATTTTTTTCCAAAAATACATATAGCCCACATACATAAATACATATATACATATATATACACATATATACAAATATGCACATCCACACACAAACATACACATATACATAAAAATTATAAAAAGAAAAATTAAAAATTAAAAATTAAAAAATTAAAAATTAAAAAAATTAGAATTTAAAAAATTAAAAAAATTATAGAGAAATTTAAAATTTAAATTTAAAATTAAAAATTAAATTTTAAAATCCGCCCTATGACGGCACTTATTAATAAATTCCCTCCTAAGGTTCAAAAGTAAGTCCTGATGAGGATACTTCAAGATCAGAATCTTCTCCAATAAACATAGACGACACCTATCACAAAAATTTTTAGGAGTACAAGCTGAGCCTATTAATTTCCAGCTGATTATAGGGTCCTGCCCTTCCTCTTTCATTTCCCAGAACCTACGTGATAGTGCCGTCTGGAATCTTTGTTTAGGGTTCGAAAACGAGTACTTGTGATTATAAAGCCTCTGTTTGAAAGGGCCCGCGGACATGCCAATATAAGTCCGGTAATTGTCTTTGTTATTAGATGGAGAAATACGGGCTTCATAAATTACATGGGTCGATTTACATTTGCCTTGCACCGGGCAGGCATCCACAGAATTACAATTACATTTATCGACAATTCCGGATTTAATGTCGGTATTATTTAGGTTCATTAAAATTTGTCTATTATGGGAATTAATTATATCATCTATATTTGAGGTGCAAGAATAACTGATTTTTAGGGTGAACCTATTAAAAATTTTATTTAAGGGATTGTTATTATTATTAAATTATTAGGTTTTTGAATTTGTCCAGCGTCTGTAATATTTTAAAAAAAATTTCTTTCTTTTCTTTTCTTTTTCCCTCCCTTCCTTCTTTTATCTCTGTTATCTCCCACCTTTTTTCCATGTTGCTTAAACTTACGTCGATTTAACACGGCTGTCTGTTAATTTTTAGTTACAATTCTCTTTCTTTTTTTTTTTTTCGAACCCAGACGATGTCAATTTTTTTCTTTTCTTGTTTATTTGATTTTATTTTATCTTTTTCTTTTTCTTTTTCTTTTTCTTTTCCTTTATTTTTCCTTTTTATTTTCTTTTTTAATTTCTTTGCAAATCTATTTAAAAAGGAAAAGTAGACTAATTTTTCTCCAGTTTCTGAAAGGATTTTTCTGTTGCTGAGGTGATGTGTTATCCCCCGTGGGGATCTTCATATCGAAATGGCCATTCAACTTCTTTGAATTAATCCTTTTTTAATATATATTTGCTCTGTAATATTTTATTACATGGAGCTCTCTTCCTGTATCATTTTTTAATATTAAAATAAAATTTTTAATATTAATTAGGATCGGGTTTTTGGAATTTACCTTCCTGCTTTTTTCCCTTGGACTGAAGTATCTGGATTAAAATAATATATATATATATATATATATATATATATATATATATATATATTATCAGTTTATAATAAAAATATAGTTTACTGCAACACAAGGGCCATTGTGTTTCAGAACTATCTTATCTTGTCAGGCAGTGAAATATTTTTTTTAGTGTTAGGAATTATTATATATAGAAGTTTAGAAAACAACACAATTTTTTACTAAATCCAGACAATTAAGGTGAAGAGATTTTTTTTAGGTTTATCTCAACTAACCAGTAGAAAATCAGGTCATGATAGGAGAAATTTGATTGTAGGTGTAAAGGGAGCTAGACTTAAAAGGATATAAGACCCAGACATTTTTCATGCCAGTGATGAAATGAATTGAAATACGTTTTTGCAATTTTGCAAATCTGAAAATTCATTGTGTATCATTGTGAAATGGTTACTGGATTTTTTTTTCTTTAAGTTATTATTCAGTTCAAAGTAGTGGACAAATAGACAAAGATGGGAAAGTTTTTAACAAAAAATACACTGCATGTCAAATATATGTATACAACTCAGTGGGTGTTCTATCAATTAAGCTGCAACAAATAAAATTATCAAAATGTGAGAGAATCAATCAATATATGATAGGAGATAGGTTATAGGTGTCTAGTTATATTAGGAAAAAATTAAGTATATTTAGGGATAAAAAATTAACTATAACTATTTTTTTAACTAAAAATAACTATATATTAACAATATGTTAAAAAGTTAACTATATTTTAAAAAGTAAATTTTAAATTTTAACTATATTTAAAAATTATAAGTATACTTTAACTATATTTAAAATTTAAACTTTTAATATATTTTAAAATTCAAAATTTAAACAATATTTTAAAATTTTAAATAAATTCTAAATTTTAACTATATTTGAAAAAATTAACTATATTTTAGAGTATGTTTTAGACAATGATTACAAATGGAAGTTACTTTGCTATGTTTATTGAGTAAATTTAGTTTTGGGAATTTGATAATTTGTAATTTTTCTTGTAAACATAGAAAACATGGCTCATGTAAAGATTTACAAATTCTGTTTATTTTTAATATTTTCCATTCTGTGGTTGGGGTTTTATAGGCATCTTTTAATTTCCAATTAATAAGTAGAAAGTGATATGCTATTGCAGTAAGTTTTATTATTAAAAGATAAGTTGTGAAAGTGATGGCAGGTCATAAAAGTATATCGGGTAGACCCAATATAATATTTTATTACTATGGGATTTTCTATGGTGGAAATAGAGCATAGGTAGACTATAGAGTCAGACATTTATTTGCTAATGGACACTCAATAGGTTTTCGGCAATTGCAATTATTGTTATTTTGATCTTTAGTTTTTTAGAATGTTGTTGTTTGTTTAGGTTATCTGTTTAAAATTCTATGGTTATGTATTTTTATGATCTTCTTAAGGTTATCACTACAGCTATAGCTTAATTTCAGTGTGTTCTTTTAAAGATTTTGCTAAGAGGATTATTTTTAGGGAAGTGTTTTTCAATTAATTTTAGGAATTTATGTCCTAACTTAGTACTTATCATTTGGTTAAACAGGGGTGTGTACCAAATGATATTTCTCTTTTTATTTTTGTTGTTGTTATTATGTTTATTATATTTCAGGTCAGGGCATTTATAGTTGCCATTTTTAAATGCTGTGTCATAGAATTTGCTATGTTTATAAAAAAATGTTTTCATTAGAAGAATTGTTACTAATTCTGTTTTCGATAGAGAAGTGTATATGCTTGATGGTTAGATTTAGGGCGGATGTATATAGGATTAGCATTAGTTTTTAAGTAGGGAGAGTATGTTTTATTGATTAGATTAAGAGATACATTTAGGAAGTCTATCTTTTTTAGATTAATTTTGATAGTTACCTTCAGTTCCCTATGTATTAATTTTCTTATTCTATTGGCTAACATTTGTGAAATTTTTTACCACCATAAGACCATCATCCCTGTATAACCCTATATCCTCAATATTTATATCATTATACGTTGTCAGGTTATACAGAATAAATAGGCCAACCAAATTTGAGGACTCAGCAAAGTCAAGAGATTCCATAGTGAGGTCAAATAGGTCTTCACATTTAGTTTTTTTCCATTGTTCATACTTGTGGATGAGTACAGATTGTTTTAAAGTAAATCATTACAAACAGTAGATTGTCAACCCATTAGTTTGCAATACTACTAAGATATATATTGAATAAGTTCTCAGTGATTTGTCAAAGTAATGTTTTATTTACAACAATTAGTAAGAAACATGTCACTGAAAGTATTGTCCATTGCTAGCCACTACATTTTCCCATCCTTCTGGCAGCATTTGAAATCCACATCAAAAAAACAACACATCTTTTGAGGCCAACTACAAGTTGACCCATTTTTTTGCATCTTTATAAGAATGAAAATGCTACTCAGCTAGGATATGTGCCATCAAATGCAACAAGTGATAATTGGATGAGGCAAAGTCTGGTGAATACGGCAGGTGGGGTACAACTTCTTTTAGCATTTCCAAATAGTTTTTCAACCGTTTTGCAACATTTGGCCTAGCATTGTCATGTTGCAAATTCAATTTGTAGTGTCTTTGCTTGTATAGCAGCTGTTTTTTTTTCAATGCTTGGCTTAAACACATCAGTTGTAGTTGATAGCATTCTCCAGTCTGAGCAACTTATAACAAACTACACCCAGCCGATCCCACCAAATGCAGAGCAGAAGCTTTGAACCATGGATATTCGGCTTTATTGCTCATGGCTGGGCTTACTCCATGATCTTCTACTCTTAGGGTTATTGTAGTGTATCCACTTTTTCTTTCCTGCTGTTAATGCAGCTGTTCACATGTGACAAAATGCCATTCTATCAGCTTCAACTTGTTCAGCACTTAATGTCTTTGCTTTTGAATCATTCTTAATCTTTTTAAACATTTTGAAACTGTTGTGTGATCTACTCCTAATGAATTTGCAAGTTCAGCTTGCATCTAACATGAGTCTTCATGAAGTAATGCCTCCAATTTTTTGTCTTCAAACTTTTTTGGTGCACTAAAGTATTCTTTATCTTCAACATTAAAATCATTATTTTTGAAGCATCTAGACCAATCTCTGCATGTTGTTTCTGACAGAGCATAGTCACCATAAATCTCAACAAGAATTCTGTGTGCTTCAGCTGCAGATTTCTTTTGAATAAAGTAGTGCAGTAAAATTCCCCACAAATGCATTTATGTTTAATGCTATGAAAAACAAAATTATTTACACTTCAGTGAAATGGCTTACACTGAATTTCAAGCTTGTTTATAGTACTTTCTTTTAGATGTGCTACCATATAAAACTACATGCAGTTTTGAGTATGTCATCAGTTGGAAAACTGTGAGAACTTATTCAAGATCTTAATGTACATTTTAATATGAAAATGTACATGTTGGATGAAGATCATGTAGGTTTTACAAATGAATGTAAAAAGCTTATGAAAAATATACTTTTGAAATGAACTAATATTGCAGTATCTGTCCTGTCATGTCCAGCATCTTCAAATGATTCATTGTTTCCTTAGAAATGTATTCTTTGATGACATCATAAGTTAAAGAGGTCACCTCATCTGTTATTTTTAGTCAATAACTTTAGTGTCTCTGAAACTGTAGTAATATGACAGGTTATCAAAGTTTTAATATCTATGATTAGTTTTTAGTGGCCACTTTAATATCTTCCCTACTAGATTAGTTATTTGAATATTCCTCACACCTAAGTTTTGGCAATGAGACATTCTACCCCCATAAAGCAGTGAAAGGAAGAAATGCTTTATTTTATGGATAGTGGCCTGGAATAAGAAATTAGCTAGCTGAATTTGAATTCCAGTTGTGTTCATTACTTAGTTCACTTACATTCAAACACCTTTTGGAAAGAATATAAATCCATTTCTTTCTCTCAGCTATGGGTTAAATAGTAGGGCTTGTATCTGGAAAAATCATTGCTATTATCATATTCAACACACACTCAGCAATCCCCAAAATGTGACTTGTATAAAAGATGTAAATAAATTAGTTTACTGTTTATTTCACATAAATATTTCCTCTTTCATTACAATCAGCGACAAACTATAAACTTTATAGTTAGAAAACTTGTAAAATGGCTCAGTCAAAAGGATTTGCTTAATCCCGAAACCTTGTCAAAAAAATTAAATACACAGGTTTTAGACAAATAAAATTTTACTTTTTTCCAACATCTACACAATTTTCTTTTATTTTATTTTTTACTTTTTTCAGTTATTTTTAAAGTGATGGCCAACTGGGAAATTTATGCCACTCTAATTCCAAGTGTCTTTTTCTCCTTTTATCTGTTTATGAATTGCAACTCTTTCTATCAGCTCATTTCTGTTAATGTTTCTCAATGTTTGCCTGTCTCTTACCTCTTTTAATGTTGGTAATAGGGTGGCTGTAATCTATAACTTATACAAAGCCACATATTAGCAGCCAGGCTGTCACTGTGCCACCCAGAGATCACAGTGAAGTAGTCAGAAATGATCGATGCTGCTCCAACACTACCAACCCTTTGCAGGCAATGTTTATTCTGCATTATTTAACCTTTTATCTTCTCACTCAACCGCACTGGCTAAAAAAAGAATTTTACATTTGCTGAAGGTAGTAATTTTAAAAACCTGTTAGTGTTCACCTTCTCAAAAAAAAAAAAAACAGTGTCTAATATGACTCTTTCTTTGTTATCAGAGGACAATGCTGTGAGCGATGTGGTTATAATTGGGAACCAGAAATTAAGTCAATATTTGGGAAAATTTGAATTTTCTTCTGAATTTCTTTTTTTTCTACTTGAGTGAAAATGTTTTTACTGTTGGATAAAATAAAATTAATCATATATATTTATCAAGAAACATTGATATGTCAAAAGATTTTTGTATCCATTTAAAATTTTTTTCAAACTCAGACAATGACTGGCAACTTTACCAAGTAAGCTACATAAAAGTTTAGAAAATATAGCTCATGTCTGCACAAACCAAATGTAGTGAGGATGTTTGCTATTACTGTTTGTGAGCAGCAGGGTTGGTGCAAGGGTCTCATAGCATCACAAATCTATGATTGCCCTCCCATCAAACTATGATGAATGGCTCCCACTCTATTACATCTCAATTTTCATGAGGTAGTATTCATATAAAATACACATTTTGTTGTAACTTAATTATGTACAATAATGGAGCATATGCAATATAAGCAAACAATTCAATTAGAAAAATTGAAAGAAATTAGAGACATGTCATACTATATCATTCCATCTTAATAAATTAACAATGTTTTGTGGCAATTTTTAATATCAACTTGAGATTTTTCTTGTCAAAAATTTGAATAATAACTTGACTAACTTAGTAAGAAACATGAAATTTAATAAATAATTAGATCTTTCCAGAAAAAAAGAATCAAAAGAAATATAGTCAAAATAAACAATTCACCTAATGCATTCATCACTGTAGACAAATCTAGAAATTTGTAAGAACCAAGCCCCTCCCCTACACACACACAACAAACTACTCAAGGACAACATAACTAAGACATACAGAAACGCACCAAAAATTAAAGAATATGATTGTGGTAATAAAATACGCACATCTCATCTTGTTTATAATCATCCATTACAATAAAATAAATGTTTTTCAGAACTAAAGCAGAATGAGTATTTAGTGAGTCAAAGTGACAAGTGTAAACTGTTTCAAGATTTTGCTGATTACTGCTTTTATTGGCTTGATTATACTAGCCTCATTTGCATACTGCTAGAGCCTTGCACATGGACGAGTTAGTTCAATATTGTTGAGGTTCTACTGATGTTGTGTTCAATATGTCTGATGTGTAATATGTCTGATGTGTTACTCTACAGAGTCAAATAAAACATCATAAGCTCCCACTTAGAGTTGTTATGATATTACAGCAATATTAACATGGAAGCTGAGAGAATTGCCAAGCATTAGACTGAGATGACTGAATAAATTTCATTGTTAAATCGCAAGCATTCATTACACAAAGAAAATTTCGAAATGAAGCCAACATAAACCTGACTAAAAGTGAACTTAGAATTAACTAAGATGGCTGAGGATGAAATTGAGTAAACCAGTGGAAAAACATAAAAGCAACTATAGTCTGATTTCAAAACCTAAAAAACAAGCATAACTGCAAAAGAGACAAAACCAGAAAAAATATCAAAGATTTTCAATAATAAGGGATTCAATATCAACATAAAAACAAACCCAAAAGAAGTAGATTTCTTATGTTACCATACTCAATCTAAGAAAAGTTACATATCAACCATATAGAAAACCTGATGATAAACCACTTTACATACACATATCTTCCAACTGCCCATCAATAATAATCAAGCAAATCTCACAATCAGTTAACTGCAGGTTATCTGACAATTTTTTCAATTAAGCTTAATTCTTCAACAAGGCTAAAAGAATCATAAAACAACCCTATAAATAATGGATCTTTGGCAACACTCACATACACACCACGCAGTACAAAAAATGCCAAAAGAAAAAGAAACATTATATAGTTTAATCCACTATACAAGAAAAATGTAAAAACAAATGTAGGAAAAATATTCATTAAACTCATACATAAACACTTCCCTCCATTTAGCATTCTTCACAAGATATTCAACAGAAACACAGCAAAAATCAGCTACAGTTGCACAAAGAACATGACACAAAAAATAGAAAAGCCCTGCGGAAAAATAACCAACAAACTACCTGCACAAATAAAATACACTGTAATGTCTCTTAAATGGCAAAAACTTGCAAAACAATATAATATACCAAGCCACTGTAAAATCAGCATATTACAAAAAAAAAGTATACACAGGAGTAGCTGAAGGACTCTGAGACCAGAAAATACAGACAAAAACATCCTTTACAAATAGTAAACATGCAAACAGCACAACTCTTTCTAAATATATGTAGGCAACTAAAAACTAAAACCAAAATACTTCCAAAATATCATGAAAAATAAAGAAAACTGCCTACAACAATAAATCTCAAAACTGTAAACTTTTTCTGGAAAAGAAAGTAATTATAATTCCCTTTCCAGACCAACACAAATTACTAAATAAATGATCAGAACTTATCTTAAATGCAAATACAAAAACAAATTTTTAATATTTTACTTAATATCAAAACCTAAAAATTACTACCTTGAAAAAACTCACCATAAAAAATACAAATATATATACCATATGCAATGCACATAATGTATCATACTTTAGACAAAGTCAATATCTTAAGCCAACATACAACACACATTGACTGAAGAAGGAGTTCAAGCATGAAACAGACTAATGTTCAGTATACTTTTATATTTACATACATTCTAAATTTAGAACACAGTAAAACTATATTTTTATTATATATATAGTTTTACTGTTCTGAATATAAATATTTAGGTCGATAGCAGGTGTGGTAAAAAAAAATAAATGGATAAAAATCTTAAAAAGAGTATTATTTAAGATCCTGAATGAATTCTTATGTTAATCAAAATAGTTCACCTCACCTGCCCTACCTTAATCATACCAGTTTTCAGATAAATTATTCAAAATATGTGAATATAAATAAGAAATCTCTGCATATAGTTTTGTCTAAACAATTACCTGTGGAATTTTTTGAAATTACTTCTGAAATTGTCTTGTGACCTCAACAAAAAATGCATTATTAAAAATATATCAATGTTGGATTGACAACTGGGAAAGAAATAGCCAAACAACATGAATTCCCAAAAAAGTGAAGACTTTAAATAAATATAATTTACAAATGAATAAACTTAAAGAATACAAGGTTTAGTTAAAAGTTAACTTAGGATCATCGGTTATTTGCAATTCAAGATGCATTGTAATAGCAATAGGTACTGTAAATACAACCTTTTATTACAACCAAAATTTGATCAAAGTATTCTACTCATATTTACTATTTGTGTTTCGCTCGGTTGATTCTACAAGTTTCATGATTTAACCTACTTTTTATCCAGCTCTAAATTTGATCAAATGGTTTTATTCATATTGACTATTTGTGCTTCTAATATTTTTTTTATTCTCACCACTACCATAAACCATGACATCTGATAATCTAGTTCTCCTACAAGCACTGAAGTTAGGTAATATCGAGCCTGATCAGTACTTAGAGAGTTGATCCCTCGAGAATACCAGATGCTGTAAGCTTGGATGTGTAGGTGGTACAATGGATAACTGCATGGAAATGGAAATTGGAGAGCTGAGTTCTAATTCCATTTGGGTTTATTATATTAAACTTACATGCAAACACTCTTGGAAAATGTCTGAATCTACCACTTCTCCCCCAAGCTATGAACTAATTAGTAGCACTTGTATCTCTGAATCATTTTTTTGTCTTTGGCTTTTATTTTTAATTACAAAAGGAGTCACTGGGGCGTCATTATATGATGTATTTGGAGTGTTTTAACCTGGCAGAGACCATCCCTCTGCAGGTTAGACCACAGCTGATGTCCTTCAGCTAGGTAGCTCACCTTTGTCATAAGCATGTAGCCATTGTAGTTCATCTGTAGAACCCTTCTATGCTGGCTTGTGACCCGTGTTGAGGAGGTCCTTTGCCCAGTGCAAAGGACCTCCTCGACATAGATCACAAGCCAGGATGGAAAGGTTAACATCACTGTGTTAACATCACTCCCTCATGTGAGTTTAGCCTGCCAGCTGAAGCAGTTTACCAGGGCATGGCAATTTGGAGCTATCATGTGAGAAATTTAGATGATTGAGGACCAGTGATGCCTTTCCATCCGAAGGTGCAATGTGTCAGACATCAAAAGTACTATCTCTATCCAGAGCCCTCTATTCCCAAAATGATTATTACAATCTAAATCTATTTTCTTGCTTTAAAAATAATAGTGATCTATTTCTGATTGCTAACAACAGCTCTTTTGCAGTTTCTATTTTCCTTAAGACTTCCTCGTTTGTTATATGCTCTGTCCATGACAACTAATTCCTGGTGCTTGTGGAAGAGGAGTGTAACATCGTTCATGGTTTATTTCCATGAAATGGTGAAAAGTCTCTGTGTGTGTGTGTACTCAGATGTTAGAATGTTGTCTGTACACTAATATTTCCAAGAATGTAATAAAGAAACTGATTTTTCCTTTCAGATTTTTGAACAAATTCGTGAAATGGAAGAGAACATTGCTAAACTTGAAATCAGTATTAATGAAAAGGAATGTCCTTTGAAACTTTCGCAAACACGTCTTGATGAGCGTTCACAACGTCCCAATATAGAATTGTGCCGTGACCCAGTACAATACCGTCTAATTGAAGAAGTGGATGAGCTGAAGAGGTCAATAAAAGAACTGCAGAATTGTCTCCATCGGTCAAAAGCTTCATTGAAGAGCCTCATTCAAAACCAGAGAGAATTGGAAGACGACATTGAAGTTAAATCAAACACATTATTCATTGATGAAGTTGAATGCATGGGGTTACGGAAAAGTATTTATATTCAGACATTCTAAATATTTTGTTATTCTTTAAGAAAGAGGAGATTGGAGGACTTCCTCTTTTTCATTGCTGGCTCATTTGGGTTTGTAAACAGCTTAAAATCTGTACTCTCTTTTAATGCACATCAGAAATAAATAAAGCCTGACATTTACATTTGAATGACATTATTATTATTATTTTTATCATTATTGTTGTTGTCTTCATTTGTACAGCTTTTGTTTTCACTCAGAGATTTGACACCATGAAAAGGATGGTAAAGGGAGTTAACTCTTTATCATTCAAAGATCATCCTTGAACTTGACCACAACCACGGAAAAGTGGTCTCGACTTGATGCCCTTACTAATCCAGGACTCTGATTGGCTAACTGCTGTCCAATCAGGAGTCTTTCTTGGGGCCACACAGTAAACTCAGTTCTGAAATCTTTTTTTTGCAACTGATAGTCATTGTCACAACACGTTATTTGGAGTCGTCAGTTACAGAAGCCATGAACTCACTTGTTCCTTGGACATTCTTTTTACAGCTAAGTTCACAAATATAAATTATATTTGCAAACCTTCTGTTTACCTATTCTGCATACATCCTTTTCCATTAAACCCGTCAAATTTAATTCAGTAATCATGTCCTTCTCTTCTTCAAGTGTGTTTGCCCTTGTCTTTGACTGTGTGGAAGTTAATTGGAACTGGAAGATATTTATACTACAGACAGAGAGAACATTCAGAGAACATTTTCAATACCAATTAACCCAAACTACTGAAATGATGGGTTACAAGGTTTTATCTAGATTTTCACAATGTAAAACTTTAAGTTCAGACTCTAATGTCCCAATGTTAACTGGGACAATAATGACCTGAACATTTCACATTCTGGTAACTTCAACCTGGAGGTCTGTCTATTATTATTATTATTGTTATTACTTCTACTTTTCCCATTTTGCTGTTTACTATAGTCTTTTGCTAAGTCTTTTACCTGAGATTTGAGACAAAGGAATGCTTTTTCTTACAAGTTTATTCAGCACATTAAATTGAGGGAGTTTTTCTGAATATGTGAACAGTGTCTGATATCACAATCCTTTTGTATCTTAAATAGTGAGGGGTTTCCTGGAAATGTTTTTACTGTATGTATCATCATTATTTTTAATCATTTCTAGTGCTCCTATTATTACTGGAATAGTGATTGTTTAAATGAGATAGATAAATAGAAAGAAAAAAAAGAAAGGTTTTCCTGGAAATTTTTAATGTATGTATCAGCATTATTATATATTAAAATATAAGGCCTAAAGTAGCAAAAAAACAGTCCATATGTCAAGTTCCTTCAGGACACTAGTGATCATGGATCTCTACAAATTCCAGTTTTTTGTAGATCTTAATAAATGTTGTCTTTTTGCTATCTCTCCTAAACCCTGTTCTGTTGTTCATTTATTCAAGCTTGCTAAGTAGGCTATTTGTTGTTTTCCTCTGTTTCTCTTAACTTCAATCTGTCATGTGAGTATCAAATTTTCCAAGTCCTTTTTCCTCATTATAATTTACTTAAAAAGATGAAATTTAAAACTTATATCAAATTATCATTTCTAACCTCTATAATAAAGTTATTTAGATTTTAATATCTTTAAACAACATACAAATTAGAATTAGTTTTACATGACAAGTCATGCATTTATAACTATGTCCTCACGAAATATATATAAAAATACAAAAGGGAAGGAAGAAAAGAGAGAAATTAATTTCCTGCCTTTCACTACTCCTGCATAACCATACAATTAAACTTGTTGAATTTTTAGTTATTCAACAAAAATTAGCAACTAGGTCCCACCCTTTTACAGTTAAACCGATAAAATGTAACTGCAATTTCTACTCCAACAGCTTCTTTTCTTGCACTTCCTTTCCACATACTTGCTTTCTCGACAGCTACAATCTCCAGGAGTTTAAATATAAGGTCAATAGACATCTCCTAACACACTAACTCACATCTATTCTCTCAAACACTCTTCCCATCTACATCCTTACCCATCTATCACCCTCCTTCTGACATTTCCTATATCTAACCACTCTTTCTCACCACCTTCCCCTATGTAACCCCCTGCACAATAGTGGCAGTGGAATGCCTTGCTTGGGGTGAAATAATTTAAAAAAAAAAAAAGATGACATTTATTTTCTGTTCAGTCACATTTTACTCTTTCTTCTTCACAAAATCTTGCCTTTTCTCTTTTTCTTTCTTTCTTTTCTTATTTAAATTAACAATTGTGTGTGTGTGTGTGTGTGTGTGTGTGTGTGTGTGCGCGTGTGTGTGTGTGTGTGTGAAATAGAATATAGATTCCAGGCAAAGTTTGAAGAATATAATAAATGGAAAACTGTTTCATTGAAGCCAAGTTATATGTTTCTGTTATGGGGGAACACACCTATTCCTCAGATAATGGACTCTCCCTTCTATATTAATTAACGTTCTTAGAAGTTCTAGAGAGTTCTTTGAAGTTCAGTAGAACTACTAGTTAGTGCCAGTTTGGGCATAGTTGGACTAAGGCAGCTGATATTAGTTGGCAGTTAGCCAAATACTAAGGAGTCAGCTTTCAGTGGAAGATTACCAAGTTCCTAACATTTTGGGTGCATTAAGTTGATTAGCATGATTATAACCTTCAGTGCAAAAATTACTTCACAACAATAATTGGCGATGAAGATCTATGAATTCAATCAGAAGAGGAGAGAAAAGTTGTTTTTTTCTCAAGGCAAAAGTCACCACAACAAAATTGGCAATGACAAAAATTTTGCGAGGTCATGCAGAGTAGGAGAGAAAATTTTTTCTCTCACGCCAAAGAAATTTGGCAAATAAAGATTACCATCACAATAGTTGGCTGAAGAAAATTGTGAAGTTATGAATACTTTGACAACAAGATCTCGAAGTCACAAAGCAAAAAAATTTTTGCTCAGAAGACTTCAAAATGTGTGGAGTAGTTAAAAAAGACAATTTTTGGACAACAAAATTTGCACACATAAAAAAAAAAATATATATATATTGTTGTATTCTCAATATACAGTTGCTCAATAGGTCACAAATTACAAATTCGTCTGACCCCACCTCAGCAACATAAAGCATGGTATAAATTTCTTGCATAAAAATGGAGGAATTTAAGGGTTTATTCCAGGAATAAAAAAACAAATTCTAGAACAGCAAAGTACATCCCAGAAGCAAATTCAGGAAGAAATTTTCGACAAGCAGTTAAAATTTCAACAAAATATGGTACAAATGCAAATGGAATTTCAGAAAATTCTGGATGCAATTAAGAAAAGGGAAGAGAAAAATATTCAAGAGAAAACAGAAAAATATTCAGAGAAAATAGTTTGGAACTCGATCAAAACTTTCACATACAATACAGACAAAGAAGTAACTTTTGAGGATTATTACAAAAACTACACAGACATGTATGCCGTAGACTGCTATCTGTGGTCAGAAAAAAAAAAGGTGAGACTTCTAAATAAGTTAGGAACGTCTGGACATAGCAAAATGGTAAATTATATTTTACCTAAAAAGACCTGTGATTTAAAGTTTACTGGGGTGGTGAATATATTAATGGAACTTTTTAGCAAGAAAACATCTCTGTTACACAAGAGGTGGAAATGTTTGAATTTAATAAAGGAGGATGAACAAAATTACATAACATATGCAGCAAATATAAACAAACATTGTGAAGAATTTAAGCTGGTCGATTTGAGCGCAGACAATTTCAAGTACTTAGTATTCGTTCAGGGTCTTGTATCAGAAAAAGACAAAGAGATGAGAAAAATGGTACTGATGAAATTAGAAAATGTCCCAAATATTACAGTACAGGATTTGGCAGAGCATTGTACTAAACAGGTTAGCATAAAAAAGGATGTAAAAAAGATTGAACAGTCTGGCGTTTTACACATAAGGAAAGTATGTAAGAAGAAAGTCATTTCAACAAAAAAAAATACTAAAATTGCAGATCATCAAACAAAATTACCAGGAAAAAATAATCAAAAACTCTCAAAACCATGTTTTGTTTGCGGTGGATTACACTGGTACAGAGAGTGCAATTTTAGGAACAAAAAATGTTTCAACTGCAGAAGAATGGGACACAAAAGCTTGCACTGCAGAGCAAGAAATAAAGACGTAAAAATAAAAAAAAAATAAAGTCCAAACAAGTTGAAGATGGAATAACGAGAAAATTCGTTCACTCAAAATAAACAACAAAAAGATAAACATGCAACTCGACACTGGGTTGGATCTGTCTATTATAAATCTAAATACGTGGAAGAAGTTGGGGAAACCACCGTCAATAAAACGAATAAAATTGCGAGGACAGTGACGAGTGAAAAGATACAGTTCATCGGAGAATTTGTTCCAAATGTCACATTAAATAAAAAAACTTGAAAAGTCAGAATATTTATCATCAAAGATACCACAAATTTATTTGGTACAAATTGGATAATGGAATTTCAATTATGGGATCTACCAATTAATTCTTTTTGTCATAAGGTAAAAAGCTTAAACAACAAGGCAGAAAAACTCATAAGTAAACTAAAGGGAACATTTCCTACTGTTTTCTTGCCAGGTTTAGGAACATGTACCGAGTTGAAGGCAAAATTCTAATTGAAAGAAAACGCTCAGGCAGTATTTAAAAAGAAAAGAAATGTGCCGTTTGCCTCTATTGAATTGATAGGTATGGAACTAGATAGACATGAGAAAACCAGTGTACTTGAAAAAGTTCAGTATAGCAAATGGGTGACACCGACAGTATACATAAAAAAGAAGTCGAAAGAAATTTGTACAAGTCGTTCTGGTAAATTGGAATAATTGACAAGCATATTGGCAACATGATGTACCTGGTAAAAGGAGAAAAATTTACGTGCAAGAAGTACATTAACCAAATCAGAAGATGCTCTTCGAATGTGGTTGACAGTGGTCCCATGGAAGAAACGCCGATGGAGGTAATTTATGACACATTTGAACTATCAACACCAGCAACAATTTTACCGGAAGTACGCCGATTGTGGCGCAGTGGATATGAGCTCGGAATGAGAAATCGGGTAGCCGAGTTCAAATTCCAGCTGAATTCATTGCTTTCACTTACGCGCAAATACCCTTGGGAAAGGTATTAATCTGTCTCTTCCCTCCAGTTATGGGTTAAATAACAGGACAGATTGGGTTCTATAGTCTTGGCTGGCACCCAATCTATCTACTGCGGGATAATCTTCTGCCCAGTCAGTCATGTCTCTTTCAAGACATGATCGCCCAAGCGTGTATCACGTATGGCACTTAACTGACTGACGCCGATCCAAAAGAAAAAGGAATGAAATGAATCAATTACAAGTGGATCCAAAATGTAGGAGATATAGACGTTAAGTCGATTAGCAACTGACGTAGCACAATTAAAATCTTCAGTGCGAAAACTACTCCACAACAGTTTTACCCTTGCTAGGCTTCATTAAATCAAAATGAAAAAAAGAAATTCTGAAAATAGGATAAACCCAAAATTTTTTTGAAAAAAATTGCTTTTAAATAAAATTAATAAATTTTATAAAAATATTTGATAAATTTGTTTCAGAATTTTCTCCTGCATAAAAAAATTCATTTAAACAATCTTTCATTTTATTTTTTCTTGTTATAATAATTCTTGTTGCCAACTAAGACATTCATCGGGACAGAGTAGTGCAACTTGTGTTAACTTCCTTAGTTCTACTAACGAGTCTATTGGCTACCCTTGGAGTGAACAGGAAGTTATCTCCTCAATTACTTTAATATGTCATTCTGTTTTAAGTCGTTGAGGAGATAACTTCCTGTTCACTACACCTTATTGTAGTCTGCCAGGGAAACAACTTTTACATATACATATTTTTAATTTCTTATTTTACTTTATTTATTTATTTACTATGTTAAAGAATGTTTAATTAAGAGATCATATACAAGAATTTTACCATCTGGCATAGATGACCTGTTTCCGGATTTAGCAAACTTTAACTTTCATCCTCAAGGATGCACTGCAAATTTTCAAATGTTTTCTTAATGAATTGACTTCTTGTTCAATTACAGCTTCTACTGCCATGTTGGATGTGTTCACAGTGAGGAAAATTGCGTGCATTTTCATCATTGTTGCTGTGTGAGAGTTTAGTGAAGTTTGCAAGCATGGATTTGACTGTATTGAAGATACGAAGAGCATCCTGTTGTAGTAGGATGTTTATTTTTCTGTAATAGATTGGTCAATGGTAAAAGTTTAGATGATAGATTAGGGATGAAATGACAATGATAATTTATTAGTCAAATGAATCTTCTCAACTGTCAGATGGAAGTAGGTACAGGAAAATTTTCAACTGCTTCTACTTTTCCTGGTAAGTATGAGATCTCATCTTGGTCTGTGACATGTCCAAGAAATTTAACCCGAGTGGTGCCAAAAGTAAACTTATCTAAATTTATTTTGTCCAAATTCAGATGAGGATATCATCGATGTTAGCATATACAAATGCTAATCCTCTCAGGATTTGGTCAATAAGTCTTTGAAATGATTGAGCAGCATTCCTAAGATCAAATGGCACCTGGACAAACTCTTATGGACTAAACAGAGTTGTCACCAATGTTTTGTGAATATCCTTATCTGCCACCAGGATCTGGAAGTAAGATTTCACTTAATCAGTTTTTAAGAATATACTTAGATCTTCATAACCTGAATGCAAAATAGTGTATACGTGGGACAGTCAGAGACATTGGATGCATTTAACTCACAGTTGCACTAATGCCATTGATATGTATTCTCTATGAATTCCTGTAATATGGATATTAGTTTCATTGCTCAAAGGTATTTTGTGTTTTATATTCCTCAACAAGTTGAAATGGGCCAAAAGATCTGCCCCAAGTATGGAAGTTCAGTTTATATGAATGTCCGTGTAAAATTTCAGTGCATGCCAATAATTAATATCAAATCTTTTGTGCAGTAGGTATGAATGTGTGCCATTTGCATCTAGTAGTTTGAAGAGATTAGTATTAAGTTTGGGTGCATGTGCTAGTGGAATAACACTAACTGCTACTCTAGTATCCACTAAGAATTAGTAGGCATTAATTTTGTCAACTGCATAAAATAAGCGACTTTCTTTGTGTGTGCCAGTCAGGGTAGTTGCGATCTATCACTAGTTTGTTTATTTCCCTGGGTGCCTGTTTGTGATATGATGACAAGGTTGGGTACGTTTTCTTGTAAGAGACATGACAATGGTATTTGTGCATAAGTGAATATAATGAACCCAATGGACATTGGAACTCAGTTCTCTGATTAACAATCTTGAGCCATTATCCATTGCACCATCCACAAAACAGCACCTGGTATTCTCATGCAGTCACCTATCTAGGGACTGACCAGACTTATTATTGCTTAACTTTGGTAATTGTATGGGAACAAGCATTTCAATGTGATGTGGTTGTAGACCTTGTAAATTGATCCCTCAATGGAAGCCAAAAAAAGATAGCTGATTGTATGTGATTTCTTAAAATTTTTTAAAATAAATTTTTTAAAATTCATAATTGACTAAAGTACTTTAATTTATATAAAGTACTTAAATTTATTGCCTGTTGTTAGTTTATAGCTATTTCTATGGCAAATGTTCAGTCAAGTGACATTTTTTAAGTTCCACCATTTCAGATTTTTATAGCAAGGACATGCCATGCCATTATACAATTCATTCTCATTTTCTTTGTACTGTTTTTGTTGTCACTAAGCACTTGCAGTACCTCGTATAGTTCTTCGTGTTGTTTATCGCTATCACTAAAATCTAGGATATCATCCTCTTCACCACAATTTTATATTTACAAAATTCAAAAAACTAATATGATTAAAACTAATGTAATATTTATCATTTACCAATTTATCTAAACTCAGTTTCTTTCTGAGAATTGCTACTTTGACAATGACAACGACTCTCGTATAGTCACGAACACTCTTGATCACACTGTAGTTCGTTCCCGTCTAGGTCTTTTATAACCCAGGCCGTACCCATTCCTGGGTAGGACAGGATATTTCTCCACAACAAATAATGGAGTATGTGATTCGATTTGGCCTTGTTTAGTTTAGTTATCTCACCATAAGAAATGCACGTAAATATAAACAATCAAGATGGTGTGTAAGAATAAACATTTATCTAAACGTTAATAATTGTGTGTTATACACCATGATAGTAATGTTCATAATGATTGGCACAAGTTTGGTAAGAAGAGTTCAATGATGTTCTTTTTGTGGTACAAGGTTGATAAGAAGAGTTTGTGTAAGTACTTAAGTGTAATAAGTACTGTGAGTAAGAGCAGGGTGTAGTTGTAGTCATTGATGTCTTTGATGTGACTGCTCAGTTAAATGTATGTTTCATTGTGTCTTCTTTTTCGTGTCTGGCTGTACAAAATGTTCTTTGAAGAAGAAGAAGAGACAGAGAAAGAGAGATTGAGAGGGTGAGCTAGTAGAGTTTACCTAACTAAGGGAAGCACTAGATGGGCTTTCTTGGAATATTATCGGCCAAATCAAACATTATACTTTTTTGGAAGTCAAAAGAGGATCACTTTAACCAATGAATGAACAGAAAAATGTATTTTTCTGTTCATTCATTGGTTAATATATATGTATTTCTTTTAAACTGATTTTCAATCAGAAGATATGCGCTGGTCTACATGCATAGAATCTCAAATGACATTCTGCTTTGAGGCATTAAAGAGATAACTTCCTGTCCACCACAGAAGACCCTTCCAGAAAATGGAGTGTAAAGAAAATGGTGCAATTCCTTATCATCTAAGACTAACATGGAATGTTCCTTAATGAAAATAGTAGAATTCATTCTGTTGTTTTCCATGTAACACGCCTACCTGTTCTAGATGTATATATTTTAGTATTACTATTATCAGTAACTTCATCAGATGAACTGGTAGTGATATCTTTCTGCATGGTTGTGTATTCATTCAACTGTGCCTGGAACTGGGTAAGAGGCTTAAACTCTTCTACAGATGGCTCTATATATGGCTTCAATCTGTCTACCAATACATGTGGATATATACCATTATTTAAATCTAACTGAAAATGCTTCAGCGATTGTTGCAAAACCCTGTAAGAGCCTGAATAAGATGCTGCCAAAGGTTTATGTACACAGTTGACTTGAAGTCACACTTTGTCACAAGTATCTAAAGAAATTGGTATGAAAACAGTTCTACATGTGTTGTGATGTTTTCTGTCATCATTAAGCATGTCTAATTGTAACACATACTGGCTGCTATCAGTTACTAAGCAATAATCCATTGTTGAAGAGTGGAGATGTGCCAACGTTGTTATATCCACCAATTTATTTTTATTTTGGTAAAAACCAGTCATACCTAAAAACCTCTGCAAGCTTGTGAGTTTAGGAAAATTTGTAAGATCTCTAATCTTTTTGTGGTAGCTAATATAATGCCCTTACTAACATGAAAGCCCAAAGAGTTCAAGTCTGTTATATTAAAAATGCACTTTTCTAGTGAAATCTTAAGGTTGTTGTCGCTAAGCACTTGCAGTGCCTTGTCTAGGTCTTCTTCATGTTGTTTATCGCTATCACTAAAATCTAGGATATCAGCCTCTTCACCACAATTTTATATTTACAAGATTCCAAAACTAATATGATTAAAACTAATGCAATATTTATCATTTACCAATTTATAAAGAAATAAATACAAAGACTCCTTGGCAATGTTTATTGTTTTAAAAAGTGATAATTAAAATTGTAATAAAACCTAAACATATGATGAAATTGAATTTATGCATTTTTATTTTATTCTTCAGAATTTACAACAAAAACATTAGATGATATTTATTTGATTGTGTATTAATAATTTTGTATACAACATTCTAAAAACTAATATCATTTATCAATTTATAAAAAAATAAATATGAAAACAATTTTTTATTCATGAATTTATATAAACATTTATTAAATTATGTGAACCAACTATAAGGAATTACCATTTTAAAAGTTTGAATCAATTGGCAATTAGCTGATATTTTGCCAAATATTGCAATAAACAATAAATATTAATATTTAAGTATTGTTTATTATTTTTATTGTCAGTTCTCAAGAACAAAGACAATGTAATGAATTTGTTTATATTTTTAGGTTTTTATTCCAATTCTAATCATCACGTTTTAAAACATTAAACATTGCCAAGGAAGAGTGAAGGCAGTGTTATAGGAGAAACCATCCTGTTGAAATTTTATTCGTCCGTTCGTTTCTTCGTTTTTCTTTTTCTCCTTTTCTTGCTTTGCTAAGGCTGTTGGTAAATTGAAATGTCTTTGCTGTACTATGTGTCATGTACCTCGCCTCTGATTGGTTGGCTCCTTTTGATAGAATTTGAAGGAGCGGGAACCCTCAGTTTTTTTATTTTCGTTGACTTGAGCAGTCCTGAAAATTTTAGCTCCGTCAGACAAAAGATGTAAAAAGAAGTCTGAATTTATTTGTGGGTTTGAGAAGCTCGCAGAAGAAGAAAAAAAAAAGGATCCCTTCAGACGAACAGAGGAGAAACAAAGGATTCGACGATATTTCTTCTTCCAGAGGAAGAAAGAGAGTTTATTTCTCTAAAAAGGATTGTTTTCCCTGTTTGTCATTAACCCACATGGCAGAAGAAAAATAAGATTGAACGTCACTTCTTCCAGAGGAAGAAAGAAATTTTATTTTACAAAAGATACTTCTTCCAGAGGAAGAAAGAAATTTTATTTTACAAAAAAGAGACTTCTTCCAGAGGAAGAAAGAAATTTTATTTTACAGAAAAAAGGGACAGTTTCCCAGGTCGGCCCACAACCTACGAGGGTTGAAGAAGAGACTTAACAAAAAAAGACTTTTTTCCAGGCTTGAGACAAAAAAACAAAAACAAACTTCAAACACTAAACATAACAAAAAATTAGGGAAAACAGAGCTGCTATCCGGTAGCTAGAGGGAGGCTACTCTCCTCTAAGTTATCTCCCTTCAAAGAAAAAACAAACGGAAACTGAAGCCTCAGATTGACAAGGTAACTGTAAAGGACTTTTAATTTTTTTTCTGGGACCAAGGCTATAACCTAGCGTTTGCTAACGGACCTGTTTTGGAGTCAGCTCACAACTCCTCTCTGTGTTTAATAAAGTAGTAAATTTTCTTTAATTTGAACCCTTTGTGTTATATTGATTTTTTTTTTTTATTTCCTTTCTCCTTTTGTTCACAGCAGAATTTTTTCTTACGACATAAAAAAAATTTTGCAATCTTTTTAACACATTGTTTTTTTGGGACACGAAGATCAGTGCTGTGCTTAGGTACATTGCGGCCCCCCCGCAAAATGCACTTTGTGGCCCCTATCCATAAAATTCAACTTGCGCCCCTCCTCAACATACTGAACCCACAATAAATGGTACTTTAAACAAAATAACATACTCTCGGAACACAGATATTTGGTGATAACGAAAAAACAGAAGAAATTGCAGTATTGGAGTTTTGAAGCTAACGGTTTCACAACTTTTAGCTACTTTTTGATATTTTTTAGCTATTTTTATAGCCATTTCAGTGCGTTTTGGCTCTCAATCTTCTACAAGTTTTTCCAAAGAATTTTCAAACAATTTAAACCTAAATTTCAAAACTATTTTGCTACAGAAAGTTTGATATACTGTCCAAAATTAGACTTCAGGAGTTTATTTTAAAAATGGAGAGGAGTTTCAGAAAGTGTTGGCATAGGGGGGGGGAAGAAAAAAAACGAATTAAATCAAAACAACATTAAAAGTAACCAAGTCATTTTGAAATGTCACGATGTAGGAGAAAGTCATTAAGTGCTAAAAGGCCCTTACACCCCCACTAAGATGCGATAAATACAAACTTAATAACTTATAAAGAAAATGCGTGAAGTTTTTTTTTTTAATAAAATTTATCTCATACTTTTACAGCGGAAATAAATCCCTGATTATCTGGTTAAAATATTTTACTTCAAAGATAATTAATGCACTGCAACCTTCTGTAACAGGTTCGTTGAAATGTGATTATTTTATAGCGGGTTGCTTATCTATTCTTTCCTATTAGTAGTGGAGAGTCCGTTCTAGTGAAGGGTAGTTGTCTACTTGTTGTAGATAGCCCACTATAAGTCATAAAGAAAGGTTATAAACCAAGAAAAACAAATTGAGTTGAAAGATAACATTTTATATATACACATATCAATTAATGTTTTTACAATTGAAGTAATACATGAAGTACAGGTCCAACAGACATTAAAATGTTCATGGCAATAAAATGTTGAAAGAGAATTAATGCTTAGGAATTTGGGAGCGTGTAAGTAAGGAATGTCTTTGATGTATTCGCTTCTTAGGTCAGTAAGTAATTTTTGAGACAGGGAAGAAGGTAAAGAGGTAAGGGAGGCAAACATAGTTATCCACTTGACTTCAGTCAAGGGGGCTACTAATTACACTCCTCTCTCTAGTCAGTCCATGTGTGTTGGCCTGCGTCAGTCTGTCTGTCGATGCTTTCTGTATCCACTTTTTATATCTTCTTTTTGGATCACAGCAGCTCATTTGGGATTTCACACTTGTATTTCGTTCTGGGCTTCCCACTAGCTGATAAATAAAATTCGCGTAGGCTCACAAACTGGAAATTTAATATTTAATTAATTTTTAGTTTTCAACCGGAACATTTGTGCGAAGCTGGCGGCGCAACGACGACTTTTGGTCATTTGCTTTTTGGTTGTGAAAGTGCAAACATCCAGTCCATCGCTTTTGCTCGGTATCACCACAATTTCAGAAATCCATTAACAATAAGAAACAAAAACAAATGTCACGATCTAATGTATCAGCGACGGGGAAGCAGAAAAAGAAAGAAAAAAAAAACAGAAATGAAAACTATTCAATAAAAAACATATTTGTCGATTCAAATAAAAATAATTTTGCCCTTTATTAATGGTAAACATGGAACTCACTTAGATGTTAAATAATGAAAAGACAAACACTAAACAGGTTTTTATAGGGAAGTGTTAATTTGTATTCTCTTGAATAGTAAATAAAAAAGTAGATAAAAGTATTTTCATGTTAATTTGTACTTAAAAAAGTCTGATGTAAAAAACAGCTTTTCGATGAAAATTCCTTCAAAATGGTATTAAAACAAGTTTTCAGTCACACAAAAAGTTTGTGCATGCTGAAGCAACAAATGCAGTCAGAAGAAAGCTTTGGTCAGAGTCGAAAAAAATAAACAGTAAACACTAAACAGGTTTTACCAAAATTGAAAATGGAATTGAAGAAAATTTGTGTCCCTGCTACCCTTATTATAAAGGTGGCAGGGACACAAATTTTCTTCAAAATATAAGGGCCTTATATTTAAAGTTTAAAGTTAAATATAAGGGCCTTAAAGTTTCACTTTTCTGGCTTTCTCTGTAGCAAACTGCTGCACTAAATTCTCCATGTCAATTTCTCGGCTCAGTTCATTTTCAATGCTTATAACAGATAAGCCAGCCAGTCTTTCCTGAGACATTGAGTTCTGAAGAAAGTTTTTAATTAGTTTCAATTTAGTGAAACTGCGCTTACAAGATGCCACTGTAACTGGCAATATGGTTAGAATTCTGAGTGCAACAGTTAGGTTGGGATATAAATCGACAACTGTGTATTTCATTATATAATTTATACATTCAATAGCGGAAAATGTAATACACTTCTTAGTGTCCATGAGGTTGACGAAATTGATAATTTCTCTTTCAAGTTTCTCACAGTCAATATCGCCTTCTCCAATACCTTTTGTCAAAACAGCGCAGCAGGACGGCAACATGTCTGAGGTTATTGCAGATTTCATGTTACTTGCACCATACAAAAACCCGTACTTTGATTTAAAATCATTCATGTTTTCAAACAGTTTCTGAAAACTTTGTGAAATTGTATCCATAAGTGGATAGAAAATTTCTCGGCGAAACGCTTCTCCACCAGTCTGATGATCTGACTCATCTGCTGATTCGTATCTGAAGAGACATGTTTTCTTTTTTCTCCTTGGTTCTGGATAAGCACGATCCACTTCAAGTTCATCAGCTAATTCTCTTGCTTTAACTTCGACTACTGCAAGTCCTCCCTGCCTGTATTGTGAAATTCTCACATGCCAGCCTCGATGTGAGAAATTTGGTCATCGATGCATATTATTGAAGGACTCTGTAGCGCTTTAATGTTTATTTGAAACAGTAAGTCATACCAGGTAATCAAACAAACAAGGAAACGCCAGCTCTTTATTTCAGTGGCTAAAAAGCTCGGCATTACCGCACGTGCTGATAAATCCATCTCGACTATGCAGAGACACTCGTTCTAATTCTTCGATCGCTTCCAAAATTTCTGTTATCTGAAAACGTAATGATTTTACAGCTTCTACCTTTGTTTCCCATCTGGTGTCAGGAAGGCTTTTAACTGTAAGGTGGGTCACGTGCTTCTTTAGAATAGCCCATCGCTTCGTTAACGCGGCAAATAAATTTAAAATAAATTGTACATTGCAGATATGCGTTGATACATAGATATGTTGCAGATCTGCGGAGCCAAAAGAGCCTTGCGGCTTCCCGGGGCCTTGCGGCCCCTATGGAACTTGCGGCACTCCCCGTAATTGCGGGGTCCCTAAGCACGGCCCTGACGAAGATTTATGTTTGTGTCAAATATTTTTCTATGTTATAGAGAAGAAAACGATTAGCAGATTAATTTTAGAGAGGTAATTTCATTGTTGTCACCGGTGGATATATAAAGGGACATAACTCTCGTTTGTGTTCAAGGGTAAAAAAATGGCTGGAAAATTAGTATTTGGAAGAATTTTACAACAACGTCATATTTTATCGCGACTAACAGCTGTGACTGTTGCCTCAAATTGTCAACAAATAAAACATTTTTCCAACTCCCAGAAACTCAATATCAAAGAAAGTGAGTATTGTTTATTTTCAGTCTATTTAAGCTTCCAAAAAATTATTTCTAATAGCTACTTACAGTAGTACACACTTCTTCGCATTAAAAACTTTTAAAATTTTGGTTAATTTTTGAACGAATTGAATAAATAATTTTTCTAAATTTTTATCGCATGATGTTTACATGTGAAGTTTTGATAGCATTTCAAGGTCTCCGGAGAAGTAAAAATGATACTAATAGATTATAAAAAAGAAAAGAAAAGCAAATGCATTCTTGCTTCAATTAAAAAAAACGATTTTTCCATTTTAGTTTCTTACTTTTTAAAAATTGATTTTTTAATCTAACTGGTGATACCTGATTCTAAAAAAAATAAAGAAAAATACCGAATCACAGCTTTAATTTGCATAGTTTTTGTTTTGTTTTTAAATAAATACCCACCTATCAATTTCACAAAAATAATTTCTGTCGCAGATTTTAAAAATTCAGAGTATATCCCTTTAGTTTACTTACTACCGTTATACATTCCAGTTTGTGCTGTTTAGTGACTTTGGTCTCGGAACGAGAACAGAAATCTGAGAGCTGAGTTCGAATTTCACTTTCAGTTGAATTCGTTGCATTCACATGCTATGCACAAACCGTTGGGAAATGTATTTTTTTAATCTGTCACTTCGTCCTTCAGTTATGAGTTAATAGCAGGACAGTTTGTTCTAAAGCCTTGATTGGTAAGCAGTCTACCGCAGGAAGAAATGGCAACCTACAACTTAAGGAAATATCTTTTTTACCCAGTCACTCGTTTCTCTTTCGAGACATCACTTCTCACGTATGGCAATTAACTGAACTGAGTGGTGTAATATGTATATAGGATGCAAAAAGTAAAATTGCACATCCGCAAAAATGGATCAGAATTACTGAAAACATTTTGGAAAAAAAAACAGACCAAGGCCAAAATTCACAAACTTGTGTGAAATTTAATTTTGACAAATAAGGATTGACCCTATACTGAAAGAAAAAAAACGAAGCCAAATTTTGCGATCCAACGTTAACTTTATTTTCTGACCAAAGAAAGGAAGCGATTTGCAAAACTGAGAAAAGTTAGCAATCCAGTGTGAAAAGATGAATCCGTATAAAGAAAGAAGGAAGGAAAGTCAGAATCAGTCAGTCAAATGGTAGCAGAGAGAGACGACAATGCAAGATCTGACTAAAGAAATTTTTATTTGCCGACCTGGATGTAAAGTCGTGTCGCACATTTGTTCTCCTTCTTCACTCATGCTAATTTCTTTTACCTATTCTCCATCTTCAATATTCTTGAAGTCAACAAAGATGATGATGACAACAGCAAGATACTTCAACTAACTCCTAAAAGTACAATTTCCTTAATTGCATCACCTTCCTTTTCACTTTCTCACTAGTCATAAAAAAGGAAGGGAACACAGGCTTTATTAGTAACCTGTTAATCTTTCTACAGAAACACATTTGCTACTTGCAACTATATAGAATTCTGGACACTTAACTCCTTACTACTATTTCTCTGGAACATGTAACTACATACATTTTCTATTTGAACATTTTACTTCTTACAAATTTATTTTGTTTAGTTAATAAAATTTACTTTAACATGCAAGATGAATTATTTTATTTTATTTTATTCCACATTTCAACCTCATATTTTAAATTGTGGGGGCTTAAAAATGTGTTGACACAAGGCCAATTTGATAAACATCATTGAGGCCCCTACAGGTATCAGCTCAAAATAAAAAAATTGGAGAGCCAAGTTTGAATTCCAGTTGAATTTTTATCCTTCACTTTTGCGCAAATAACCTTTGAGAAAGGTAATTCATCTATTCTTCTTCCAGCTCCATAGATTGAATAGTAGGACAGATTGGGTTCTATAGCCTTGGTTGGCAACTAGTCTACTGCAGAAAGTAATTGCAACCTACTGCGGGAAAATCTCCTGCCTAGTCAGTCATGTCTTGAAAAAGACACAATTGCCCAAGTGTGTGTCATGTATGGCAATTAACTGACTGATCTTGTAAGTTATCAGTATTCTTTTAGTATTTTGTGTTAATATGGAAGCTTTAGGCGAGTTTGTTCATTTTTTTTTTTAATTATTTTCCATTTTTTCTGTCTTTTTTCTTTTTTAATATTTAGTTGCAACAAACCAGGTCTTTTTGGTTACTTAAAAAAAAATTATTAAACAAAAAGTAAGTGTAAGAAAAAAAAAAGACTACATAAAATTGATAGTCTGTTTCTTGATTGCTGAAATCATAAAATACTTTAAACACTTGAAAACATATATATTTTTAATCTTATATCATCAGTAAGGAGGTAATTCAGAATTGTTGAATTATTCTCTATTTGATCTTCAGTACAAAAATTTAATTTAACAGTTGCAAAAAGAAAAATATAAAATATTTGTTTAAAAATATTTATGATGTGAAAATAGAATTAAATTGTGAATTTTTAAATTCTTCAACACATATTTAATTAAAATGATATCTTTGGTCATCAGCAACTAAAAGAATTTCAAACTCATACAGAAAAGTTACAAGCTATTTTTTCAAAAATTTTTTCCCCGTCAAATCTGAAAGAAAATGAGCTTTATTAAATTATATGAGCACCAACTCTCAACAAAATAATTTCTGAGTTGTGGATTATTTTTGTAAAGTTTTCAGATACATTTTTATAAGTTTCAATTTGTTATTTCAAAATTCTTTCAGACAATATGGCTTTTGCTTCTCTAAGTCAACCCCTGATGTACTAATGGTTATTGCTGAAGGAGCCTGTTAGGCTTTAGATAAGAATGGCAAATCTTGAGCTATTGCTTTTGATATTTTATAAATGTACAAGGCATTTTTTTGCATTTCTCTCATTTTGTCTTGAATGGTACTAAACCCTTTTTGTTTGATTAATAATAATTCTTATTTGTTTGCATCAATCTGAAATATTTTATATTTTTCAGTTTTAGAGAAAACAGAAGGCAACACAACAATTGTAAGTTTTTAATACTTTTTTTTTCTAAATTGATTTATGGGTTTGACTCCAAATGGAGTGCATATTAAAACTATTTTCCTTGTTCTTGAGAGTTGACACCAAAAACATAAACACTAGGGAATTTTTATCTATAATATTTATTATATTGTTTATTGAAATGGTTAGCAAAACATCAGCTAATTGCTAATTTATTTGAACTTTATAAATAATGAATGGCAAATCATAAATAATGATTTCCTTATAGTTGGTTTGCATATTTTAATAATTTAGTAGATGTTTATAAATTTATGAATAAAAAAGTTTTCATATTTATGATGATAAATATGAAAAATGATAAATTATTCATAATGATAAATATTGCATTAATTTTAATTGAATTAATTTTTAGAATGTTGGAAATAAAAAGTTACTCTTGAAAATAAACAATCTAATAAATAAATAAATAGTGTTTAATATTTTTGTTGCTAATTCTCAAGAACAAATAACAAATGTATAGATTCACTTCCATGTGTTGAGGTTTTGTAACAATTCTAATCATTGTTTTTTAAAATGACAAACATTGCTGAGGAGTGAGGGTAGTTAAAATGATAGTGGTGTCAAGGAAACAGTTATACTTTTGATGTGGCATTTTTTTGCAGCCACAAAGGTTCAAGTTTGCCAAATTTTTTCCTTCAGTTTCACCCTATTCAACATGGTGCTTATTTGGTACAGCACACTTAATTTTCAAATATTTTTATTTTGTTATTTTTTTCATTTTTGTAGCATGATTATTTTGTTCTGGGAATCATGCTGCTTCAGAAAAAAATGTACTTTAACTTTATCTACATTGGTATGATTGATTTTATATATTTAAAAATTATTATTGGCAGGACTATTCTAGATGGCACTTATTTGGTAGAAAAGTGTAAACCTTAAAAATGTTTCTCGGAAGAAAATATGATGAAAACATTTGAACAAATTGCTGAATAAATGGAGCGTTGCCTATTGCCCGGTTCACCCTCCTTCCCCATCTATTGAACAGAAGTAAAGGCTTATCCCTTGTTTCCTGTTTAGGGATGAGTTTCTGGTTCTTTCTCCTGGTTCATCCTTTCATTTGCTTTCACCCCCGGTAACCTGTGGGTGTTATCACCTTCCTTTGGGTGAAATGATTTTTTTAAAAAAAATGTGGGTGCAGCCATTTTATTTATTTTTTTATTTTTTTTATTTATTTTTTAACCTACAGTTCTGTTCTTAGTTGTTGCCCACCTGTTAATTCGTTCTTCTTCATTGATATATAATATGAACTTTATATAAAGAGAAACAATTCTGTTCAGTTAACAAACCACCATTTTTACAATTAATAACTGATAAATCCTGTTTTTCTGTCCTTGTACAACTTGGGTAACATTCTCTTTCTTCCAGGTAGAAGGCCGGATTATCGAATCCTCGCGAGCAAATTCCCTCCTAAAACCGGAATGCACACCCTATCCAGATGCTTGTCCATTGTGTAAACTTCAACTTGATGTTAAATACACCGTAAGGTTTCTTTAATTTTGTCTATAAGCTGAATTGTCAGGGACATTTTATTATTATCTCTTATGAAATTGTTTACTTTTACCCAGTCTCTTTATGTAGAGTCCGCTTAGATCCTGAAATGATTGATGCAACACACTTGTCTTAACTGCCGTTTATCAAACTAAGCTAATTTTGTGGAATAACTTAAAATGTTCAGAGACTTTATTTTTACTCAGAATTTTGCAGAAATTGCATTGCTCTTCAGTTTTTGGTCGATTAATTTTTTTTTTTTTTTTTTTTGTTTCAAGTGTAACTATATTTTTAGAAAAAAGTGAAAAGTAAAGAAAAAAACAATCATCAAGCACAGCTCTACAAATTTAAATAAATTTTATTATTGATTTATTTTTTCAAATTGAAAGAAATGAATTACAAAATCCCTGTGAAACAAATTCACGCAAAAATAATAATTTTTTTTTTTTACACAAAAATAATTCTTTCTTTACAACCTTATCAATTGAGTTAGTATGCTAGAAGAAACAGAATGTCATGTATTTATGAAATCATATAATTTTTTAGCAGCAGCAGTTGGCAGACAGTAAAGCTGTATTATAACTACTCAACTGCTAACATTTTGTTTACAAAATCCTGTTTCAAGCATACTTAACTTAATCGCTAAGCTTTTTAAATATGTGAAAAGTTTGAGTAATTATATAAAAGGTTTGAGAATTCAGCTTGTCCACAACAACTGACCCTGGTCAAAAGTTTAGAAAAACTCAATACTAATTTAACATCATGAATATTTATAGAAAAGAGGCTCAAAGCAGCTAAAAACTTAACTCCCTAAACTCAGGAGTTTATTGGTTAAATATTTTTCACAATTTTTAAAATAACTTTTTTATGAAAGAAAATATTTTTAGTCATTTTTTTGGAGTGAACTCTCAAATTTTGTGTAGCAGACAACAAACATGGTTGTTTGATTTTTCAAAGCCTTCACCATGTTTGAAATAATGTTGCTGATTGATTAATAAATGTGAATGTGGAAATTCAAATCTGGAAACTATTTTGTGTACAAAAATGAGTCCATTTAGAGCTTTAGTTATATAAAATCTATTGAACTTCTCTACAATTTTTAATGAGGTTCCACAAATTATGTATATAATGTTGAGTCGTGATAATGCTTAGTGTCAAGATGGTTGTTTTTCAGTGGTTTACTGATAAAGATATTTTTGCTTGCAGGTTTTTTTGTCTTAAAATGCTCGATATCCTGATAGAGATAGAGCGTTAATAGGATTAATGTGGAGAAATTTGTCACTTAACTGAGCAGAATCATGCAGACTTCATAGTTTTGTGAAGGCACTGTTATGATGTCCTTATTCCTCAGGGCTCAGGGCAGATTGAAATTAAGCCCTGATGAGTGAGGTCATCATAATGGTGCCTTCATGAAACTTCATGACTTAGCTCAGTTAAGTGGCAAACTTTACTTTTGCACTCTGGTCCCTGGTCAGAAACTTGCTAGATGTCTCTCTCTCTCGATTTCTTATCAGGGTCATTAATTACTCAACTCACCAAGAAATCCTTATTTCCAACCCTGTTTATAGTGCAGTCTCATTCACCATCAGCTTCGGCTCTTCACTAAGAAGATTTTATTATTTCAACATTTTATCCGGCCCTGTCTTGATAACTTGTACCAAAAGACAGTCATTAATCAATTGTCTATGTTCATCACATGGCCTCTTTTGCACTCTGCCTCTCCATAGGAACTTTCTTTTAGGTTTAGGAGATTTTGCTTTTTCTAACAAAACAAAAAAAAACCTTAACCCTTTGGTGCCAAATAGGCAAGCATCTAAGCAACTTTGCCAAGATCGGATATGATTCTGGACAAATGTTTTAACAACCACCACCAAGATTTTATCCAGCTCAGTAACCTTCATAAAATCAAGGCTTTTGATGAGTCTGGTTACTTCCTATGTTATGACAGATATAAAGTTTGTACTTCATCAGAGTGGGAAACTCAGGTAGAGGATGGCCCTTGTCTTTTGTGGTGTTAAAGGTAAAGTTCGTTGCCAAAGCTTATCCAACGGGGATGAGATAACCTCAGGTACATTTTTAATAGAAGCCACTGACAGTTTCTCTCTGAGAAGCTTGTCGGGGATTTTTCAGAATTCAAAATAACCAAATATTTCGTTTTTCAACTTTGACTTGGGCTAACTGCATATAGCTGTTCTTTGTATTTTCCAGGAGCTGAGTGGTTAGAACATTTGCTTTCTGACCATGAGACCTAGGTTTGAATCTTACCATGGTTGATTTGTCAGGAAGGTAACATCTTGATGTTATTGGCCTGGGGAGGTGATTACAGTGTGCAGCACCTTTGGAAAGTACCTGAAAACCAAAGCTTTGTGAATGAAATTGGGTGGATGGTACAATTTGGGAGCCGCCAATGTTTGTACTAGCATGAAGTCACTAGTCATCATGACCAAGAGTTTGAGCATCCTGGCTTTGATCAAACTGTTGATCATGCCAGATGATGCACTCTCTCCTAGTGCAGTATAAACTGTATTTGAGCTCTGTGAATGTTGAACAATTACAAATGTTCCTGGGCAGGCATCTACAACAGGGATTAGCTAGCCACTCTAGTAGACACATACTTGGATACGAGCGACTACACATTATATATATATAAGGAAGTGAAAGAACAGATTAGAAACTTACTGTTCATGCATTTACTTTTATAAAGAGTGCTCAATATAAAGTAGAGCTTTATACTGTAATTTTGTTATTACAATGGTTTATAAAAGCATTATATCACTATTGTGGAGTTATTGTTGAAATAAATAAGAAGACTCGGAAACAGTGAAATAAAATAATGTATTAACAAAATACAAATAGTTGTTAAATCTGAGTCGTATCTCCACTCAGCTGCAGGACAAACCAAGTTACGACTTTTACTCTCTCAGTCTCTGGATCTGACTGCCCAGAAGACAGAACCTGGTAACCAGACATGATGTCAGGAATAGTCCATTAGTCAACAGACTGACAGGGGTGCCACCCTAACAATCACTACACAAGAATGTTCATGTTTTAGGTCAATATTGTTCTTCTTTTGTTAAAATAAATGGTGAAAATGATTTATTTTAGAAAATAAGAGATGAATTCATGGTTCTTCAGAAAATTAAGGAGGGGTGGTTAAAGGAAGTTAAACAATATGATTGTGGGCGTGTCAGTATTACTTAATCAAAATTGAGAATTAGGTTAACTATGGAGTTGAACATTTGGGTCACATGGAGAACATAGTTGCTTGATGTCAAAATATGAAACTTTTTATTTTGTCTAGGTAAGATACACACTAGAAACATACATTATTCAAGTGAGTAGACAATAGTTCTTAACAGCGGGTTGAATTTTAAGTTTTTAAAATTTAATTTTATACGACTTCATCTGTTGAAGAGGCTAGATTGTTTAGGTTAAAATTAGAATTAAGTAATTATACTAAGGTTTATTAGAGTTATGAAAACCAAATAAGTATTGTGTGGGTCATTAATTTTAATAAAATAATTTTAAGTGATATTAGAGCATAAGTTATGAATGAACGTTATAATTAATTAAATTTTTAATTGAAATATTTACTGTGTTTACATAATACTGTCAATTCATTTCTATGGTTTAGTAGTACTTTATTTTTAGGGAACCTTACAATCTGCAGTTTTTCATTCAGGCACAGAGAGGAGATGTCATAGAATAACTTACAAATTGTTGTTTTTTCCAGAATTTTCCATTTTACTTTGGGGGTTTTATTTGTATTTTTTTTAACTGCCAAAAAAACATAAACAATGTTTGGTTTCAGTATGCATTATTTTTTAAGGAAGTTAAATGCAAATACCACCTTTGCTTAAAAATGTTCTTAGTAGACCCAATGTAAACATTTTTAATAGTTGGGTTTTCATTTGATGATTTAGTACATTGGTAAACAATAGAATTTGTTAGATACCTATTTTTCAGTAGGTAATTGTGAAGATTTCGACACTTACATAAATTTGTATTATTATTATTTTCATTATTTGAATAATTATTGTTACATGCTGTTTTAAGATTTTATTATGATTTTTAATAATTTTTTTTTTGATCATTTGTACAACTATAACCTAATTTAAGAGTATTTTTATTAAAAATTTTACTTAGAGGGTTATTATTGGAGAAATCTTTCTTAATTAAATTGAAGAACTTCAACACTAACTTTGTGCTAACCATTTTGTTAAATGGGGGTGTATATCAAATGATTTTTCTATTTCTATTTTCCTGTTATAGTCATATTTTTTTATGGATTTGATATCATGGCTTTTCTAGCCCCCTATTCTTTAGGGCATTATTATAAAAAATCACTATGTTTATAAAATATGTCTAGAAGAGTTTTTACTAATAATATATTCTATGGAGGAGTGCACATGTTTGATTATACTTGGGGGGGTGATTAGACTTTGGGTGGATGTATAATGGATATTCATTGGGTTTTATCTATGGTTGGTAAGTATTGTGGAACTCGCTCCCATATTCTTGCTTTCCTGACAGCTACAACCTCCAGGAATTTGAATGCAATGTCAATACTCATCTATTAACCACTTGACTCTAGTTCTTTCCCCACCCCGTATATCCTTCCCTTTCTCTCCACCTTTGAAACTGTCATCACACCTGTATTCTCATCCTTCTATTGCTCCTTTCTAACTGGTTCGTCTTCCTCTTAACTCTCTTCTAATTAATCTTTTTTTACACTTATGTAGCCCCCTGCACATCAGTGGCATTAGCACCTTGCTTGGGGTGATACGATAAAAAAAAAAAGTCCAGTGTTACATCAAGGGAGTTTACTAATTTTAAGTTAATGTTGATTATAAACCTTTTAGGTTTAGACTTTTGAATTATTTATGGATTAGTTTTCTAAAATGATGACCTTATGGTAGTAAAAATTCCACACATTTTAAAACTGATAGTTTTTTACTACCATAAGGCCACCATCTCTATATAACCCTATGTGTGTTAATGTCATAGTGTGTGGTGAGGTTATATAAAGCAGATAAATCGATGAGGTCAGAAAACTCTACAGAGTCTAATGCACACATTGTAATGTTTGGAGGAATTTACTTGATCACCTGCAACAGTTGTCACAAAAAATACTTAGGAGAAACCTGAAGGAATCTAAATAAAAGATTATATAAACACAAAATCTACATTTTACAAAACTATACGTCAAATGGGTTGAATACCCACAATAACAAGACTGACCAGATATTTGACATAAAAATGCTACTCTTATCAAAGGACAAAGCAATTCACTATGACAAAAATGTTTAGAGAGTGCCTTGATCACAAGGTCATCGACAGTAAATTCACACCCTAGCTTTTACAACTTTCTTGGCTGAACTTCTATTATCACAGTATGGGTTATCTAATAACAAAAGTGATGAAAAGAAACTAAATGAATCAGAATAAAAAAATAGAATTTAAATTTAAAATTCCCAGCATCCCTCATTCATGTGCATGTTTAGTTGCACCAACATAAAAAATTTAGTCCAATGAAGTTCTAAAGGACAAAATACATCATAAGAAAACTTTTGCCACTTTGTCATATAGTTTTTCCAATATTGTTCTTGCTATATAAAAATATCTCATCATTACCTTATATATATATATATATATATATATATATATATATAGGGTAGAGAGAAAGAGTGAGATACTACAGACATAAGGATCAACATTTCATTGTGACTGTCTGTTTCACACCTCAGCATGATCTCAGTGTGAAGATTGCATTGAGGCATGAAACTGACAGTCACAATGCAGTGTGTGAGGGCTATAAATGAATGAAATATTTATTGTAAATGTTTATTTAAATTCCTTTCAATAACTTACTTTTCAAATTGTCCATTTTTTTTTTTTACTTAAAGAGAAACTGCTTGGCACTGTATACCCTGTGTAGTGATTGATAATATAATTCGGCTTGTAGCCTCCTTAGCACGACCATTACGTCCTGCCACTACCTAATATCTTAATGGACTATCCCGTTTTGATCACATGGAAAAACAGAAGAAACATGTCAGAGAAAAATGACTTGGTTTCAGTGAGAAAAAGAAGAGAAGATAGAGGTGTTTAATGGCTGTTGAAGTTAAATGGAAAAAGTTGTCATTTTTTTAGTCTTTTCATTTGTACCCTCCTTACTTCTTTAAATAATAACCAGCATTCCTATTTATGAGCCTTATTGTAATATTTTGTTAAAGTTGTTAAGCTCAAATATTTAACAATGCAATAGGGGTGTTTCTAGGGATATTTTTGTAGAACAATCATGAGATTATTAAATCATTAACTTAAGAATTAAAATTCATCAGAAAATTAAAACAGGAAATTAAAATAGGAAAACTGGGAAATTTTTATTTTTATGTATTTTTTACCCTAATTATTTGTTGCTTTTTTTTTTTTTTTCTTTTAATTTCAGGACATTCTGATTATCAGCCAATTTGTGACCCCTGATTGCACTTTGCTTCCTCAATATATTACAAAACTTTGCAAAAAACAACACTTGAACATGCATCGTCTTGTAAGCAGAGCTGTCAAAGCAGGTAAAGGATTGTGTGGAATTTTTTTGACAAATTTTTCAAGTGAAATTTCTTTTATTTTTCCTTCTGTCCCTTTCCTTGTGTGTGTGTGTGTGTGTGTGTATTTTTGTTAGTTGTTAAAATGAAAGAATCACTTAATTCACACTTGTTTCAATAATCAGTTAAGTGCCATATGTTGCACACATTTGGGTGTTCATGTCTCAAAAATGACATGACTGACTAGGTAGAAGATTTTCCCACAGTAGGTTACCATTTCTTTCTGTGGTAGATTGACTGCTAACCAAGGCTATAGAACCCAATTTGTCCTGCTATTCAACCCTTAGCTGGAGGGAGAAGAGATGGCTCAATACCTTTTCAAAGGGTATTTGCATCTAAGTGAATGCAATGAATTCAACTGGAATTTGAACTCGGCTCTCTAATTTCTTAATTCTGAGCAGATATCCCTTGCACCACAATACTATTCAAATAGTATGTCTCTCAAAAAGTAAAAGGTAAAAAAAAAGGATTGTGACACATAAATTCTGCATTTGCATTTGTTTTCACTGTCTCAATCAGTGAAATGATAAAATTCCAGTTTTTATTTTTATTTTGTTGCATAGGATCTGCCAAGTTAAGCTAGGATACATCACTATTAAGTAAGGTTAAGGAGTTTGGAAAATTTAGAGTATACAATGTGATCCTTGTTGTTTGCTCTATACTTGTGGCCTCGTACCAGACTAAGTTAATCTTAGCTTATTTTAATGTGATGCAAACTTATTAACCATTACTATTAAGTGAGCTTATTCCTCACTAAGTGCTCTATTGGGTTCTTGTACCACGCTAACTTTAGTAAATGATGTTATTTTTTTTATTATCCAAATGATTCTTATATTTCAGTTTAGAAACATTTTTAAAATAAAATTTTTCTACAAATACTTAAATCTAGCAAAAGTACTTATTCATTTGGTTAGCAAGTGCTGCCGTACATTATCAGTGTGGTGAGTTTAAACTTAACCTGGTGCTCTACACTTATTCCTTGTAAACTGACTAAACATAATCAAAATGGTTTCCAAGTTGTGAAAGTTGTATCAGAGATGTAATTTCATTTAAGAAGTGAATTGAATATTATGTTGATATTTTAACTTTATTATTGTCTTTATCTCTGTAGCAGAAAATCCGGGATTATGTAGAACAGGCACTGGAAACACCCTTGCGAACAATCCTCATTTTACCTACACCAATGTAAACTGCTCTAAACGCACAAATTCCAACTGTTTTTTTGTTTGTTTTTTTTTTTAATTTTTCGATTTATTTTTTATCCATTTTTAATTTTGTGCACACTCCCAGTCTTGATCTGACTTACTGACACATTGTCATTCCAGCGCCAATGCTCGGACGGTCTTCCTTGCTAGCAATCTGTTCATACATTTAGGCTACTCTACTCTAGCCTTCTCAGATCTCCTAAATAATTCTCCACAATCTCATTATCATAAATCAAGGATGTGTAAAATGTGCAATGGATAGTGGCTTGGAGTGAGAAATTAAAAAGCCAAGTTCAAATTTCAGTCTGGTTTGTTACATTCACTTATATGCAACTACCCTTAGAAAAGTTATGAATCCCTCCCAGCTATGGGTTAAATAGTAGAACTTTTATCTGAGGAAAATTGTTATCACCAAAAAATTGTTAATGTACAAAGAACAAAAAATTAATCTTACAATACAAAAATGTTTCAGCTTTAAATAACCCACAAAGAGTTGGTAAGCTGTAAAAAAAAAAAAAAAATCAATCGATTCCTTTTCAAATGCTGATGCATCAGTCTTTGTTTAATTCTTTAAGGTTTCAGTTCAGATTTTCATAATTATTACATATATAATTTTACTTTATTTTATCTATTATTTTATATAACTATTTTTTCTTTTTCAGGCTTGTTAAAGAACTTGAAAAGTGAGCAGCCATCAGAACCACCTTACAAATATATGAAATACAATGTATATTTTAAAGATTAATGTTTTGGAATTTCCTATTAAAATATTTCGTTAATGTAATGTTTGTAGTTTTCATGGTTATTCTAAAATATTTCTGGTATTTAGATATATTTTACATATTTGTGTTATATATAAAGTGTTAACACACACACACACACACTTTATATATAATACAATGAACGCCCATAGCCCAGGGATAGAATCACCGACTGACACCAATTCGGTCGGGTTTCAATCCCGGGTTAAAAAGCAATCAGAGTCTAACCGTACTGATGAGCTGTGACACAGTGAAACAGATCTGTCTGCGGATGACAATATATATATATATATATATATGGCAGCAACTTTTTTCTTTTTTCTTTTTTTTTTTTTTTAAGACATACTCTATTGAATATGACAGACAAGGAAAATTTTATTTTGATGAAGTTTTTCTAATTTTCTTAGATTTTTCTTTTGACCACCGACAGTAGATTTGTGTCCAGGTTATAATGTTTCACCATTCTTGGCAAATCGTCTATTATCAGAATGTGGGGATATTTAATAACAAATAACAAAAGTGATGCAAACAAAAAGAATCTAAATATAATTGGCTAGATTCTATACCCATAACACACATTAAAGACAAACTTTTTTTTTTAAATCCTCAGCATCATTTGCTTGCATGTGGAATCACATAAACCTAATCCAATGAAGTCATGAAACCTGTCCCACAGACTTTTTTCTCTTTGTCATACTTCTTTCTATACCCATAACACACATTAAAGACAAACTTTTTTTTTTAAATCCTCAGCATCATTTGCTTGCATGTGGAATCACATAAACCTAATCCAATGAAGTCATGAAACCTGTCCCACAGACTTTTTTCTCTTTGTCATACTTCTTTCTATACCCATAACACACATTAAAGACAAACTTTTTTTTTTAAATCCTCAGCATCATTTGCTTGCATGTGGAATCACATAAACCTAATCCAATGAAGTCATGAAACCTGTCCCACAGACTTTTTTCTCTTTGTCATACTTCTTTCACCTAAATTAATCTTGAGATATGAAAAAAAACATGCATCATTGTCCTATGTGTGTATTAATACCTTAGTATTTATTATTCAACCACTGCTGTGGTTGAATATATTCTTAAGTCTGACATTGAGTATCTAGGCAGATTTTAAGCTTCACCATAATTCAGTTCTCAACCAAATTTCAAACAAGTTATAGGGTTAGATAGACACCTCCTTAGCTACATTTTGAAAAAAATTTGAATTTTGATTCAGTAGGAAAAAAGTTACATCAAAATATGCGAAATCTAAAAAGGGAGACTAAGTACATAAGTGAGTGAGTGACAAACGCTTCTAATTATGAATCTTCTTTTTCTAACTTTTATTGTTTTATATTTTTGCATACGGTTTTCAACTTTTAAATTCTGATGACAACTTTTATCATTTTTGTCAATCAAACTGCTTATCACTTTATCAGAATTAGTTATAAGTAATCAATTTTTTATTGTTTTTTTAAATCAACTGCATATAAATATTTTCATTTTAATAATTTTGGATGTAGTTTTCAGCATTAAATTTATATTAAATTAATTGTAATGCTTGGAAAAATCATGATTTACATGGAAAAAATGTGTGCATGAAAAGTAATATTCTTAAGATTATATTAAACTTGGAAAAGAACAGGACAAGTTATTAAACCTGGAAAAGTTGTGACACGATAACTAGGCATATATTAAGGTGCTTTGTAAAATATGTATTTTATTATAATAGATTAAAATAGAAAATGGTTAAGAATAGAAAATAGTTTAAAAACATATTTAACAAAAGTGAAAAAGAAGAGGAAAAAATAATAAACGCTTTTTCTTTTATGAGGAAAATTGTGGAAGAGACAAGGGTATCCAATTACTGTTTTAAATCTTACCACTCTTCCGTTAAATATTTGACTCTTGACTCGGTGATTTAATGTGATAAAGAGATAAGTTCAGGAGGTAGGTTTTCGAATGATCAGGTCAAAGGCTGTTTTTTACTGTATCTTGACCACACATTAAGAATTTTCCGGCGGAAGCTTTATTAAGATAAAAAAAAAAGATAACTGAAATTTCAGACTTACAGTTGCCAATGTTTATCACCAGTGGTCTAAAGCATTTCCGGATCAATTTTAAATAAATTCAGGTAATTTTTTCGAGTCAGATGAGTAGAGTGAGAGAGTCAGTTAAGTTAGTTCCACCGGGCGTGTGCTTGAAGTAAGAATCTCCGTTCATCTTGTTTCGGTCAGTTCGGATTTGTTGATCTCCATTAATTAGAGTTAGAGCTGTGTGTCACATTCGCCTGCCCCAACCGAAAAGGCTAACTCTAAACAAAATAAAGCATCCTTTCAACTCCTCCAAGTTGTGGAAGTGTGTTCCTTATAGTTTAATCTTGTACCCCCAGCTTGAGGCTCCGATATTTTCAACAAACTCCCGGCAAACATCACAGCATGGAGAACAGCCGCCGGAGAAATTGTTCGGATCGTCCGTTGGGGTGTTACAAAGTAAAAGACAAGATATTCTAGTGAAGTAAAAAAAAAAAATTTCTTACTTAAAATACAGCAGCTAAAAATAAAATTTAAATGCAATATTTTCAGTAACAAATTTCTTATTTTTTACTTCACTAGAATATCTTGTCTTTTACTTTTCCAGACTTGATAATTTGTCCTGTTCTTTTCCAGGTTTAATATAATCTTAAGACTATTACTTTTCATGTGTGCATTTTTCCATGTAATATGCAAATTTACTTTTTAGTATTTTACTATCTTCATTGCCAAAATATTGAATGTCACAAAATAGCACCATGTTAATACAAATTATGAAAGTGTTTGTCAAAACTAACCTCACACAATGAGTTAAAATTTAAATGTCTTTTGACAGCATTGAAGCACAAGAAACGTTTGGGAGTTGCTTCCCTTAGATTTCAACTTTCTGAATAAATTGTTTTCAATTTGTTTCTGATATTCATTGTCAAGAGGAAGGTGTAGGTATGGCATCCCCACTGTCCCTGATGTTTAACATTTACATTGTGTTCTATATTTTGCAACTGCCAATATGGCTTCAGTATGTGGTTATACTTTAATTTCATAGCAACCACCAGGAAAACATTAAGTCCATGTGAGAATTCAATTAGACCTGATGGTGAACAATAACAAATTTCATTTTTGCTGGACACTCTGGTCAGTCATACAAAGAAAGAAACGACACTCGTGAGAACAAATAAATCTAAACACAGGGTTATATTTCAAGTTTGAGTTAACGATCCTATTTGCATAATGAACATTTTGGTTTGTTCCCTTCAACAATAAGTGAAGATTTTTTTCTGCATAGGTCAAAAAATATCTATAAAAGGAACATTAGTAGCAGTCACCAAAGTTGTTTCTAGGATAAAAAATGAGACGTCAAATAAAATTAGGTTACTTATTCCTTGTATAGTGGGGATGTCAGAACAAGGATAAAGGGTTTGTTGACATAAGTTCAGTATTTTAACTACCCTTTGTCGCTTCCTTACTAGACAAAAATTCTATATGCAGTATCCAATGCAAAAGTTGTTTAAGGATGAAATCAACTGTCCTTTTAAAAAGTCAAACTCAAAGAATGATTTTGTTTAGAAAACTGGTTTAGCAGACCCAATCTGGAAGGAGAAATGTATGTGCTGCCTTGTCTGGGAAAGTGTCCATATAGTTGACAAAGAAAATCATTTGAGTTGTGAAGAACCTAATAGGTATCTAATAGAAAAGGAGGATTTTAATAATTGGTGTAACTTGTTTGTTGCATGTGATATTTGGGAATATTGGAATGTTTCACCTTCTGTTATGTCTACTAATTTGTGGGACTTTAGCAAAGTAATGTTTTTTTTCACTATTCAGTATAACATTCTTAACTTCTTTTCACCATTGCTTTTGATATAGCCCCAAACCATTATACACCCATCATCTAATTTTACAGTCTTTGTTTATATTTATAAATATATAATTCATTATAATACTCTGTTAAATTCTAACATTGAGTTCTCATTGGATTATGATCTCCTGTGCAATTTACCTTACAATTTACCAAGGATACTATATATATATATATATATATATATATATATATATATATAAAATAATAATTTTCTGTAGAGTACAGAATTTTATTATAGCAATGAAAGTTATTTTACTTTTCATGATTAAAAGTGAAAAGACAATATATATTTGGCTAATTTTAATCTTTGTGATCAACAATATGGTATATCAAAAGGGCAGTTTTCCCTTGCCACCTCTATTATTTTTTATTTTATATTTTTAATAAATTCACCCCAAGCAACACAATGATGACAAAAAATGACAAAAGGCGCTACTGGGAGTGAAAGAAAATGAAAAGGCTTAAGAACTAACTGGAAATCCAATCATAAATAGGAAACAAAATTCTTGAAAAAACTGGGGAAGAATGTGAACCTGGCAATATTAAATTTGGTACTATCTTCACTTCTTTGCAAAGATTATAATTTTTATAAAACCCAAACATATAAAAGTGAATTTACACTTTTTTTTTTTTTTTTTTTTTTTTGAGAATATACAACGAAAATAATCACTATTTATTAGATTGTTTTACAAGGATAATTTTATATTTAGAACATTCTAAAAATGCAGATCAACTAATATAAGCCAATGTTTATCATTTATCAATTGATAAAGAAATAAGTACGAAAACAATTTTTTTATTCATAAAATTATAAAAATTTACTAAATCATGAAAATATATGAACCAACTATAATAAAAAAATATTATTTACCATTTTATAAAATTTTTGTCGATTGGCAATTCAATGACGTTTTGCCAGTCATTCCAAAGAACATAATTTGTTGAACATTTTGTAGGTTAAAATTTTTGAATGAAAAGATTACTTTTTAAATTTTTTTCTGTATAAAATCTTTAGAAAATGGCAAATAATAAATATTGCATTGCACCGGGTTCATATATTTTTATAATCTTGTAAACAAATGTTGCTGACAGTTTAAAGTTATAGTTGTATTATGAGAAAAAAAACCTCCCTTTGACTCAGTTTTCTTGTGGTTACAAAGATTTTTTTTTTTTTTTTGTAGTAACTGGTCTTATTCTGTTGCTTTAGAATGTTATTCAATTTTGCTAAATATTAATGCTGTCCACTTTTCATTATCCTATAGCAAGTTTCTTTTGGTTTTGTTTTTGTTCAGTACATTTTTTTTTTTGTTTAGTGATGACTTTTTTTATTGCAATGTATTCATTTAGGTTCCTTTATTTTGTATTAACTGACACTTCACTAGTAATGATACTTTTAATCTATTAATTGATAAGTCATTCACTTGAGTTAGATAACCAAATATTTTTATCTTTTTCTTTTTAATCCTGATTTTGAAGGTTTTTCCTGTCACTAGTTGTTTACCACAATTATACAGTTTCCCCACAAAATCATTGACAAACCCTAATCATGGCAAACAACGGGTGCAAAACTACTAGATTCCACCAGTAATAAAACGTGTAAAAAAAAAAAAAAAAAATTCCTCCTAAAAAGTTCAACTTCATTTTATTTGTTGAGAAAGGACACAAGTGTTTGAAGATTTTGATTTTAAGCATCTTTTTTCATTATGCTTTTATTTGGTTCAGACTTACTAACATACAATAAATATTTTTTATCATCCTTATTATTGTCTCTTTAATTTTTTTTATCAGCCCACTATATCTACATATTATAAGAATTTAGTGTATTGAGGCAGCAAATAATTTTCTAAACATATACTGTTAAATATAAGAGACAATGAATGTCTATTATATTTAATCATGAGCCATTCTAAACGTCGTATTTTGGCTTTAATTTCAGTTGAAAATAGAGACAAAAATTCTCCAACATTTGGATAATTTTTTATTAAGTTGGTTCTAATCTTTTGGCTCACATGAGCCATCTTCAGAGAGGTTTTAAAGATGGTAACACAATAACATCCACCATCAGCGATGATTTTATCTTGTGTTGACATAAAACTCTACTAAGCAATGACAATAGTTACCAAAAATAACAAACACAGTTCTTAATTTTGCAATGCGGTTTTATGACGTCACACCGTGTGATAGCGCGAAATGACAACAGAATATTCAAATGCAATGTAATGTGTTATGACCAAATTTAAACATGATTTTATTAAGTGTGGGTTGTTTGGATTTAATGTAGATGACCTCCAATATCTGAAGCTTCTTTTTACTGTGTGTATGAGTGAGGATTATTGTATTGTTGATTAAAATCTGTCTGATATTACCTACAGGTAATATCAGACAGATTTTAATCAACAATACAAATTGTTGACTGAAGTTAAAGCCAAAATACGACATTTAGAATGGCTCATGATTAAACATAATAGACATTCATTGTCTCTTATATTTAACAGTATATGTTTAGAAAATATTATAAGAAGCATATGTGAACAATTTTTCTTTACAATATATATAATTTGTTAAATATGGCAGACAAGAAAAATTTAATTTTTTTTTAGTTCTTCCAATGGTTCTTAGGTTTTTCTGTTTGGTGGGAGTAAGGGAGTATGAAAATTTTCTGTAATGTTCATTATCTCAAGCACATTCGTACCCCCACCAAATGGAAGGATGCTAAAAAAACTAAATAAAAAAAATTAAATTTTCCTTGTCTCATATTTAACAAAAGATGTTTAAAAGAAAAGTTTCTGCCCAAATATACATTGGCATATATATATATATATATATATATATATATATATATCTAACAAAATGTTTTAATTTGATTTTTGTTTTTAATTAGCTTATTTTTTCTCTTTATGAGACAGTCATGCAAGTTTTATCATTTGCCATCTTGAATTTATTAAGTCTAAGCTTGCATGTCTGTAGGTTAGATCAGGTATTTAAAATAAATTCCTAGAGAAGTGGAGGAATGGAGAAAAAATAGGGCTTCCCCATTTTCTGAAATAAGAGAAAATAAAAGAAAAAACACTGATTAGTTATTTTTGGATAGATCTTTTATTGAGGAATGATAAACAACATTTAGATCCACTGTTGTCATGTTACTGCAACTCTGTGTCAGAGGTAGGCAGGGTACACTGACAGGAATTGCTCTGAAGGGAAATCAACTCATAATATCACCAGAAATATTTGAGGAAGGAAGGAAAATAAATAAACCAAAAGAATATGAGGTGGTGGGTTGTATTCAGCTTTTGGGTGGAGTCAAGGTAATGGGGAAGGTGTCAAATCAGTGAGAGTGGTGTAAAAAAAAAAAAAAATTAAAAAAAAATTGTCCTGGGAGAAATCAAAACCTTAAATTAACTGTGGATGCATAAGCAGCTGTGTAACATGGCTGTCATATATTAAACTTCTATTATCAATCAGTTCCGATTATTCAACGCCTAGACTGAGTAACAAGCATTCAATATTCAAGAGGATGGAATAGGACACTTAGACAGTTCATGAAGCACAAGATGTTTGCATTAAATTTTAAACATATTCCTATTCAAACTTATTTAAAAAAAAAAAAATTAGGTGTAAACTTTCTGCATGGTTTTCTTTTAATTTATAAATATTACCATTTTTATTAACAAGATATTTTATGAAAAAAATATTAAACATTTTCTACATATGATTCTTAATTTTCATTTTTGCTTCAGAAAATTTGAATGGAGAATTCAGTTAATGTAGCTTCTAAATCTATCAGAAGGCTATTCAATTTTTAGGAACTGATTCAATTATTTCCTACTTAAAATAATATATTTTGGGCTTTAAACTCTATGTCAGCTAAAATATTTCTTAATATAAATGCCCGACGGAAAAAAGAAAATAATTTAAAAATCACTTGTTCTTGACTGTTTGCAAAGTTTAAAATCTAAGATTTTCTTTCTCTTAAAGGAATGGTGATCAATATCATTATCTGATTTGTGGTTCTTTTTTGTCCTCTACTCTAACCACAGAGCTGACAATGCAAATCAATTTTGAATTGAATTGATGACTCCAAAATAAACTTGTAATAGTGGAATGTCCAGTGGGAATTTAAGTCTATTAAACTTTGGCACAGGAGCTAAAGGTGACTATTGAACTCAATATATCAGGAATGTCTTTTGCTTATTGAAATAGAATTGTGTGTATATGTATATACATTTTTCATTTGTGAATGAGTTATTATGCAACCACAGTTTCTACCTTCCAGTGTCTTCAGGCAATTTACAATAATTAAGGTAGAAACTGTGGTTGCGAAATAACTCATTTACAAATGAAAAATATTCAAAAGTTCTACAATATAATTGTATTGAACACTTTTTAAGACAACTGTGTACTGGTCTAATTTAATTTTTGCCAAAAACTAAATAATTATATATATATAATATTAATATTTTAAATATGTTAATCCAAATAATATCCCTAAATCTGATCATTAATTCATGACAGCTGAATATATGATGGAAGCAAACAAATTAAATTTAATTGATAATTATTTGTGCCAGAAAATTATTTTATTTCCTTTACAAAAAAGAAGGAATAATTTTGTTTTTAACAAGTATTAAGAGATTAAAATATCAAGATTGTGTGTGAAGAGGGTGTGTTGACTAAACACTTTGCCCATAAGATTACTTACAAAATAGAGAGTTAAGCTGATACATATTTTTTAAAGATATGTAGTGCCAGAACTTTGAGAATTAAATACCAATCATGAAAACCAGCATTTGAAACAGAGATATATTTTAAAAACAAACTTGCTACCAATATTTCTGTGAAAGCACATCCTAGTTAATAGTTTACCAAGCAAATCTCAGACAAGATTCATATTTGATCTGAATGCGATCAGAAAAAAAAATATTCTGGAGCAGCTAAAATATTTTGCTAATATAAATGTAAAGGATTACATTTCAATTTGTATTGTAAAAAAAAACAAAAATCATTTGAATATATCTATTGATGGAGTTGCTGTTGGAATGTTTTAACTTTGGAATGTCACAGTTGATTTCAAGCATTGTCTTCATTTTATAACTGAAAAGACATTAACTAGTATTTCAACATCATCATCTGTCAGTTTATTAAAAAAGGTGAGGAATTAACCTCGATGTTTAGTTCCATTTAGGAATAATTATAAACTAGAGCTATAAATTTAAAAGTTGGAAAGTTATAAAAATCTACCAGCAAAAGAAAGAAAAAAATTTTGCCTGGAAAATAAATACATATCACATGAATGAGAAACCAAAGTTCTACTGTCAACCCATCTTTTTCACTTGCCTTTCTAATAGTCTACAAGTTTAGGTGGAAGATAAATCAGTAATTCTTATAAATCAAGAAAGTCTAGATTTCTTTTCTAGTTAGCCATTTAGGTGCAACAGACAAATATGCATCCACAGTTTAGGAATGTGAATAATAAAAACCAAATGAAGTTGTTTCAAATAATGATAGTTAAAAGGAGAGTAAGTGAAGTAACTATAACAACTTTTGCTTTTAAAATAATATTTAACAATAAAAAGCAAAGGTTTTGAAAAGGCATTGTAAATGTTAACAGTATTAAAAGAAAAATTCTGGAAGAACGTTTTTGGGGGTTTAAATACAAAGAAAATTCTTCCAGAGAATCAAACAAACCCAATCCAGTAGACAACAATGTTTAAATGAAGGTCCAACCAAAGTAGTTAACATTAAAAATCATAAAACATTAATAAATATTATAAAACACTGGACATGAAATAACTTACAGTAAACATTGTTTCAAATAAGCAACATTGTAGGTCACTTACAATGTTGTTTGTTTAAAACAATGTCAATGTTTTCATTAGCTGAAACTTTCAGAATTTTTTTAATTCAATAAGCAATGGGATAGGGGGGACCACAAGAAACAAAAAAATCTGAAATCCCAGAAAATTGCTTTTTAGACAAGTCACAAGGTTTGTGGTCCTGACCAACTGTATCATCAGTAATTTCTAAAATGTTTCTTTCTTTCCCTCTTTGATGACAAAGCAAACAAGGTAAGAAAAGCCAATATTTTCTGCATTGTTTCTCGGTCCTTTCCCATTCCAATGCCTGAATATTTGCTGAAAATCATTAAAAAAAAATGTTCCAGAATAAATCCCTGGAGTCTTTTCTCACTTTTAGTAATTTCTAACAATGTCTTTTAAGCATTTTGATATTTATAAAAATCAGCTTAGCGTAGCTCATAAGGGGAGACTGAAGTTAGAAAGTTATCATCATGCGATTTTCCTAAGTGGAAAGGGCTTTCTTATCTAGAAAATCTGTTCAATGTTTTTTCCACCTTTGAACACTGGCCTCTGGCACCAATATGAAATATATAATTATTTCAACCACGTAGCAGACCTCAATTTCCATTTGCTTCTCGAAGTTTGCCTCCATTTTAGCTTCAAAATATTTTTTTGTAACCAACTGTCAATTAAAGTAGTTTACCATCAACAAACAATAAAAATGTCAACTGTTTCCATTCATATAAAATAATCCTTCAATCACATTGAAAATTTCATGAATTAGAACATCCAACACATGCCAATTTAAAATGTAAAATTTTACTTTTTAAGATTAAAAACAATTATGTAGTATAATTTCCATCTTGTTAGATAACTTTTCATTCAATAATTATATCCTCATAACTTTGTCCAGGTTTTAATAAGCAAGTTTAGTAACTTAAAATAAAAAATGTTGGAATCAGTTTTGATACCAGTTTTATGAGAAATCTTTTTTCTCATTTACAAATTGTACTTAGAAGAAATAAATATTGAGAAAAACTGCTTTTTCTTTTTTTTTGTCTTTTACAACCACACTAAATGTAATGATCACTGTTTGTGGTTAGTAATTAAAGTTTAATAGAAAGAATAAAGTCAATAGTAACAGTTATAATGATAGTTATATAAAATAAAACATCATTGACAAAGAGTTTCTATTGGATGCCAACAATGATGAAAAACTTGGCAAAAACAATTGACTGCTGGCAGTAGAACTCTTTTGTCTCTGGGACTCCAAAAAAAAAAAAAAGACAATTATCACAAAAAATACTCTTGCCTTTACAAATATAAAGAAATTTTTTTTATTGTAGACTTAAGGAACTAATAGCTCCTGGTCTTAACAATTTATTACTCAATGTGATGTAACAAAACATTAGGACTCAAACCATTTTGGTAATATTAAGAATTATACTACTTCTATTACTACTAATAGTAATAGTAGAAGTAGTACTAGTCTGCTTCTTTACCAATTTCAATCTCACATGTTTCAAAAAAGAGAAAGTTTCTGGAAGATTTTCAACAAAGTTAGAGAAAATTAGTCCCAATACCATTCTGACTCAAAAACCATCTCCTGCTTTTGAAAATGAGAAAAGCACAATAATTTCTAAAATTAAACTGTTTAATTTCGTAATGGAAATGGGTAACAAATTTTCCCTAGAACCAGTTCTAATAAATTTCTTCACTAATCAAAATATGGAAAAGCTTACAATATATATATATATATATATATATATATATATATATATATAAGAGAGAGAAAGAGATTTAAAAGAAAAAGTGTAGTGCAGTCTGCAGAAATAAATCTGTCTGCGTGTTAATTTGAATTTACCAAACCAGTTTAGGGAGATAAAAAAAAATCAGTTTGGCTAATTTCTGATCTCCAGCTAAAGAATAGAATGTATTTCTTGAATACAACTTAAATAAATAAATATTGCCCTTGTGATGTAAGATGACAGAAGATTGATAAGTACACTGGAATTTCTTTTTTAACATGACAATATTTCATTATAGTGAAGGAAAGTAAATTTTCAATAAAAATTATTCAAAATCAGTCACTCAATTTTTGGTATTTATAATTGAAAAAGACATTAGATAAGTAAGTACATATTTTAATAATATTTATTGTTCAGTTTGTTATATCCTGTTGGCACTACAACATTTTTTTAAAACAACTAGAACAACAAGTTTAACCAACATTGTTGTAAGACTGATTCAGGATATAAAGAGGATTCAAAAGTAGCAAAAACAAGCATTCTGTTGTTCTGCTGTTGGATGCATATCATCTTTCAATCGCTCCTCAGCCTTTTGGTGGTGGGGTGGCATATGACCAGATCTGACGAGCTATGACTAGCTTTGACTAGATAAGACTAGTTTGGTACTCATTACTGTATAAGTGGGGTCTGGGTAATATTTGACCACTGGCCTGAGCATATGTGCTCGGGTTCCCCACATTAAAAACTGATCTTGTGTCACATCTTGCTCCAGTGGGGGTGTAGGGTAAATAAACATCTCTCAGTTGTGTCTCTGTCTTTGGACAGATTGCAACTCAGTTGTGGTCTCTGCAAACAGAGACACAGCTGAGGAAAATAAATGCTGTGAGGTTCCTGGCCTTATTGCACTAGAGAGGGGGATCAGTAGCTGCCATCAAGATCTGCACAACAAATGATTGCAGAAGCATGAGGAGTTTTTGTACCTGGTCCGAGTGTATGCCCTTTGGTTTCTCATGTCAAGCCTGACTTTGTGTCGCATCCTATCTCAGTGGGGAGCAATGGGTAAATGCTTGCATTCTGTAGCCCAGATGACTAAGATCAAAGTTCACGATTACAGCTATCAGCAGCAGTTCCAGCTAGCCAGCCTTTATCATCTCATATTTGTCATCAACCATCATTCCAGTAGGCATCTAGCTCCAACAGGCTTCTTTCTCCACCCATCCTCAACAACGATATAAATTGTCCTTTTCAAAAATGATCTTCAGTGACTACCAAAACTGTCCTTCTCAGGACAAACCTATTCTTACCTTTTACATGAGCTTGCAGAATTATCTTTTCCCTGGCACACTGTACAATTATATTTGTTTATGTACTATTCTTTAACAAAAATAAACTCAGTAATATTTTTTACTCAAGTCTTTACTTTGCTTGCTGTTGTCTTCTGTCATTCAATATCTGCTTGCGAGCTAATATACCCACCACAACAAATTCATTAGAACTGAAAAAGTCTTTTGATAATATTAACAAATTGGAAAGGAATATTAGACCTTTCACTAAAACTCTGCTTCTCTATAACTGAAGAAGACAATATGAGAATGACTTCCATTTAGGATGGGCGGGGGGCATATTTTAGTAGTGTTTGTGGCTAAATAAAAACAATTGGGAGTAATTTAAGAATGAATGGTATTCTCAAATTGGTAATTGGTGGGATGCTTATTCAGTCATTTGTAACTTGCTTATTAGCTGGGTTTGAATTGTGTTGTGGGAGGTGGTGAAGTAAACAAGAATCACATTCAATAAATATTCACTATTCAGCAATCAACTTCTTGATTATTAGGTAGTTTATATAAAATAGGAAAACCATTCTTAGTTACTATTATGGCAGAAAAATCAGTATTGGCTACAAAAGGAACAAGGAAACAAAATTTATTTACACTTCTATTGGCAATCATATTTAAAGTAAAAATGATAACAATCGCCCTGTCTTTGGATTTTTCTTTGTTTTTTTTTTTGTGGGGGACTGTTAGGAGATTTGGAGTACAGTAATTTTGACTTGTTTGCACTCTATGGCTTGTTTTAATTATAACAGCAATATTTTGTTATTGTTAAGATAAAAAGTTTTTTTAAACTGTTTGAACTCAGTAATTTGGAATTAATATTTGGCATTTGAAAAAAAAGAAAAAAGATAAATAATAAAAATTAATTTAAAAATCAAATATTCAATGATCAGTCCATTAGACTTAAAAGAAATATCTTTTGACAATATCTGTAAAGTTAGAATGAAAATCAAAGTCAGTGAATATCAAACACTTTTTTCCATTTTGGCTTCTTGTTTTCTTTTAATATTGAGTAAAATATTTGAGTGTAGGATTGAGCATCTCATATAGAAGTATCAAGAAATCATTTGGGTTCCAGAGAGAAAAATAAAGCAAACATGATTAACTGATACTGGTTCACACACACAAACACAGTGTATGTTTATCATATGCATTATATATATATATATATATATATATATATATATGTGTGTGTGTGTGTGTGTTTATATATAAAAGTTATAAATACATTTTATACTCATCCCAGGAGTCCAAACCAGTTTCCATATTTTGTGAATAAATGTGACAATGATTCTTATCATAAAAATTATTAG